>OZ023324.1:15637531-15640067 GCA_964007375.1 Ophion obscuratus
ATTATTTAATCGTAACGATCAATTCTTTTTTATTTTTTTTATTATGTACGCATTTAATTATATTTATATAAAATGTTCCGAAGAAAATTATTTTTATGCATACTATTATAGTGCAAATACTTTTAAATAATATGACGAAAGTTTGTGAACGACACTCAGTGCGATGAATCAGGGTTTTGAGAACGACGGTTGCGAGTCGGACTATCGTCTAATTACGTAGTCAGACCACGCGTAATTTCTCACCAAAAAGCATTCATGTATTTACCTTACTGTAAGATTTATTAAATGATAAATATGAGCCTACATGGCGACTCGAAACGATAGCACGAAAACTCCGGCGATTGATAAACAAAATATCCGGTCGTATAATCGACAAGGCCCGAACCACGGGCACTTCGCCGCGCACAATACCTCTCTATTCTCCCTTCCCAGTATTTTCGAGATCACGATCCATTTCGATCACGACCCATTTCTTAGTAATGCAGCATCGATCGTAGCCCTTGCCCAATCAGAAATTTCCCAAATTATTCTCCCTCTGTAATTTAACCAATCATGTGAGACGATCTATGTTTTATGCACCATTCTCCAATCCACAAGAGACGCATCACCAACAGTGTATGCCCCTACTCTCTCAAAATCTGTATCGTCTAATTCTTACGTCGTGAAAAAGAAAAATCTTTAAGTCAGTCTGCCAACCGAATCCCGAGTAGTCAGTTCCTGTTGAGTCTTCTATAACCGTAATTGGAGGAAAGTCTCCTAAATTTTTTTAATCAAGTTACTTCGTTCATTACTTCGAGGCTCCGTCGATTTTTATTTGAAGCAAGAAATTAGTCGTCGTTCATCTTCCTATAAGTAGCGTAATCGCAGTCGTAGTAAAAGTCGGTTTAATGTGAAAACTGTGAAAACCGTGAAAAAAAGAGTAAAATAAAAGAACAAGGATCAAGAGTCTAAGGCTGCATTTCTACATCTTAACTACCTGGCCATCACGAATTCCTACACTGATTCACGCAGCAGAAGCAATTGGATTTCACCCATTCCATTTCATTTGCACCAAACGAGTAAGTAATCATGAATATTTTTCACACACATAAGGGAAGAGATGAGGATGTTCTTCCATCTCAGCGATGTCGCGCGTCTCCTCAATTAGACGGCCCATAGCTTAGAATTTACGCAACCTCACTTTTTCACCCTGACAACATTCTGATCGTATAATTGGTAATAATGTTTGGAAACCCGAGAAATTTCGCTTTTCAAATATTTCGTAATGGAATTCACCGTCTTTTTCAGCTTGGAATTATTTCTCTTCATTTTAACTGAATATTTCACGTTTGTATTATTTTTTTTCTCTTAATAACGAGTCATGATTAATAATCGCGAATCGCACTCTCAAGCCCATCCTGAGCAATTTGCCGCAAGGTTAGGCTCGAAACAGGGCAACTTGTCCTAATATAACGTAGATTGTCCGAATAACGAGTAAAGGAAGAGATCGCTCTCCTTGACCGAGATAGATATCCGCCGGTTAGGACGTAACACCATTATAAGACGCCATTATTTGAATTCTAAGGGATAAATAATTGTTATTATATGATTGATAAGCGCGAAATTATATTTGCGCTGTAATATAAAATGCTATCCCCGTATACAGTGTTAGGAAAAACAACAGATGATGAACACGTATACGTAGAAATATTTGCAAGTAGTAACTCCGATAGGTACTGCTTGCAATCATTGGTGAGTGAGAGTGAGTATTGTTGTTGTTTCTCTCGCACACTGACTCCTCGATTGCAGCGCCTCTCACGACGAACTTCAGCAAAGAAACCATGTGAACTAACGGATTTTTCAGACCTGTATGTAAGACCCGGATTGTTCGCGCTAGCTGCACCCTACACTCGGCAGTGTAATCGGAACTAGGGCAGTGTCTAAGGAGTGCAGTTTATTTTCTCGTGGGTAAGCAACTCTAGTGCGAACGCGATAGTGTACGGGAAACATGGCGGCGACCTAGTGCACCACACCTTAACCTCAAAAAACACATGAGATTACGAAGTCTCATCTAACCGTTAAAGAGATATACCGTGTAACCTCAAGTTTGTTGATCTCGTAAACTGATTACAATGGACGGTGTGATTGAAGTTATTAACTTGTACTGGTAATTGCGCTCAGAATGGATGTATTGATACCAGTTTTACATAGAATGGAGTGTTAGTGTTACGATTGTGGAAATTCAAAACCTTCACAAATGCACACGTTGTTGTCAGCATCAACGACTAAGCCGCCTTCTGAATCTCGGAACAGCACGGCTGACTTAATTTTTTGCTCCTATTCCATGTTAGCTTCTGTTTGCGTTGATAGTAGATTGAAACATATTGTGATACTGCGAAATTATAATAAACACTTGTCATTATATCTTGTCAATTTTTTTATCACCTTGATCAATAGAAATTGATAATTATAATACTTTATAGTTATATTATAATACTTTATAGTTATTTTAAACCTTTATTATTAATTATTTTTTATAATAAATGAGAATTTGTTT
>OZ023324.1:15640267-15945267 GCA_964007375.1 Ophion obscuratus
AAATCTATTTTCAGTAGGAGTATGTGCGAAAAAGGGTTTTCGAGTCAACTTTGAAAATGGAACCGTCGAGGTATCCCGAAACGGCGTCGTCGAAGCAACAGGAGCGAAACAAGAAAACGGTTTATACCGGATGTTCTTACGAAGACCGGAAGCAAAGCGAGAAGTGAACGTATCGTCGCTGGATATAAAAATCTGGCACGAGAGACTGGGTCATTTGCACAAACGTGCGATCACCGAGTTGGTGAGTCGAGATTTAGTTGACGGAATACACGTGAAAGATTCAGGCGAGTTTTTCTGCGAGGCGTATCAGTTCGGAAAATTTCACAAATTGCCATTCAAGAAGAATTGTGATCGAGCATCGGATGTCCCAGGCGAGTACATACACAGCGACGTGTGTGGACCGGTACCGACGGAGTCGACAGGCGGAGCACGATACTACGTGCTTTTCAAGGACGACGCTACGAGTTTTCGGTACGTTTATTTCATGAGACACAAATCAGACGTTTACGAGCGATTTAGGGAATTCGAGCGAGTAATATTCAACAAGTTCGGGCGTACGATGAAAACTCTACGCACCGATAACGGTACGGAGTATTACAACGCGAGAATGAAGGCGTACATGAGGGAACGAGGTATCGTGCTGGAGACAACAGCGCCTTACACGCCTGAGCAGAACGGGAGATCGGAGAGAGACAATAGGACGATAGTCGAGGCAACAAGAAAGATGCTGAAGGCGAAGGATCTCCCTGCTCATCTGTGGGCAGAAGCAACCGCAGCAGCCGTGTACACGATCAATAGAACGGGACAATCACGAGCCGACGGGAGCCGCACTCCATATGAGCAATGGACAAGGAAGAAACCGAATCTTCGTCACATGCGAGTCTTTGGCTCGGATGCCTATGCACACGTGCCGAAACGGAAAACCACGAACTTTGACGCACGAGCGAAGAAGCTCGTTCTAGTCGGCTATGACAGCGTTACGTCAAACTATCGTCTGTACGATCCAGCCACGAGGTGCGTATCTATCTCGAGACACGTAATTTTTAACGAGAAAACACACAGAGTGGTTTCAGAAACGACCGGCTCAGAAGTCGAGTTCACTCTGCCGTCGTGGAACGATGACGACGAAGAAGCTGAGGAATGAGAGAACGAAAACGGTAGCGGAGCTGTCGTCGGTAACGCAGGTGCCGACGATGCGGCCGCCGTAAACGCGAGGACAGTGCAAGCTGGTCCAGAAGAAGAGAACGAGCAACAACAGCAGCAGCAAGCAGCAGTTATGCCGAGCACGCTACGTGATCGAGAATCTATTCGTCCTCCAGCGAGATACGCGCTGTGTCTCGCGGAGTACAGCGTACCAGCAACGCATCAATCGGCCATTTGCGGTCCGCAAGCTGCCGAATGGGCGGAAGCGATCGACGACGAGCTCGAAGCTCATCGAACGAACGGAACGTGGGAAATAGTTCCACGTGTCCTCGGCGAAAAGACTATAGACTCAAAATGGGTTTTTAAAATACTGCGGGACACAGATGAAAACGTGTCGAAATTTAAGGCGCGTCTGTGCGCTAGAGGCTTCAAACAGCGAGAAGGGATCGACTACTCGGAGACGTTTTCGCCAGTCGTAAGGTACGACTCTCTCCGAGTTCTCCTTGCAATCATAACACAGAACGATCTGGAGGCCGTTCAGTTCGATGTCCGAACGGCATTCTTGCACGGCGTGCTTGACGAGGATATCCGAATGGAGTTACCAACGGGACTCGAGATCAGCGAGGAAGCCGGCGATCGAAAGAGTGTGGTTTGTTCGCTAAAGAAATCGCTATATGGGTTAAAGCAAGCGTCGCGCTGTTGGAATCGTAAGTTCACAGGGTTTTTAAAACGATTCAATCTGAGAGATACAGACGCGGACAGGTGTGTTTTCCACGGGATATATGAGGGACACGAGGCCTATCTCGCGCTTTTTGTTGATGACGGAATTGTAGCATCAAAATCAATCGAAGTATTCGAGAGTATAATTGCAGCGTTGAGCGAAGCATTCCAGATAACGCTGGTGACTGCAGTAATTTCGTCGGGATGCAAATATGCCGAGATCGAAAATTGAAAACGATGTTTGTTCATCAAACGGCATACGCGAGAAAAATAATCGACCGGTTCGGAATGAGTCAAGCCAAAAGAATGTCAGTACCGGCGGATCCTCATACGATTCCGTGTCCAGTCGAGTCAAAAGAAAACGAGGAGGAAAACGTTCCGTATCGCGAAGCCGTGGGATCTTTGATGTTTCTGGCCGTGTCTACACGCCCAGATATCACGTATT
This sequence comes from Ophion obscuratus, assembly GCA_964007375.1. Classification (NCBI taxonomy): domain Eukaryota; kingdom Metazoa; phylum Arthropoda; class Insecta; order Hymenoptera; family Ichneumonidae; genus Ophion; species Ophion obscuratus. Next base: position 15,642,576 of record OZ023324.1, read on the forward strand.
CGGTAAACGCGGTCAGTAAGTTCTCAAACAATCACAACCAGAGTCATTGGCAAGCAGTCAAATGAATTATATCATATCTAGTCAAAACGATAGATGTAGGTATCGAATATAATGCGAGCGAGTCAAAAATCGAATTGGTAGGATTCTCAGACGCAGATTTCGCGAGCGATGTCGAAACGCGCAGATTGACAACGGGGTACGCGTTTTGTCTCGCGAATCGCATTGTTTCGTGGTCATCTCAGAGACAAAAGCTTGTTTCATTGAGCACGACGGAGTTAGAATATGTTGCAGCAGCAACCGCGACACGAGAAGCTGTATGGCTTCGTACACTGTTACACGGTATAGGACTTCGATGTGAAAAACCGACGACTTTGTACGTAGATAACCAGAGCGCAATTCGTCTAGTCAGAAATCCCGAATTTCATAAAAGGACGAAGCATATTGATATAAAATATCACTACGTTCGCGAAAAATGAGAGAGCAACGAGATCGATGTTGCTTACGTTCCTACGGAGGCGCCGCTAGCCGATATTTTCACGAAAGCGCTCCCGAAAAATAGATTCATCGGATTACGTACAAATCTCGGGATTGTTATCAAACGCTCGGACGGCGGAAGTGTTGAGACAGTATGTCGCATTTGAGCAGCGCGCATGTGCTTGCCGAACACTCTCGAAATGTTGCGAGAACGGCATCTCTGTCGCTCTCTCTCTCTCTCTGGTTAGCGAAGTTTCGCACGCAACAGAGCGCGTCAGTCGCCAGCGAAGGCTAACCCGCTCGAGCAGTATTATTATATAATAAACGAGAATTTATACTACGAAAATTTCTACATCTCTTTATTTACCACACCAGATTTTTCATTCCTTTCAGCGAAGCAAATTATCCTGTGCGCAAACTGCATCAACATTTACCTTCATTATTGATTGTTTTTCGTAATAAATGAGAATTTGATTGTGATTACCTTAAATATTTTAGGTTATGTCGTACTCACCTCTGTATACACTCACTGACCATTTCGCTGGTTATCGGGTTATTCTAGTAATATCACTTACACTTTTCGTGGACTTTTACACCTCGTCAAGATCGAGTGTAGAAAGTCTAGGGTTAGTGACACGAAAGTGTAGCTACACTCGTAACGCGAACAGCGGCGCGTGACGTCATTTCCGTTAAAACAAACGTGAAAGTAAAAAAGTGTAGAAAGTGTAGCTCACAGTCTTACATACAGGGCTTGAAACTCGCTCAAAATTTCAGTGGTGGGGGATGGCCTCTTATTGCAGCACCGACTGTTTCAACTCGTGACCAGGAGGATCGCTGCTATAGAGTGATGCAGGCTGTTTGAGAGAGACGTTGGAGCCGGGAACCTGGAAAAAAACAGAAAAATTATTGGGACCATTACAATAAATACTTTCCAGGCTGGAAAACATAAAACAAAGTTAGTGAATTATTTTCATTTGCCCTACTCGAGAGTCCTTCGCATAAAGGTCGGAAAAGGGTGTTTTTTTTTTAATTTATCAACGCAAACCGTTTCGGAAACTGCAAAGTAGAGATTGTTGAAAATGTTTCTTGGGAAACGCATTAAAATTTTTCGAAGACGAAATAAAGAATTGCATAAGAAGCACTATTTCTTAAGTATTTGTTTCATTTTCAAGAAATACATCCTGCAAGTGTTTCGGTCTGGAATAGTTGCTACTTATTTTCCGGTCAATTAGAACAACGCGTAAAGCTTATTTTTTTTATAAAAGCTAAAACATGTTTTTAAAAAACCGAGCGCACAGGGATCGAACCCGTGAAAGGAGCATTACGAAGCTTGCACCGAAGCCCTCGACCAACACGAGCTCACATTGACACCTATATAAAAGACAATCATATTTGTTGCACTTGGATAACTATAGTCTTTTGGTTTTTTTCAGGTTTACGATAAAGTTACTTTTAATTGTATTTAGGTCCATCATGCATTTTTGACATTGAATATCATAATTTGCCTACACCAGCCTATCATATCATAATTTGAATATCATAATTTGCCTACACCACGGTCGTATATACAGGTCTGGGCACTCCCGTATATTTCGTATACCCCAAAGCGTGCCTCTATCTGACGCCTCGATTTGCGGAACTGGCCGCAAAAGCGTGGAGCGCTGCTATCTCGGAGGCATGTGCGACAGAGCGCGATGTATGCGCGTATGCGAATTGTCTTTTCCTTCACGTGGCTGTGATGAAAAATGAATACATCCTAAATAATTAGTCGAACACAAAAACTAAAAGCATAAACCGAAAATATGAGCGATGAGCCATTAGTTCATGATACTCTTCGTCTTTGACATGGATATGCCGATTTAACTATCGCTCAATCCAATTACTTTTTTTTTCGTTTACGGAAAAGAAGAACATTCGAAATTTACGTGTAGCACGCATTCCTTTCATTAGTCTAGTAGTAGAAAAGTAGTAGAAAATATCAGTAGTCATCATTGGGAATTTTAAATAATGAGACGTGCTCCGGGTTATTTATGTATCCACTTCTGCATCCTGGAATCATGCACCGCTTCGGCATCGCAATATATAGACACTTCATCTTTTGTTATTCCGTATTGAATAAAAACCGTGGCTACGATACACTCGAAATCACCCCGCCAAAACGAGGTTAGGCCACACGTACATACGACCGTGGTCACCACACAACGTGCATGCCATGCCCCGTAAACGCGGTATAAACAAAAGTGCCTCCCCTGCACTAGCGCCGCGGTGGAATGCGTAAATAGAGGCGTCACTTAGAGTCACGCATTTTTGAAAGGAGTGCCCAGACCTGTATATACGACCGTGGCCTACACCATTTGTACAGCTAGGTTAGGTTCCTATGAGTCAACAATCGATTTCCATCTCTCTCGCACAGCCTGCATCACTCTATCGCAGCGACACTCGTGGTCACTAGGCGAAACGGCCGGTGCTTCAATCCGAGAAGATACCGCCACCACCAGAGTTTCAAGACCTGTATGTAAGACCGTGGTGTAGCTAGCGCGAACAATCCTACCGTGTCTCCCTACCACAGTCGTATATACAGAGATTAGCAGGGAGATGCACAACGCGCCCCTTTTCGGCGTGCCTCGTAAATGGCGCTAAATCGCGGCGGCGAGTTCGGGAGTATGATTTCGTTATCATCGCCTCTGTCGAGGTTGCAGATTCCCTTGTAGCCGCGCGAGTCCGTGATCACCGCTGAAGTCGGTATCGCAGTCAGCAAGAACACGAATTGGTAGCTCGGTGGGGGAAAAGTCTCTGCCCCTCGCAAATCGCGCTCGCTCGACAGCCGAACGGAGCGAGGTTTTCCGTCCGATCGAGCTCGACATATATGTGTGGCCGTACTGCGAATTGGAATATGCATTAAATGAATTTCAATGTGAAAAACATGTATCGAGATCATTGTTTTCTCTCGGTTGCCCGTTTATGCCGAAAATGCGGGTTAAAAATATTAACGACGAACCGCGTTGAAAAATAAAACGCCGTAACGACCGTGGGAGGTTCACAAAGAAATCTTGAGACTTTGCCGCGATCGTTTCGACATTTTTTTTTCAATAGTAAACATTATGGATAAGGGTGTATCACAAATGATTCTATATCAGCAATGAGTGTGTGGCTGAATTGGCAGCGTGGCGGATTAACGATGCTTACGGTCCGGGTTCAATCCCCGGTGATCAACATTTTTGACGTGACAACGTCTTAAATTAGGTTGCGGCTCCGTGGCATGCACGGAAAAATATAACACCCGCTCACGTCTGTTACAGTGAGTCATGACCGAGAGAGAGGCACGCCGGACCGCTGAATGCCGTCTCTCTCCCACTCAAGCATAATCGGTGCGCTGCGCGCGCAGCATTCGAGAATTAGGCGCGTTGAATCGGTGCGTGCTTGCGTCTCTGTCCTTCTCGTGCGTTCTTGGTGTTGGAGCAAAAGAAAGAAAGCGTCATAATACAAGTTCACACGTGTGGTTAAAGTATCGTCAGCTGTGTCTGTAGTGATTGTGGAGTGATTAGATTCGTCATTTACAACAACTACAACAATAAAGGTAAATAATTGTACACTGATATTCCATTATCATAAACTATGATTGATTGATTAATTGTTAGAATAATCTAAGAAACTGAGTTTATAGGTTATGTCTTACTATTGATAAATGTTAGTGTTAAGTAAACAATTAGTTTAAATCATTCCGCAATCAATCGTAATTCAGTCGATGTAGAAAAAATACTCGGTGCTGTATATATTCATCCAGCAACTAGTGTACAGGACATTGGAATGTTACTATGGCAAGGACTTGGCCCATACGTTCACAACAGCCAGTACGTGCCACCGTTTCTGCAAGTTGATTCTAATACACCGATTCTGATGTGTGGTGATTTCAACCAAAACGTGAAGACTGACGAATCGTTTCTCAATTTCATGAAAGATACGTATAATCTGGAATGCGTTTCAGACGTTTCTAAGTCAACTACGTTGAAAGGAACAACCATCGACTTGACTTTCGCAAGACACATTACAGCAGAAACACTTCCTTTCATTTCATATTTCTCTTATCATCGTCCAATCCTCAACAGAATCACTCAGGTAAGAAATAGTTAAGTTAAGGTATATATGTAAAAAATGTTCAAGTAAATCAAATATATTTCTGTAATTAAAATGTGCAATTGTTATTTTTATTTAAATCCTTGTTCCCACTGTGCGAATAGATCATATTCAAATCAACAAATATTTTATTTAAATCCTTGTTCCCACTGTGCGAATAGATCATATTCAAATCAACAAATATTATACCAGGAAAAAGACGTTGTCACGTTCAAACTTCGCCCGTATACCGACTTTACAGGCAACCAGTTTTTTTCTTGTATCTCTTGTATCTCTTTTTTTCGAGTCATCCTCAATTTTGTGAGAAACCGACGGACGCTGCAAAAACCGGGTTGTTGATCGCGTACAAATTTCACGAGCTCTTCGATCAGATGTTTATCGCCGCTCATCCATCTGAACTTTTCCGGACATCGGTGAAAATTCCCGTAAAAAGACTGGCGGTCATCGTCAGGCTCGAGAAAAAGCTTCATAGTTTCTCGCGCAAAATCTTCCATCTCTTTTATTGTGTCGACCGTTATGCGACGAAATGCCATTACATTATCGTAGTTGTTGAATCGCACAATATTTTTTACGTATAAAGGGATACGGACATCTGACGCAGTTTCAAGACGATTCCAAAAGTGATCCGCCAACGAATGTTTTTCCGAAGCATCTTTTGCGAGATTTGTTGTCTCGTCTGTTGTTTTTTTTCTCTCTTCGTTCTCCTCCATTGATTCTGCGTGAAATCGAACAGAATCTCGATGCAGACCTCAGAAATTTCCTTTAATGCAAAGGTTTAATCAATTACAAAGTATTTATCGTTCGACGCATGTTCTATTTGGCATGCATATTTTTTTGCCAACTCTTATACTTGTTACCAAGTGGCACTCCTATAGCAGGTATGCGAGCCCATATGTACATACCTAGTCATATCAATAATGTACCGTTTGTACTTACCAGCAAAAAGCCAGAAACCGAGCGAAAAATGATGAGCGACTTCTCTTCACGAATTTATGCGTGGAACTGAATTTTCACCAACCACCCGAGCCACCACCACTCACTGTAGTCACTTGCTTATAGCACTGTTGGTGGAGTTCACATTAAACTATAGAGATGTTTTTTTTACCATATCCACTGGTTCGCCCGAGATTCGCTTGTTGAGACACGTTCAACAAGCGGCAAAGCGTCGGACAAAGCGCTTGAACGAAAAAAACATAACAGTCGGGAAACCATGCACAACATTGTAGCGAGAGTGGAGATCTCAATCGCGCTTGAGAACGTGTGTCTATTATGAATATTATTGGTAAAATAAAGAATTCATGAATGCACATGATTTCATGTGATTTCATGTGATTTCATACAATTTCAAGAAGATTTCAAACATTCTTCAGGATATTTTGAAATCGACGATGATGGATGATTTCGAGTGATTTCTTATGATTTCGCTCGTGATTTCATTTGAGGTGATTAGATGATGTCAGTAGTGAATGGCCCCTCGGATAATGCTTTATCGCTTGATGAAAGTCTATGAGCGTATAGTATATGAAAGTATTTGATTAATTATTGAATGAATATAATACGAATATAAATATATTTCCGCTCATATACTTTCATCAAGCGATAAAGCATTATGATAATGCTTTATCGCTTGATGAAAGTATATGAGCGGAAATATATTTATATTCGTATTATTATATTCATTCAATAACTAATCAAATAAGAATTAATAGTAATAATAATTTTTAAAAAAGCACTCAGCGCGGGGACCGATCCCGCACCCCTGCGGACCGAAGCCAGGAACGCTACCAACGGGACCATCTCATCGCTTGTAAATATGTGCACTTTCTGGTACTTACAATTCGCGGCCGGATACACTATGATAATGCTTTATCGCTTGCTGAAAGTTTATGAGAATGAATATAATAATACGAATATATTTCCGCTTACTTTTATGAATTACAATTTATTTACCATAGGGACGGGTGTGAGTAAAGCGGGTGGGGGTCAAAAGTTTGAACGATCAATATTCTCAAGGGCCGAAAGTTCGAATTCATTATTGACGAACCGTTCCAATATAGATAGATCATTCTTACGATAGTCTGTAAAATAGTTAATACCAAATTGTGAATAGAAATATTTCAAAAGTGATTTATAGCGAAAATAAATATAAGATGTTCAAAAAATAATAAGAGATATAATATCGACCGGCCGGTATAAATATACCAAACAATTCGAGACGACAAATCATCGAATTGTCAATATTATGATCGTTTACAACTTCGAATTCATTAAAGCGAAGGGCTAAAAAGTCGATCAGTTAAAATGCGATAGGCCGAAAAGGCGAACGGTCCGAATAGCGAAAACTTATGATCGAGCAATAGGTCCTTGCGCTTCAGAGTGAAGCTGACAGATGGCGCTGGCAGCCAGTTGGGTGCACGATCGGAAACACCGGTCGGCGCTAGTCCAGTCGAAAGCGGCCAAAGTCGAACATTTTTGCGACCACTTAGTGTCACATGTATTCCTATGTTAATCGACCCGGGCAATCCGAATTTCTAGAAATTTTTACTATCAACAGTAAAGAAATGGGTTAAAAACCGAAAAATATGCAATATTTCGAGAACGAAAAGGAAATCGCAAAAAAGTTTCGAACAAAAGTTATATAACGGAAGATTTTACCTCGTAGGTGTATACGATGTTTTTTTCTCTATCTCCAATAGTTTAGCCGTCAAATTGAAAAACAAATTCACACCAATACTAACAACGCGCGCGGCACACTGACATGACGAAATCGAGAGGTATGAGCATCGCTGGTACCTCCTCTCTCTCTCGCTCTCGCGCGGCCGCTACGGCGCTTCGTTCGGGGGTCCCCTACGTTCGATCGGGTATTTTCGGCAGCCCAGAGGTACGTCAGCGGCTTCACCTCTCGCCGGCGCGGCGCGCCAACTTGCAACTCGGCTCGAGAGTCCCCGGGACCAATGGGGTGACTTCTACGGGGTTATGTTAGGCAGGGCATAGAAAATAACGAATTCGTTACCTGCTAATATTTCGTAGACTGAAATAAAAAGAGCGAGAATAGAGTATTTCGTTGAAACGACGTACAGAAAAGTACCTTTTTTAAAGGTCAAGCTCTATTAGTGGAAACGCCTATATGGAAAGGATGGTTATGAGAAATTTTATTAATAATGATTTAAAAATAATTTGTTTTCTTTGTGTATAAAGTTTTTTATACAGTAAAAACATATGACTGAATGATAGAAACTGTAAATTCTAATATTGATAATATAATTTGTGTTAAAATAATAACATTTCATAAAATTATTATTGATGAAATAGCTGATTCTTTTATTCAAGTTAAAAGTAAATATCCTGCAAATATATTTGCTGTTCATCGAATTTATCAATTTAAAGGACAAATAATATTTTTAGTTTCAATTAAAACCATAGAAGGTATTAAAAGAAACGGGGTCTTTTGGGGGATTACATGCGCAAATGCAAAGTTTGTATTGTTTTATCAAAGGAAAACTATTAAACCAAATTAAAATGGGAGGGAAATATCAATTAAATAAATCAAATGTCTTGAACCTGTAAAAATATATGGGACCTGTGAAAAAATATATAAAATTATTTCTTAAAATTAATATAAATAAAATGGTGAACTCAATTTTATTAAAACAAATAAATTTATTCAATAAAATAATTTTTGATTCTTTGAATAAAGTTATTCAAAAACAATAATTAATCGAGAATAAAGTATTCGAAATAATATAGGAATAATAACAAAATTTGAATAGAAGAAATTCAATTTAAATCAACTATTGAATTGGTATTAGAATACAAAATAGAAAATAAATTTCTTATCATTTTAAGATACATTTTTTCTAATTTTTATTATTATACGAATTAATATTTTTTTCAATCTAAATAAAATTATATTCAAAGTAAATCAATTGTATAGTGATACTTGTGGAATATAAAAAATATTAATTTTAATAATTTAAAAATGACATTTTAATGTTATACTTTAACTTATTTCTTTCATTAGAAGTAATTTTAATCACTATATATTGCTTTAGAGATCAAAACTTTAAATTCAGTCATCCAATGAAAATGGATAAGAAATAACTCATTGTACACAATTTTCATGATTAGTTCTTTCAATTGCAATAGGTGTAAATGTATGAGTTATACCACACATTTCAGAACATTGTCCATGATATAATCCAGATAGATTTATATTAATCAAAGTTTGATTACTTCGGCCAGGGACAGAATCAATTTTTACACCTAATGATAGAACAGTTCAGGCATGAATTACATCTGAAGAATTAATTAATATACGAATTTGATTTTTATATGGAATAATTATATTATTATCTACATCAACACTTCGAGAAAGTAGCGAATGGCCAGTAGGGAATTGCTAGAGGGCCGCGGAAGAAACGCAACGAGGCAGGCCCAATTTTGTGCGGAAAACATTGTTATAAGTTATGCCATAATTTTAAGAAACCCTGTAAAAGCCCAACGAGGGCATACTTTGGAATAAATTATATGTTATGTTATTATTATCTACATCTAATAAACGGAAGTTATTGATGTTCATAACATTATTTTTAATTATAAATAAATAAAATTGAATTTGATTAAAATCTGCATATTCATAAGATGAGTAACATTGATGTCCAATAGATTTAATTGTTAGAGTTGATATATAAATTTCATCTGTTAAATATAAAACGTTTAATGAAAGAATTGCTAGATAAATTAAAATTAATATCGGGTTTAATGTTCAAACAATTTCAATATTTTGATTTTATTGAATAAACTTATTATTCAAATTATTAATTAATGAGGAAAAATAATATCAACAATTATAATCGTAATTAGCAACAACTTTATTAATGAATGATTATAAATTTGTTTTAAGTTTTCTATAAATGGTGAATTAGCATCTTGTATATTATCAATTGAGTAGGTAGAAATTTCATTAATTTAGAGTGAATTAATTATGATATATTAAATGAATTTAAATCTATGATTTAATGGGGGGTAACATATTCTTAATCATTCAATTGAAGAAATTGTATACATTGAAAAAAGATTTTATCGTTGAGGTGATATTCGTTCTTATATTAGAAAAATAAAATATATATAATTTTTAATATTGAAATTAAAGATCCTATAAACGAAAAAATATTTTAAGTTAAATATGAATCAGGATAATCAGAATAGCGTCGACGTATTCCATTTAGATCCAAAAATCGTTAGGGGAAGAAAGTTAAATTAACTCGAAGAATATTCTATACATGATACAATGATGGAATTATATAATACATAATTACTAATTAAGTACCCATGTTTGGCGAATTCTATACGAATTGATAAACTTAATGAAGATTCTATTCTATTCTAATTATTGCAAATTTGAAGATATATTACTTATAAAATTTGAAGTAATGTATCCCATTTAAGTAATAAATTGTAAATTCATTTAAAAGATTAATTCTTTGCTATAACATTATTGAGATTTAAAAGTAAATGTTTATTTTTTATTTTGAAGATTAATAGTTTTTTTTAACTAAAAATGTTGGATAATTCAATGATTTAACATTCATAAATTTCATGAAGTGATAATTAAAGTTATGAATAAATGATTTATATTGTTAATATTAAAACTTTATAAAATAGTTTAGTTTTTAAGTTCATTTTTTCATAAGCCTAAAAAAAGAATAATACGTGCATAAAATAAAAATAAGAATGATATAATTATTAAAATTAATAAGATAATAAATGTCATTTATTGTTCATTAAAATGTTAATTGAAGATCAGGAAAATAAAAAACCTATCCTATCGCTCATTTTCTGGTTCAGTCCGTAGCGAAGAGACGGAGAGCTGTTAGGTGAAAAACATAGTCCCGATGGATTTCGTGAGAAAGGAAATATAGCCGGTAGCGGAGTCTTTACAATCCGACAGCTTAGCTATACATACTAGGCTGCCGAAGATATAATACCCGTTCCACTTTCAGAGACCGTCGGCCTAATACAAGCACGTGCAGTGCGCCGGCCAGAGAGGAAGGAGCGGTTAGGTACCAATTCTTCAATCTCCTCGATTTCGACACTCGCGCGCTTATAGTATTGGTGTGAATTTTTTTTTTTTTAATTTACGGCTAAACTATTGGAGATAGAGAAAAAAGAATCGTAGACACCTACGAGGTAAAATCCTCCATTCTACAACTTTTGTTCGATTTTTTTTGCGATTTCCTCTTCGTTCTCGAAATAATGCATATTTTTCGGTTTTTAACCCTTTTCGTCACTGTTAATAGTTAAAATTCCTAGAAATTCGGATTGCCTGGGTCGATTAACGTAGGAATACATGTTTCACTAAGCGGTCGCAAAAAACATTTAAAAACTAAACTGAAGAGTAGAAAATTATTTTATCACCAAGTTACCTTTATATGATTATAAGTAAAAGCTTTGGGCGCTCAAAATTGAGACATATAATCTTCAATTTACATAACTCCGTGAACACATCAACTGTGTTTAATTTACTGTATATAAGGCCTTAACGTATTATTCTGAAACTCGTTTATCACCTACTAGAACTGATTGTCAAAATATATCTGCAAGTTTTATTCAGCTATGTAATATAGTTTAGCGATAATAATCGATTTGTGTTGATTAGGCGTTTCAAAAAATTTAGGATAGTTGTTTTCAACTCGAACATTCAGGATTTAACTTAAGAAAATTATTTTTAAAAGACATGTTTTTCGAGGATATAAAATTTCTGCTTATAAACAAATAGAAGTAACGCCATAAATGTTTTAATTGCTTCAAATATTCTTTAAGGGTCTTATAGATCTTTGCGAGACGCGCAATTAGGAAAAGAAAAGTCTCAACATCTTTGGTACAAGTTGAGGTACAGTCATTTTTACGTTTCTTCGGTTTGTAATTGTTGTAATAAACATTTTTGAAAAATTCAAGTTCGTGAGCATTAGCAAATGTTAGGTATAACATTCAATATCGTACAAACCGTACCGAGCATTATTTCATAACAGATTATAATTGTATTTGATCGCTTATGCACGTAAACGGCGAACGCCGGCGTCGTTGCGACCGGGTGGCGTGGTGGGGGCACTGCATCTTACCCCGCGGCTTTGTTCGCGCGACTAGATGACTATTTTAATATCTCCCTTGAAGATCGACGTAGAAAGATTTTTTTAATAACCCGTATTTTTTTTTTTAATTCGAAAATGCCCCTGACAGTAAATATTTTTCAATATTTACCTTCATAACAATTCCTTTACTTTAATTTTGATGTGGAAATGCCTATAAATTATCTTACATTTAAAAGGTGACAAAATCATTACCCGAGCGCGCTGTGACGTCACAACGTTATGGTCTGCATACGAACTACTCATGTAGTACGAGTATTGGTTTGTTAAAAACCAAAAGGGGTTGATTTGTTTTTGTGGAATTGTGCTTTTAAAATAAAATTAAAAAGTATCGCAAAGGGGGGCTTTAAAAAATAGTTCTAAAGATAATTATTCATGGTTTTTGGTACTACTCCACGAGTAGTTTTTCGAACTATTATACAAGTAATTAATTTACTGAATGCAACGTTGTGTCGTCACAACGCGCTCGGGCAACTTCGGATACGTTCCGGGGCGTTTTCGCCTAGTCGAATGGAATCAAAGATTCAAGGTGCTATATTTTCAGACGTATAGGTCCGTTTCAGGCGCGAATCCCTCCCACCACTTATTCAAAGACAGCGATGTGGACCAGCGCGGCCGTTGCCCTCAGTTATTCTCCTTGGGAAGGGAGCAGAAAATGATATAAACGGTGATATCCCTCAGAGGAAACTCAAAGTAAAGGATACGATTTGAAGGGAAAGAAGGAAAAAGAAGGGGGACAATACTAAAGTAACATTTATGTAACAAAGATTAGGAAAAAGCCAAAATAATAAATAGACAAGAAAGAGAAATACGGAAGGCTTTTTTGGGGTTCTTTATGCGAGTTTCAGAAAAGACAGGCTTGGATTCCAGATTAAGGAACGTGGATTTCGGCGTAAGTAGTGAAAGGACGCAAAGTAATAGAATTTGAAAAAGGAGAAAGAAGAGAGATAATGGGTGTTGAGTCCGCATAAGGAACGTGCTGAATATAAGCGACTACTGAAAAGGAACAGATAGCTAGGTCTGATTACGGAGAGGGCGCGGAACTGTAAAGAAAGGATAACTTGGGTTTCTCTTGAAGGTTAAATAAAAATTGCTAAAGAAGGAAAAAAAATCGTAATTAAAATACATGAGAAATTGCCAGCTGACTAAGCATCCCGCGTTAATTTAAAGTCTAACAGTCAGCCATCAGAAAATATACAGTGGCAATGAGAGTAAGAGAGAAAAAAGAACAACAAAAGGGGCAGTGACCGAGGATGGCTGTATGGCTGCACCGTCAAAATCTGACAGGTCCGCGAGCGACATACATGCAAACAAACACATTTAGGCACACATAAATACCCGAAACATGTAAGCGCGGCTGCGAGCGACACATATACAAACAAACATAAGCAAGCAAATCGTACACCTATAGGCGTCGAGCCGAACATTGCGACACAACACACGAAGACCGTACACAATACACATAAACACCCATCAGGGTATCTGCGGCAAGAGCGACACCACACGCATACACAAACACACATACAATCATCAAAACGCGCACAAAACGGAATCACTGTAAAGACACCCACACCAATATACAAACAGATATGGATGTACACGAATCAAGGAATAGAAATTATAATAAAAATATGTTTTCTTGTATGCGATAAAAAAAAATTAATTTGCTCCCTAGTCGATTCCCGAATCCAAATGAATTTTATGTAATTAGGGGTGACCCGTTACAATTTTTGTTCATAGTTGAAAATAAATGATTACGTTATTAATATCGTACATTATGGATGAAATTATTGAATAAAACAGAACATTTAATAACAGTATCACAATTCATTCTTGCAAACTAGCTTCGCAGTAATAATTACGTTTTCAGACAACTTCAACAACTTCAACAACAGACACTTCAAAAGTATTAAGAAGCAACATTCAGTTGCTTTAAGGCGTTAGGCCACATTAACGGGTATAAAATCATGTGCGAATTTAACAACTTGTTTTCGTATGAAAAAGTGATTCACTCATAAAATTAATTACACATCTATTTTGTACGAATATTGAGCTGCTAGATTTTTTTTTTCGATGTACAAAATGGCTGACTACTAATATTTTCTTTTGTTATCTTTTTTTTAGGCGCTCCGCGGCGTGATGTTTAGCATCCATAATTTTTTACCTAGAACGAAAAACAAAAATTCTCATCAATCTACATTACAATACCTAGAGAAGTACGTAAGGAATTTGAAAAATATTGTCTTATTCAAAAGTTGTAGGTATTTGAACTTAAGAAATGAATTTTCAGTGAAAGATTTCGTTATAACTGCTCATAAACTGCTCATAACATTAAAAGTTTTCGATTAATCAGAAATTGCGTACGTACTTCTCTGCGAAATGCAATTAGGAACAGAATTTTTAATTTGAAGTAAATCTAGTGAAAATTGTTGAATTTATTTGTCACGCCAATTGGAAAAAAGTTGTTTCGAAAAGTTTCGAGTAGTTGGCCATTTTGTACATCGAAAAAAAAATTCTAACAGCTTGATATTCATACTAAATAGATGTGTAATTAGTTTTATGAATGAATCACTTTTTCATGCGAAAAAAATTGTTAAATTCGCACATGATTTTACACCCGTTACTGTGGCCTAACGCGTTAAATTTGCTAATGAAATCATACGACCGAATTATTTATTATTTTCAGCCACTTTTAAACGGAAGCTGGTGTGTGGTTGTAAAATATTAATTTTAGTGGTTATTTTCAAATTCGTCTGAAAAAATCCGTGAAATTGATAAAAATCTTTCTACGACAATTTATAAGGAAGATATTAAAATAGTTAACTAAGCCGCGCTAGGGGTGCCGCGGAGTAAGACGCAGTGACCCTACCCCGCCGCCCGGCCTGTTTGGGGTTTGTACAATATTGAATGTTATGCTTAATACTATTGCTAATGCTCACGACAGAGAATTCTTCAAAAAAATTTATTACAACACTACAAACCAAACGAACGTAACCATTGTATCTCGGCTTGCACCGAAGATATCCAGACTTTTTTTAAAGCCATTTGACACACGCCAGAAAATTGCGACCCGGCATCGCGTTACGTCGGTTCTCAAATTCGGCCTCGATGCTTCGCACTGTAAGTCCAGTCAGAATGTACAGAAATTCGACCGATTTTTATTCTCGAAGGCCAGCACGTCGCCAACTTTTTTGTGGTTTCTTAGGGTTACCAGGAATGTACCCCAAAGTTTTCCTTATTATCAATGGTGTTTTGCGACCACAAGAGATTGTCTTTAAAAACTCGGTTTTTTAATGAAGTCGTTTTTGGAATTCATTTCATTGAAAAATGCATCCTACAAAACTTGTGCAGAATAATATCACCTATAAAACAAGCCATACATGAAAATCACGTATGATTGTTGGTTTAACGGTAAATTATCGGTCAACGAAAAGATTTTTTTCTCTTTTTGCATTTTCTTTGTTTATTGATGAATTTAGTGTTCCGAACCTCAACGAGCATCTACAAAAATCTATTCAT
The DNA here is from genome assembly GCA_964007375.1 of Ophion obscuratus. NCBI lineage: Eukaryota > Metazoa > Arthropoda > Insecta > Hymenoptera > Ichneumonidae > Ophion > Ophion obscuratus. The sequence continues at coordinate 15,657,851 of OZ023324.1, forward strand.
AAAATATATCTTTACATTTTATTCAGCTGGGTCATACAGTTATGAGAAATTACAAATTTACGTACATCCGGCACCAACTTACCGCAAATGATCCAGAAGGGCCACATGGGGAATAAAAATGTGCGTGATAGTCATTAGCGTGTACATTAAAGATACAATGCGGAAAAGTGAATGTTCTTATAAAAAAAGTTTTTTTTTCGAAGTTTTAACATTTTTGTCTCACAAACAAGTTCGATTATTTTGAGGCTACTTGAAATATTCTTTTAGATTCTCGGAGGTCTCGTGAGATGCACAATTAAGCAAAAGTAACTCAATATTTTGGTTACAAGGGAATATATAGTCGTTTTTACGTTTTTTCAATTCATTATTGTTGTTATCAACATTTTGACCTTTCTCAAGTTCGTGAGCATTCCTAATACATTTAGAAAAATCGTTATTTTGGAAACACTTAAAAAATCCTTGGAAACTTAAGAAAAATTATGCATATTCGTTTATAGCTGAAAAAAGTTTCGAAGTAGTTTACGAGCTATCTTTTAGGGGAGTCTCCAGCGCTGAAAAGCGTAGACTCCAAATCCGTTTTTCTCAAAACCATGCTGTCTAAATCGGGACGCAGCAGAACTCAAAATATGTTAATCCAATCGAATTCAAATTTGAACTGTACCTTCTTAGATTGGTTTAACAGTCAAATACGAGCGCTTTTTTTCGATTGATTGCACATTATAAAAAACATATAACTTTTTACACCAACAAATTAAAGGAACAGAAAATCGCTTCAATTTTTTTAGTGTTTTTTGAAGCTCTGTGCCAATGTGAAAAATGGTTGTATCAAGATTTGAAGAAAGTGTTTTGAAGCTTCAAGTTTCTAGTTCCAAAATCTTTTGGCAAAAAATATTACCGTTATTGTGCAATCATAAGAAATAGCGAGAGAAAAAAATCAATTTTTTTTCAAGGTTCCACGAACTAGGGATTTGGTATCACTTAACCCAATGTATAGGTCAGTTAGCTTGTTCATTCAGCTTCAATTTGGTTTTTTGTCTCTCTACGTTATTTTTTTGCTCAGATATCCGACTTGATGAAAAAAGAATTTTTTTAGACCGGGAGATAGTGTCGAATTTCGAGGATCCATTTGTTACAGTATGGCAACCCTTTAGGCGTCCAGTAACTTAATGAATGAAACGAAAAAAAATGGCCACAGCGCTGGTCGTCGAGGCGTAATCGGAGGACGATTAATCGAAATGGTCCGATTAATTACGGGTTCGAAATGATTTATTGTTACAAAAAAATTTTGTATTTTTCGCCCATAATGCGACTACCGCTGCGACGGTTCCGAATAGCCGCTATCTGCTGCAAAGAAGCAGATTTATTTATTGATGCAAAACGATTTGCTACAGTATGGTACTTGAATTGTGGAAAGTTCGTGATACAGTGAGACTGTTAATATATTTGCTATACTTGTGGTGAAGTGCAAAAGTGTTGCCATGTTTGAAAAACGGTTTTTTAAAACATTTTGAGGCTAATACTATAAAAACCGCGAAATGATTTATTACAGTATGGCATTATTATATTCAGTTTGTTTCAATACGATTGTACCTGAACAAATTATCCCATACTGAGACCATGGGGCTGAAGATTGTCACACTCGCGCTGCAATGCATCTCGAAAGAAATTGTTGAAACGAATTGTTACAATATGGCATTTAAATTTTTTGAGCGTTAATAAAACATTTGCTTCGGAAAAATTATTCCATACTCATGAGGAAGTGGTGCCATACCCATAAAATTGATTTTTAGGGTATTTTTTTTTACTGTCTTTTAGCTACAACTTGTACGAAACGTACAAGTTCTCATTACAGTACAGTTAACAGACATCGGCAAAATAATATTTTTGCAAGTATTCTTGAGTGATGTTACTAATTATTTGAAAAATGAATAATTGAAAAAAAACAATTTTGCATTACCCTTAGATATGTATTTGAAATTAAATATTTACGTTCTTTGCACCTCGAACTTTCATTAAAAATGTATGCCATACAAATGGATCCCCGAAGTATGTCACCATCTCCCGGTCTATTTGTCTTTGATCATCGATATCTCAGCAAACAATAATCGCAAGGGTAATTAAAGGGCAGCTTTGAAAACTTGAATAAAGCCCCTTAATTTGATTTTTGAGATTTTTTTCACCCTTAACATTAATTTGAAAAAAAAGAACAGAAAAATGACATGTTATGGTTTTTCAGTAAATCTAACATTACATTACACATATTAATTGAAAGACTAAAGTTGCCGCTTTTTTTTCAACCGAATGTACTCCCAATAGGCCTGTTAATTTTCAGATAGATCCATGCAACCGTTATCCGGACTGATTGTTCAAAGGTTTACCAAACAGTTGAGGTAGACCGAGCACGCGTTCTTCATTTCTATACATTTTGTTCAAATTTTAACCAGACATTGTTCAAACCAGTATGCATGTCTGAGTGAAATTTCAGAACAGTCGACTATTTAGGTTGGGAGATAATGGGATTTAAAATTGCAACTTTTAACACTGCAGGTTCTGCATTGAAATTTAGACAGAATAATTTTCCGTAAAAATTATTTGTCCCCTATAATGAGAAGATATATGGCAACACCGCATCATTCCACGTATCCAATGACGTAATTTTGCGCGGCATATCTAAAATAATACTGCAACACAAATTTCTATTTGGAAGTATTTTTTAATCGAATAAAGTTTTCAATTAGTTATGAATGAACTAACATTTTTATTTGTGGATGAAGATAACATGGACAATATAAAATATTAATAATTATAATGCAAATATTTTGTTATGACAACATTTTTAACTTTAGGAACACGATAATTTTTTTTTTCTCGAAATATTGAACAATACTGTGGTGTTGGCATATGTCTTCTTATTATAGGGGACAAATATTTTTTTACAGAAAATTATTCTGTCTACATTTCAATGCAGACCCTGCAGTGTTAAAAGTTGCAATTTTAAAACCCATTATCTCCCAATCTAAATAGCCGCCTGTTCGGAAATTTCAATTAAACGTGCATAATCATATGAACAATGTCTGGTTAAAATTTGAACACAATCTATAGAAATCAAGCGCGCGCGCTCATTCTACCTCGAAGGAACAAATGCATTGTTCTCAAACATCGGGTAATCACCATCAAAGTGAAAAGGCCAATTTTCTTCGACTTTTGTTCCTTGTTAAATTTAGGGAAAAAAATAAAAAAAAATCTTTTTTTTAATTTCTAAATTATTCCAGGAAACAATAATGTCGCGTTTTGACGCGATTCCGCCTTTGCGCAACATAATTTTACTCATCTTTAATTGCATTAATTAAAAGCTGCTACCCCCAAGCTGTATTCACTAGTCGATCTGAGAACTTGTCTGCGAATAATTTCCGATATTTTCTGCGTACATTTTCAGGGTTACAAAAAACATTCTTTTTCAAATCTGATCTTGCTTTTGGAAGAAAAAATTCATAAAAATTATTTTTCAAAAAAATAATGCAAAGGTTTTGTACACTTTTACTTTTGTATAATTTTTCGTTTGTTTTTTTTTTACTTTTGTTCGACTATTGAATACAGCTTGGGGGTATCAACTTTTAATGACTGCAATTGAAGATAATTGAAATTATAGTGCGCAGAGGCCAAATCTTGTAAACAATAAGTCAGTATTGTTTCCTGAAGTGTTTTGTAACGTTAAAAAAAAATTTTTTTTTTAAGTTTTCGAAATTTTTTTCTTAAATTTAACCAGCAAGTAGTGCAAAGGTGTGAAAAAATCGAAAAAAATGGTCTTTTAATTTTGAAGGTGATTACCCGATGTTTAAGAACATACACTTGTTCCTTTAACGGCTCTGTAAAACTTTGAGATATCAGTCCCGAAAAAAGATTGGATGGATCTATTTGAAAATTAACAGAGCTATTGGGGGTACATTCGGCTGAAACTCATGCAAAGTTGTGGAGAAAGTCGAAGAAAATTGGTCTTTTCATTTTGACGATGGTTACACGATGCTTAGGAACAATACACTTGTTCTTTTAATCGTTTCGTAAAACTTTGATCAATCGGTCCGGAAGAAAGGTATGATGGATATATTTGAAAATTAACGGGGCTATTGGGGCGGGGTGGGGGAGGGGGCTACTGAAGTGAAAAAAATGTGGCCACATTAGTATTTCTATTAATTGTGTATAGAAGTGGTAGATTTGCTTAAAAAGCATAAAGGTCATTTTTGGTCCTTTTTTCAAATTAATGATAAGGGTGAAAAAAATTGTCAAAAATCAACGAAAGAGGCTGGTAGGAAATTTATTCAAGTTTTCAAAGCAGCCCTTTAATTCCCGTTGCGATCATTGGTTGCTGAGATATCGATGATCAAAGACAAAAGGAACTTTTTTCATTCAAAGTCGGATTTCTCAGCAAAAAATTGACCTACAGAGACAAAAAAAAACTAAATTGAGGCTGAATAACCAAGCTAACTGGCCTCTGCATTGAGTTAACTAAACAAAAATTTCCCTAGCCCGTGGAGCCTTGGAAAAATAAAATTTGGATTTTTTTGTTCCGCTATTTTTCATGATTGGCGATAACCGTAGCTCACAAAATTTGTTTGCCAAAGCATCTCGAAACTAGGAACTTGAAGATTCATAAGGTTTTTTTTTCACCTCGATGCGACCATTCTTCACATACATACAGCGCTTCAAAAACACAAAAAAAAAGAATCAATTTTCCGTTCCTTTAATTTTTTCGAGTAGCATATAAAAATGATGGTCGAAAACACGAACCTTTTTTCAAATAGGTCTCTATTTAAAAAAATTATTTTTGTATTGCCCCCCCCCCCCCCCCCGTACTTGACTGCTAAAACTGACATAATTAACAAAATTATTCGATATTTCACTCTTCGTTCCAATACTAAATTTACGATAGTTCTCCGGCGTTGCGCGGAGAGGGTATCAGGTTGTACTTTGCATCGTTGGAACGTAACGAAAATTAATATTTGTGAATTCGTTTAATTCATTTTGGCAAACTTTGCTCAGAAAATTCGGCCAATCATTTTTCAAGATACAGTCCGATCTCCGAATAAGAAACCCGGCAATAAGAAACTTCCCCCAGTTTCTCACTCGAGCGCTTCCCCCACTCCGACTCGACCTCCGAACTCGAATATTTTGTGCGCGAAATCTCTGGTTAAGAAACCAGCCTGGGAGAGATTATTCCGGCAAAATAAAATGAACGCTGTAGTTTAAATTGATGTCTGCATGCGTGCGTGAGTGCGTGTGTGAATGTAACAAAAAATCTACAAGTTTATTATCCAGTTTTTTGTATTAATTAAAATGATACATATATGTGTCAATAGTAATTCAGATACAGTAGTACACAATAATATTCAATAGTATGTATATTGACGTAAAACAAAAATTCGCTAAATGTCCACGCGCAGTCAAAAACGTTTTTTCATGGGCGATGTGAATACTAAGTTGCAACTCGTTCGAGCGAGTTTCTTGTTGAAAGGATCGCATGCGGAAAAGAGTGACAGAGACAGGCAGAGGTAGTGAGCGCGTAGCGCGCGCCTGGTGGGGGTGTGCGATATATAAGAAAAACTCTTCCCCTTAGGGGCTTTTGGTTTCTTATTCGGAGGTCGGACTGTATAGATGTTAAAAGAATACTTTCTATAACAATAAAAATATGGAAAATAAAACGTAAACAAGAGCTTTCGTTGCGTCCCAACAATTTGTCCAGTCAAAAGTGGCCGAAGTCGAAAATGTTTGCGGCTACGTACATTAGTGAAATATGTATTCCTATGTTAATCGACCAAGGCGATCCGAATTTCTAGAAATTTTAACTAACAGTGAACAAAAATTCGTTACCTGCTAATATTTCGTACACTGAAATAAAAAGAGCGGGAATAGAGCATTTTGTTGGAGCGGACGTTTTTTCTGGCGCCATTTGGTGGCGCGGCGTGGTGTATCTCTTATCGAAGCAGAGCGTTAATCAATTAAAATCACGTGCAGAATACGCTTTCGAATAGAATACAGAATACATTTTCGAAATACATTAACAATATTTTTTCGTACAGAATACAGAATGAACTTTCGAAATACATTAACAATTTTCTTTGATATATTTCAGTCACTATTTATAGACGAAAATGGTAGTTACAAAAATTTCCTAAAAATGTTAGGTCTACGCTGTCGATTAAATCTCAGAGATCGATCATCCAAAGCAAAAAAACAAACGGTTTTAGATTCAGTATGTTCAGTATATGCAAAAATAACAAAATGGCGGACATTTTTCGAAAAAAATAGTAAATATCAGAATTCTAAGAAAATCTTGATATGCGCTATAGCTATAGTTGTAAGGAATATTTTGTTAAAATGTCATAAAGATCGGTTTAGTAGTTTCGGAGATTGTATCAACAAGCCGTCGAAAAACGTTATTTCAAGAAAAACGCGTTTAAATTTTATTAAAGTTGCATATATGCATAAAAAATGTTTTGATGTCTTTCGAAAGTGTATTTATTAACTGTAACAACTTTCTTATCAATATTTATCATATAGACCTATCAAAAAATTCCTGAAAATAGCCTTTTATTTGGTGCCTAAAGTGAGACGATCCCTTAAGTCTTTAAACAGAGGTTTGACGGAGTTAAAATTGTTTGCAAAACTTCCATTTGTTCAAATTTTGATTCATTAACGTGTACATAATTATTCAGTTCATTTTATGAAAATGTACGAAATTCATTCAATTTAAATAAATTATTCAGTCTCAACAGCAAATTATGCAGATCTAGTACAAAGTATATGAGGCATTTCACGCCATTCCACCGCGCTCTGACCCCGACCATTGCTAATTTTTTTTTGTAAAATTGTACCCCATGAAAGGAATATCCACACATTTCTTATTTCTATCTATTCTCTCTTAGGTGTTATAATTTTCCAAAAAAAGTCAATTTCAGAAGTTTTGGAAACATTTAAACGCTAGGAACTCCTGAACTAAATGAGGTATTGACAAATGTCAATATATAATTCTTTTCCATTTTAAAGCATACTTTCGTCAGAAAATATGGAAGAATGTTCGATTGTCAATGTCAACGTTTCTTTTCTTCTAAAGTGGCAACTATTTTTTTTAAAGATGACTGCTTTTCTATATTGTTTTAATTCTCTAAAATTGAGTGACCTTCTCTATGATTTTTATGACTAGTCTCTTCTTCGACCCATTGTTCCTTTTATTTTTTCCGAATGAATCATATTTTTTGGAGAAAATTTATATCATTTTATTCTCCAATAATGTTATCAATGATTTTGTGCTTTCTAATTCGGCCTCGACAGGCCTGAAACGTTTTATTTTTCATTTATGCTGAATTTCAATAACATTTTTTTTCAATATCCTTCGACAATTTGTATTTAACGAAAAAACATTTTTGGTTTGGTTTTCTCAATTTTACGGTGAAACTATTGGAGATAGAGAAAAAAAATCGTATACCTACGAGGAAAAATCTTGCATTCTACAACTTTTAAAATGAATCAAAGATGTGTGCGGCCGTGTAGATGTCAACTTGTCAACTTCAACAACTTTTTTTCGAAACTTTTTTGTGATTTCCTCCTCGTTCTCGAAATAATGCATATTTTTCGGTTTTTAAGCCTTTTGTTCACTGTTAATAGTTAAAATTCGTAGAAAATCGGATTGCCCGAGTCGATTAACATAGTAATACATGTTTCACTAAGCGGTCGCAAAAATGTTCGACTTTAGTCACTTTTGACTGGATTAGAGGGTCCCCGAAGCTCGATCGGGTATCTTCGGCAGCCTAGCGATGCGCCAGCGGCTTCCCCTCTTGCCGGCGCGTCAACCTGCAGCTCGGCTCAAGAGACCCCGGGAATAATTGGGTGTTTTCGAGGGGGTTAGGTAGGGCATGAAAAATGACAGATTCGTTACCTGCTAATATTTTACCAACTGAAATAAAAAGAGCGGGAATAGAGCATTTAGTTGAAGCGGAGAGTCTTTTTTGCGTCATTTGGTGGCGTGGCGTGGTGTACATCGTATCGAAACAGGGCGTTAATAAATCAAAGCGACGTCCAGAAATGTACCTTTTTTAAAAGTCAAGCTCTATTAGTGGAAATGACTCTACGGAAAGGACAGATATGAGAAATATTGTTTCATAATAATTTTAACGTTACTTGTTGCCTTTGTGTATAACGTTCTTAATACAGTAAATACATAAGATTGCAAAATAGAAACTTTAAATTTTAATGTTAACAATTTAGTTTGGGTTGAAATGATAATATATGATAAAATTATTATTGATGAAATAGCTGATTCTCTTATTAAAGTTAAAAGTAAATGTCCTGCACTTATATTTGCTATTAATCAAATTGATAAAGTTAAAGGATGAATAATATTTGTAATTGTTTCAATTAAAACTATGAAAGGTATTCAAATAAATATTGGGGGATTATATGAACAAATGCAAAGTTTGTATTGTTTAATTAAAGAAAAATTATTAAACCGTATCAAAACGGAAGGAAAATACTAATTGAAAAAATTAAAATTCTAGATCTTTCAAATATATGTGGAACTTGTAAAAAAAATATATAAAATTATTTCTTGAAATTAATATAAATAAGGTAATAAAATAAATTAAATTAAAACAATAAAATTTGGGCGAACTTCTAAAAAGCTGTTACACCCGATTTGGCTGAAATATTGCACATATATTCCATTTAATATATAAAGTCATCCCCTAAAGGGATTTTTGGGGCATTCCAATAGTTTACGAGATATTGAATTAGTTTGGGTATTGTTTGTTTGTTTGGGTTACCCCGCGGTAACCCAAATCAGTACTGCAGGCGCCTGCAGTACTGCTATACTTGCAGGGGCCAGCGCGGCACGCCTAGCCACCAGTGAAGTCGGAGGAGTGGGGCTATCGATTGGCCGTGGCGAGCCGTAGATATATACTCGTGCGGGCTAAATAATAAACTTTAAAATTTGATTTCTCGTGAAGTATTGGAAAGCGCAAAAATCCCTTGGGGGGATTTTTGGGTGATGTCTATATATAAAATGAAACATCTGTGCAAAATTTCAACCAAACCGGGTGTAACAGCTTTTCGGAAGTTTATCCTTAAATTTATTTGAAAAATAATTTTGAATTCTTTGAATAAAGTTATTAAAATAAAATTTAAAAAATAATTAAACGAGAATCAACGTTTCAAAATAATATTAATATAATAAAAAAATGTTAATACGTTCGAATTGTTTAATATATTTTTTGAAGAAAAAAATGTCGTGCGCTGACATGATATTACTTCGTATCATCTGCTATGATCATTAAAAGAAATAAGAAAAAAAATTAGCCTCATTCTAGCAGGAGCCTCGCTTCCGAAAATTTGCCTTCATAACATCATTATAATTGTTGGCTAATAGATTTAATTGTTAGAGTAGATATATAAATTCCATCTGTTAAAAATAAAATGTTTAAAGAAATAATCGCTATATCAATTAAAATTAATATGAAGATAAACGTACAAATAATTTCAATATTTTCATTTTGTTGGACAAATTTATCATTGAAATTATTAATTAATAAAGAAAAAATAATATAAATAATTATAATTCAATGAATAATTTTATCATAAATATAATTAAATAATTATAACATTATTAATAAAATTATTAATGAATGATCATGAACATTTTTCACATTTTCTGTAATTGGTAAATAAGCATCTTCTATATTAATTATTGATCAGGTAAAAATTTAATTAACTTGAAATGAATTAATGATGATAAATTAAATTCAAGTAAAGAAATTGCATGTATAGAAAACATTTTTTAACGCTGAGATGATATTCGTTCTCACATTAAAATATATATATACATACATACACACACACACACACACACACACACACATATATATATATATATATCATACAGGGTGTCCCAGAACTCAACGTTAAGCCGAAACGAGGTGACAGGATTGATTGTAACCATCATGAGAAAAATCAGAAAAAAATAAAGGAGAAAAAAATAAAGCAGAACAAAATAAAGCAGAGCCTTTCAAAGTAGACAAATTTTGAAAATTTTAAATTCATAGTTTAACAAATAGCCTTAATTCTAGGAAACTTGCGTTTGTTTGGGTTTGTTTGGGTTTGTTTCACAATAACCGAAAAATGGTTACAGTTTGACCAAATTTCTAGGTTTTTCTTAAATACCCATAATTTTCAAACTGCATCGGATAGATTTTTTTTCGGATTTTTCTCATGATGGTTACAATCAATCCTGTCACCCCGTTTCGGCTTAACGTTGAGTTCTGGGACACCCTGTGTATATATATATATACATATATATATATATATATATATATTTAAGTATTAATACTAAAATTGAAGATCCTACCGATGAAAAAATGTTTTAAATTATGTATGAATCTGGATAATGAGAACATCGCCGAGGTGTGCCAATAAGACCTAAAATATGTTAAGAAATAAAAGTTGGATTAACTCCAAAGAATATTCTATAAATTTGATTTTTTAATATTTTTGGTGTAGTCTTAAACAAGTTATTAATAGGTATCAATAAATAAAACCTCATATAATAAGAAATACAGCTCCTATAGATAGTACATAATAAAAATAAGCTACTACATAATAGGTATCATGTAAAATAATATCAATTGATGAAGTAGCTAGAATTACTCCAGTTAATTCTCCAATTGTTAATGAAATTACAAATCCTAATCTTCTAAGATTTCAACAATTAAATTAAATTTTTTTTTCTACGAATGATAGCTGTCCATCTTAATACTTTAATTGCTGTAGGGATTCCAATAATTATAGTTGGCGAAGTGAAATAAGCTGGAATATCATCATCTATTCCTATTGTTTTGTGGGGCACGTCCTCTTTAACGAAAAAGAGGCCGCGTATTTATTCTCAAACAAAACTATTGTGATTGAAACGAGTTCCGATGCTATGAAACAAGGATTACTGGGTTAGGAAAGAAATAAATCAATGCACGTTTTGAGCCATGCCGTTCTACGTTTAATTATGGCTCAGAGAGGAAAATCTCCGAGGTGTGAACCTCAGAGAAAAAACCCCTCGTAAAAGGTGAATTTACAATATATACAGTCCCTTTGTTATGTCGTATACATTTCGCGCGATGAATTATTGTGGAGGTGAAATCCACAGTTGGGAAAATTGTATGGATATAGGCGTTGTGCGTAAAATTATGTCTTGTGGTATGATCGTGGTAAATGAAGTCGCTGGCGACCTCGTATAAGCATTGCGCTTGTTTACGTATACAACCGGGCTGTGCCGGTCTATGTATAAAACAAGTCGGCTGACGACTTGTGTCAAGCGTTGCGCTTGTTTACGTATACAACCGGGCTGTGCCGGTCTATGTATAAAACAAGTCGGCTGACGACTTGCGTCAAGCGTTGCGCTTGTTTCCGTATACAACCGGGCTGTGCCGGTCTACCTTGCGGGACGTACCGCTCCTGCTCGTTCGTGTACTCACGGGATAATAATAATGTTCCGGTTCCCGCGGCGCGGCCAGCTCTATCCCCACCCCGTTCATGCTTTCCCAACACACACATGCAAAAGGGACGGTCGGCCGCGCGACGCGTGTGTTTGTATACACGCGCTAGCGACCGATAGTGCCTGGGCACCTCTAAATTGTTCGTCCTACCGAACAGGCTCCCCCCGTTGCGAGGAAAGCGAGCAAACATTTTTTTTTTCTTATATTTGTATATTCTGCAATTAGTTAACTGCGTTATGTAATGATACATTCGAAGTTGGTTAAATTTTGTCTGGTAAGGGACACAGTTGAGTGCAGTTTCGTTTGTATTCTCCTTGCATTGTTTTGACGGTAGCGACTCTAACGACTCCGTCTTCCCCTGGATGAACTTCGCGGATTATCCCCAACGGCCACCGCATACACGGCTGGTTTTTCTCGATCAGAATGACCACATCTCCTGGATGGAGTTGGCCTGTTGATTGCTGCCATTTTTGCCGCTTCTGAAACTCGCTCAAATATTCGAGGTACCACCGTCGCCAAAAATCCTGACGAGCCTTGGAAATAAAATTCCAGACCGTTAACCGATTGTTCGGAATGTCGGACAGATCGGCCTCCGGCAACCTCGTGAGGGGACGTCCTATGAGGATATGAGCCGGCGTAAGGGCTACGGGATCATTCGGATCGGAGGAGAGAGAGCAGAGAGGCCGCGAATTTAAAATCGCTTCGATCTCTATCGCCAGCGTGCTGAATTCCTCGATGGTGAAGGCCTGTTCTCGTACGACCCGTACAAAGTGATGTTTGAATGATTTCACGGCGGCCTCCCATAGACCTCCAAAATGTGGCGACAAAGGCGGGTTGAATTGCCACGTGATGTTGCGCTGAGTCGCGTATGTGGCGACGGTTTTTTGCAGCCCTTCGGTCTCAAGCAATGCATACAGCTCGCGCAGCTGTTTGTTTGCCCCAACGAAATTCGTCCCGTTGTCCGAGAACACGTGGCTGGGGACTCCTCGACGACCGATGAAACGGCGAAACGCCGCGAAAAACGCTTCAGAGCTGAGGTCGCTTACAATCTCAAGATGGACGGCCTTCGTGGCCATGCAAACGAAAACGCAGCCGTACGATTTGATAAATTTTTGGTTCCGGAATTTCTTTTCCTTTACCAGCACTGGGCCAAAGTAGTCCACACCCACGTGCAAGAACGCCGCCGTCCCATTCACCCGCGCCTGGGGTAAATCAGCCATTTGGCTTTCTAACGGAACTGGCCGGTGTCGGAGACATCGGACGCACTTCCGGATGATCCTTCGTACTTGGTTCCTTCCATCGAGCAGCCACAGTCCTCTCTGTCTTATAGTGCACAGCGTGCTCTGAACGCCGGCGTGATATGCACGTTCGTGCGTTTCCTTGATAATCAAGTCAGTGACGGAATGATGTGTCGGCAAGAAGATCGGATGTTTCTGCTCGTAGGGAATCTCCGCCCTGTTCAGACGTCCTCCGACGCGAAGAAGCCCATACTCGTCGACGAACGGATTCAACGAGGCAAGTTTGTAGTCCTTGACGGTTTCCTTGTTCATGATCCTGTCGATATCCTTAGAAAATTGGTCTCTCTGTATCAGTAGCAAAATTTTATTTTCCGCGGTAATCTTTTCTGCCGCCTCGATTTCTCGTCCTGTATACTTCCTGGGTGTTCGCATACGCAAACAATATGCGACTACCCTCGTTAGTTTCGAATAGGAAGAAAACCGGGTGAGTAATTCGCAGCTCTCTGGTTGCGAGACGAAGCATAGATTCCTCTTAAAGCCGATGGAGTCGGTGACGGTGATTTCGGTGTTCGCTGGCCATTCCTTCTCAGGTTGGTTTAGCCAAATCGGCCCTGCAAACCACGAGTGGTTCCGCAAAAAATCCTTGGGAAGTTGACCGCGCGATATTGCGTCCGCGGGATTTTCCTCACTCTTCACGTGCCGCCACTTCACGTCGTTGTCGAGAGTCTGAATTTCGGCGATGCGGTTCGATTCGAAGACCCTTAGAACCTCCGGGGGTTTCTTGAGCCAGTTAAGCACGATGCTCGAGTCTGACCACAAGACAACGCGATTTACCTTGAAATCGAAGACCGATCGCACCTCCTTGTATAACCGAGCTAGAATCAACGCACCGCACAATTCGAGACGAGGGACGGTATGGGTCTCCTTTTCTTTCTCCTCCGTCGGGGCTCCCTTTCGCGATGTGCGCCTTGATTTCAACGGAGCGACGCGAGATTTGGCGCACGCTAGAGCCGTAGACACTCGGCCGTTCGGATCGACCGATCGCACATAGATGCAAGCTCCATATCCATCCTTACTAGCGTCGCAAAATCCATGTATCTCGATGGTTTTCGGGTTTTTTAACAAGAAGTGACGCTTCACCGACACGTCGCGCAAGAGCCGGAGTTGGTTCGAAAACGCAATCCAGTCCTCGTGTAAATTTTGTGGTAATGATTCGTCCCAATTAACTTCCACTCGCCAACATTTTTGGAGGATGATCTTTGCGAACATTACCGTGGGACCGAGTAAACCTAACGGATCGAAAATCTTTGCGATTTCGGATAATATGTTGCGCTTCGTTATCATTCCCGGGCACTCGATCGGATTGACTGTAAACCCATATTTATCGCGTTGCGAGTCCCAAACGACGCCGAGTGTTTTTATGACGGGGTTTGGCTCAATCGCCCGGTCGAGATCGTGAAATCTTTCCTCCAAGTTATCAAGCACGTGTCGATGATTGGAGGCCCACTGCCGGATATTGAAACCTCCACGCCTCAACAGTTCAATTACCTCGTCGCGTGTTCGCAAAATCTCCTCGAGCGAGTCTGCGCCCGTTAACAGATCATCGACATACATGTCGCGCTTCAAAACCTCCGATGCGTGGGGGAAGTTGCCTTTCTCGTCGTCTGCGAGCCGGTGAATCGTGCGTATCGCGAGATAGGGTGCAGCCGACACTCCGAAGGTCACCGTATTCATTTCGTACGTCGTGATCTCACTGCCGCGATACCAAAAAATTCGCTGAAATTTCCGGTCGCTGGGATGTATGAGCACCTGTCGGTACATTTTCTCAATATCGGCCGTGACGACGTACGCATGGATTCGGAAACGTAATAGATGCCGGAATAATTTATTTTGTATGGCCGGACCGACCATCAATGCGTCGTTTAACGAAAAGCCCTTGCCGGCTTTCGCGGAGGCGTCGAACACCACGCGGACCTTGGTCGTGCTGCTGGAGGCCTTTATCACTGCGTGATGCGGCATATAATATCCGTTGGTCGAATCGTCGTGACACGCAGACATGTGCCCGAGATCCGCGTATTCCTTCATGGTCTTGGCGTACTCTTCCTTGAGGACCGGATCCGAGTTCAGTCTCCTCTGGAGAGAATAGAATCGTCGCAGCGCTTGATACCGTGAATCGCCAAAGTCCGTGTTTGCGTGTCGAAACGGTAAACGCACGATGTACCGCCCCGTGTCGTCACGCGTCGTGTTTCCGATATAATGTTCCTCGCACAACGAGTCCTCGGACGAGAAGGATGCCTTAGCGTTGACCTCTTCGATCTCCCAAAATTTGCTGATCAATTTTGACAGATTGGTCAAGTTACAGGAGATTCCATGACCCTCCCGTTCTCCTTTCACACCTCCGGCGATTACCCAACCGAGGCGCGTCTTCTGTAAAATCAAGTCAACTCCGTTTTTAGACAAATTTATTTGTCCGACGGACAACATGGACAACGTGGCTCCGGAACCGATTAGTATGTCCACTGGTCGAGGTAAGTGAAATTGCGGGTCTGCCAATCGCAAATTTGCCGGGATCTTGATAAACTCGCGCGGAAACACTGTGTCCGGCACTAAACTCGCGATTTCATCGATTGTTAGACAATTCACAGATTTAGTGAATCTGTTGCATTTCGATTGAAATTGTATCTTGACACAATTTTTCGTTTGCGTCTGCGTCCCGTTGATCGCGTTGACCGGCGTCGCATACGAGTACGCGGGAAGTCGCAATTTCCGTGCAAAATCCTCCGTGATGAAATGCGCGGTCGAACAAGTGTCCAACAAGGCTCGGGCCTCGAATGATTTATTGTCGACGTCGCGAACGTCTATGACGGCACTCATCATCAGTTGCGTGGTGGGCGCGCGCGAGACCGTGCCGAACACGTCCACGCCTAGTCATGTCGATGACGCCTTGGCTTTCGTTGATTTGTTGTTGCTTGAACCCTTCGGCGCGACCCGTGATACCGGCCATGCCTTGGATGTCTCCGAATGAAGGAGGGTGTGGTGATAATTTTGGCACTGTTTGCAACGTCTGGCGCTAGGACATTCGCCGGCGTGAGGGCGCAAGCAGTTACGACACAAGCGCTTGGCCTTGACAAAGTCCCAGCGCTGTTGTGTCGTCATCTTCTCGAACGTCGGACACTTGTAAATTATGTGTTTGCCGTTGCACTGCACACAGTTCGCGGATGGGGTCGTCACGAACGTTCGCGCGCCGTTGTTGCCTCTTCGAGTTTTTGTCGCCTGCGACTCTCTTTCGTTCGACCGCTTCTCCCCCTTCGCGCGCGCGTTGTCCTGTTCCAGGGCCGAGAACCGGTGGGACGTTTCATTGATGAATTTGCAAAATTGATCAAAGCTCGGCAATGAGTCTAGATTAAGTGATTCTTCCCATCTCTCTCTTATGTCCCTGGGAAGAGCCCTTTCGAGGATTCTTACGATAACCTGTTCGTCGGGCGTCACGTCTAACGATTTCAACATACTGAGATGTTGACGAACGTCGTCGATTATTTTCGCGAGCCCTTTCGACGTTCCCTTCTTCAATGGCTCGATGTCGAGAATCGCATCCAAGTGCCGAGAGACGAGAACGCGCTTTCTCTCGTACGCGTCGGTAAGTAACACCCAAGCGGTCCGGTAGCCCTCTGCGCTCGCGTCGAACAGAGAGAGTTTGTTTGCCGCCTCCCCCTCCAGTGAGTTTCTCAGGTAGAGGAATTTCGTTAAGTCATCGATGTCCGACCTTCCGTCGACCATGGTCATGAAGGTATTTTTGAATGTCAGCCATTTGCTGTGGTCTCCGTCGAATTTGGGCAACTCTGCGACCGGAAGCTTGAGCAAGCGCTGTCTCTCAATCATGGTGGTGTCGCCGGCTGACTCTGCCAGCCTAG
Source organism: Ophion obscuratus (assembly GCA_964007375.1). Lineage (NCBI taxonomy): Eukaryota > Metazoa > Arthropoda > Insecta > Hymenoptera > Ichneumonidae > Ophion > Ophion obscuratus. The sequence goes on from OZ023324.1 coordinate 15,674,528, forward strand.
TTGCGCCAACAATGTTCTCGATCGCCGCTGCGAGCTCATAATAATCGTTTTGAATTTCGATTAATTGTTCTAGCCCTTCATTCGTCGCATCCAAAACGGCGAGCTCGTCGTGCAGCTCCTCGTATGAGTGAAACAAACAGGTGACTCGCGTCAAACGTAGCTTCATGTTCATTTTGTCGATTTTTTCTTGAGCCACTGCATTGCGCAGTGTCGTTATTTGCATTTTCAGCGTCGTTCGCTTCTGCGAGATTTGCGCGATACGCGTCGCCATATTGCGAAGACGTTAGAATTATCCTTGTATTTAACGTACTGACTCTACTTGTTTTATCCAATTTCGCCGTTTATATCGGAATTATGTCCTCAATCGTCAGTGTATCGAGGGAATCACGCGAACCCACGAATGGTTTATGCATGAGAAAAATTCCTTCGAAAAGGAACGACAGGAAAAACTTGAACGGAACGACTGTGTAGTAACACGGACACGACAAATAGAACTGCTAGGCCGACGCACCGTCGGTGTACCGTAATTGTTCGTGAGGGGGGAATAAGGGGAAGTATTTGGGGGCCAATGACGAGCGGCCCAGGTTCGAACGTTCTCGAAACTTCGGTATCTCCGCGCCCCGATGTCCAACGTTACGCGCACTGTTTCCCGGATTCTCTATGTTTCTCCGATATGCGTAATAATACACGGGCGACGTCCTACGCGCTCTACGGGGAAATTAGGCGGAGGGTTCGGGACGATGGAGCACGGCCCTGGCCCGAAGTTTTCGACCCTTCTTTACCTACGCTATTGGGTTTTCCCCATTACACGCACTATTTCAACGATCCTCATGAGTTATTTGCATGCATCATGAGACAAACCGAGGAAAAAAAAACAAGGGAAGGTTCCAATGTAGATTTAACCTCAATCATGCAAGAGGGATAAAGTATAGAAAGAAGGGATCGTGTAGATTTCACCTCACAGGAGGCACCATGTTTTGTGGGGCACGTCCTCTTTAACGAAAAAGAGGCCGCGTATTTATTCTCAAACAAAACTATTGTGATTGAAACGAGTTCCGATGCTATGAAACAAGGATTACTGGGTTAGGAAAGAAATAAATCAATGCACGTTTTGAGCCATGCCGTTCTACGTTTAATTATGGCTCAGAGAGGAAAATCTCCGAGGTGTGAACCTCAGAGAAAAAACCCCTCGTAAAAGGTGAATTTACAATATATACAGTCCCTTTGTTATGTCGTATACATTTCGCGCGATGAATTATTGTGGAGGTGAAATCCACAGTTGGGAAAATTGTATGGATATAGGCGTTGTGCGTAAAATTATGTCTTGTGGTATGATCGTGGTAAATGAAGTCGCTGGCGACCTCGTATAAGCATTGCGCTTGTTTACGTATACAACCGGGCTGTGCCGGTCTATGTATAAAACAAGTCGGCTGACGACTTGTGTCAAGCGTTGCGCTTGTTTACGTATACAACCGGGCTGTGCCGGTCTATGTATAAAACAAGTCGGCTGACGACTTGCGTCAAGCGTTGCGCTTGTTTCCGTATACAACCGGGCTGTGCCGGTCTACCTTGCGGGACGTACCGCTCCTGCTCGTTCGTGTACTCACGGGATAATAATAATGTTCCGGTTCCCGCGGCGCGGCCAGCTCTATCCCCACCCCGTTCATGCTTTCCCAACACACACATGCAAAAGGGACGGTCGGCCGCGCGACGCGTGTGTTTGTATACACGCGCTAGCGACCGATAGTGCCTGGGCACCTCTAAATTGTTCGTCCTACCGAACACCTATTGTGTATATATGAAGAGCTCACACAATAAATTCTAAAAATCCAATAGTTAATACTGCATAAATTATACCAAAGATAAACTTCAGAATGTCCAAAAAATCAAAATAAATATTGGTATAGAATTGGGTGTCCTCCATCTCATGGATAAAAAAAGTTTTATTTTAATTTCAGTCGGTTAAAAGTATATTGATAACCCCTACTAATACAGGAACACCTAATAATAATGAAATTGTTGTAATTAATTGTTGTGAATATATATATTTTTTTTATATTTTTGATTGTAGTCAAAAAATAATTTCTCCAATAATTGAGGATAATCTTGCAACATGAAAAGAGCAAATTGGTATATCTAATGATCTTCCTTCATGATTTGAATTTAATGAGAGAGATGTACTGTTCATCCTGTTCTTACATCTTTATTTGTTATGTTTCTTATAACTGGCAAATTAATAGGAGGTAAAAGTCAAAATCGTATATAATTCATACGTGGAAATCATATATCTGAGGCTTCGTATATTGAGGGAATTATTCTATTACCAAATCCTCCAACTATAATGGGTATAAATTTATAAAAAATTTTATGAATGCACGAGATGTAATAATGGAATTATTTAATACATCATTATTAATTGAGTAACCAGGATAGTCTCATCCTATACGAATTAATAAACTTAATGATGATTCTACTGTACCAGATCGTATTCCCAAAATAAAATAAAGAATTCCAATATCATTATGATTAGTGGGAAAAAGTCAATTTTGAATACACTTATAGTTTAAAAAAATGTATTGCATATTTGCAGATACATACTACACTAGGCAAGAGAATTAAAGGATATTGAAAAAGTCCGCTAATTTTAGGGTCATTTTCAAATAGCTGTAACTCCTCGTAAAATGGTCGTACAGCAAAATAAAAGAAAGCAAATTGCAGGTGTGAATCACTAGTTTTCAGACCATGAGCTCAAATATTTTTCAAAATGTTTGCTCATCTTTCACAGTCTGCACGGACTTTAATAAATTTTTTGAATGATCGGATTCGAAGGATCGTCTAGCTGGACTCTTTCCCTTTAATTTGAGCGGTGGGAGAGCTCTGTACGATTTTTTCTCGCTGAGTTATCGATGTTCAAAGCAAAAATGACACTTTTGACTTTGATGACTGATTACTCGGAGACTAATGATCGCACAGAAAAAAAACCAGAGGGTTTTGGAAACTTTTAAGTGTTCTCTATAAGTTGTTTTTATCTTTTTTTATCAAGATTTTTTTTCATGCGGGAAAATGGATTTAAAAAAACGTGAAAGGTGGCATACTTACACTCAGAAAAAAGATTTATTAAGGACAAAGAAGTATATCTCCCGGCGAATAAGTTTTCTTATTCGTATGTCGGCCTACTACGATTGTATTAACAGCTAAGAAAACATTTTATTTAAGTTTATGTTTAAGATTTACTAAGAATTTTTCTTAACATCTAATAGGATATATAAGTTAGAAGAAATAGGTGTTTTATATCCGATAAATAGTTTTCCTTAACATTTAAAAGGATTCTTCATAATCCCCCAGCTGGTTTTTCTCGAGGAATTGTGTCATTTCGTCCGTCATTATTTTCTCACTTGAACGTTTTTTTCTCACTTTATATTCTTACATACACTTAAATCATTCCTCACTGTCGTGTTTCTCACTTCCGAAACACAACACTGGCACTTGTACCAAAAGCATTGTCATAGGAAGAAGCTACTTGGTAAGCGTATGCGTGAGCTACATCTGACGAGCGGCCTGCTGTCAGGCCCGTCGCGTTGAAGGGCAAAGTGCGCATGCGCGCAGTATCGTCCATTTTTCACGTTTTTTCAAATCCATTTTCGCGCATGAAAACAACATCTTGATAAAAAAAAAGATAAAAGCATCTTGTAGAGAATACTTCAAAGTTTCCAAAACCCTCTGGTTTTTTTCTGTGCGATCATTAGTCTCCGAGTCATCAGTCATCAAAGTCAAAAGTGTCATTTTTGTTTGAACATCGATAACTCAGCGAGAAAAAATCGTACAGAGCTCTCCCACCGCTCAAATTAAAGGGGAAGAGTCCAGGTATTGGTATTTTTATGGCTACTAAAAATTGGCTGATGCGAAAAATGTGTGAGCTCAAGATCTCAAAACTAGAGATTCACACCTTCAATTTGCTTTTTTTTTTATTTTTCTGTATGACCATTTTTCGAGGAGTTGCAGCTATTGGAAAATGACCCTAAAATTGGCGGACATTTTCAATATCCTTTAATTCTTTTGCCTAGTGTAGTTATGCATGCAGACTAGTTATGAAATTTTAAGTAATGGGTCTGATGTAACTAATAAAATGTAAATTTATTTTAAAAAGTAATTCTTCTTTACTATAACATCATTAGGATTTAAACGTAGATTTATATTTTAATTTAGAAGATCAATAGTTTTTTTTTAACTTAAAATGTCAAATAATTCAATTATTTAAAATTCATACATTTAATGAAGTGATAGATAACGTTATCGTTAAACAATTTATACTATTATTGTTAAAAATATTATAAAATAGATTAATTTTTTAAGATAATTTCATATAAAAAGCTCAAAGACAGAAGAATACAGGTGTAAAATAAAAGTGATAAGATTGATATAATTATTCAAATTAATGAAACTAATAAATTCAGTTTTCATCGCTTTAAATTAGAAGAATTTTGGTTTTCTTTTTATTCAGATCGGTAGCCCGATAGCCTCATACAACTATAGTAATAGATATATTGTCTTTCAAGCATTAAATTATCTTAGGTGTAACAAACTGAGAAGTCGATAATCGATGTATGATTTGAGCATGTATACTCGCGAACGCTTCGGGGTTGAGGACAGTCTAGACTGCATATTTAACCCCGAAGCTCTTGTGGAGGCTTTGACTCGTTCTTTGTCCTGTTGTTTAGAAAAACACTTGCCCAGCAACGCCGCATTATCGTCGTGTTTTACAGGGTCGTTCGCAGAACCCTCGGCAATGACCGTCGCCTCGGCCCAACTAGAGAGTGTTTACTTTAAAAAACATATTTTCCGGATCTTCCAAAGTAAAAGTTTTAATTTACTAATAAACTGACATAAGATGCATACGATTATGAACAATTGTGTTTAATGAAAATGACCAGAATGTTCCAAATGTCAAATTTTCATATTACTTCATCTTTTTCCATCGTTCACAAAGTTCCATTTATGAGGAAGTCCAAATCGAAAAGCGTGCTTCCCGATGAAGGAAGCCCTGAAAACGATGGAATCAGATGAGGAAGCAACCCAGATAGCATTCAATATACAGTGCATATACATCAGAAGTGCACTATGTGCAAAAAATGTCCGATACATTTCATGTTTATACATAGCATATTAGTTTTGAGCATATACATCCATGGACGGACATACTATATCTTATAAATATTCTCAAAATACAAATCCAAGTAAGAACATACATGGGTTATTGGTCTCGTACGCTGTACGAACATCTATTTTTAAATATACATGGTACATTCCATCTAAGTACACAAGATACGCTTTGACGCCTCCACCCTTATATGAATATTCGGAGCATATACGTCCCATGTACGTTATATAAATATCCTTCCCTGGATGTGCATAGTACATTCCGACGGCGCAAATAAGTGGCACCTCAACGCTCCACGGGATGAGGACATTCGCAGGATATTCCCGGTTTGCATAATACTCATATCTCTTATTTGGCTGCACGTGGTACATCTCGGAAACATATGTAAGAAAACATGCGTATGGAGCATGAATTCTCGTCATCAAACGAACATGTGTACAATATCGACCGGGTATGTGATACGAACATTTGTTGCTGAATGTACGTGGTTATGTCCAAACATACACAAAGATATCAACTATGTGGGAATATGTGCAGGATATCGGCTGTGGACATTATACGAACATTTTTTTAGGATGTAGATATGATATGATACATGGTTATCTCAGAAACAAGGTATATCTCAGAAATGGGTAGAGTGGTACATGAAAATTCCTTCACGGCATAAATATATGTAGAATATAGTCTGTGTATATTATATGAACATTCTTTGTTGGATGAACGTAGAACAACCCCAAGATGTTTTCGAGGAGCACATGAAAGTTACTTTGTTGTATGAATATGCGTAGGATATGTAAACCATGTATTGGATACAAACATCACTTTTCAGACGAACATCGTACATGCCAGAGATAAGTAAGAATAAACATCCGTGTTAATGTAATAGGAATTGTTAAATAGAGAAACAATGATAATTATTCGACATCTGAATTACATATCATGCTGGACAAAATTATCGAAAAAAGTACTCAGGAAAATCCACTGGAAAAAGCAGAGAAACAGTTTCTTTTATGATCAAAGATTGTAAATGTATAATACCTGAATTATCATACCTAAATTAATAATTGCAAAAAATTGGATATCATATGGCAATAGAGACCATGCAAACTTATACACTCTCACTAATCTAAGAATATATATTTGTGTGCATGTGGTTTTGTTTTCCTATGTTCGAATCTGTGTGTTCATGTGTGCAAACACGAACTGTTGTCCATCCTTCTAGCGAGACGAACGTTTACATACGTAATTTACAATCGTCTTATTATAAAAAATATACTGATAATACAGAGCATGACATACATTTATGTAGTAAACATTTTTTTCTTATTATTGGGGATGTATGGGGGGTATCGCGCCAGCCAAAAATTGTATTCGATTGGAATTTCCGTACTTCGTAATTCAATTACAATCTGAAAAAAAATTAGCGACATTCGGCATAATATGAACAACAATCATCAACCAATAATATCGCCAAAAAATTATTTTCAAATTGTATAAACAAATAATGATTTAACAATTTCTTAGTCAGTTTTTCTTTGTGAAAAAAATCGAAGGTGCTGTGTTTTTTAAACGCATACAAATTGTTTGCGAATTTTCTTATAATTTTGAAATATTCTGAAATATAAACAAAAAAATCCAAATTATGCATGTTTTTGCAGACAGATTGATCATCGCTTTGAGAAGTGTCAAAGACACTGAGCAAAAAAATACATAAATACAGCCATTCTAAAAAAAAATTTTAAACGGGAATTCCACAAACATGAGAAAATTATGGAAAAAATTCATATGCGTTAAAAAAACAACACATTCGATTTGTTTAAGACAAAAAGAACAGACTAAAAAATTGTTTAATAATTATTTCTTTAAACAATTTGTTAATATTTTTTGGCGATATTATTGATTGATGATTATTGTTCATATCTTGCCGAATATCGCTATTTTTTTCCAGATTTAATTGAATCACGAAGTTCGGAAATTCCAATCGAATACAATGTTTGGCTGGGACGGTACGCCCCATACATTCTTAATAATGAGAAAAAAATGCTCACTACACAAATGTATGTCATGCTCTGTATTATCAGTATTATTTTTTGATAATAAGACGATTGTAAATGATGTATATAAACGTTCGTCCCGCTAGGAGGATGGACAACTTTTCGTGTTTGCACACACGAACACGCAGATTCAAACATAGGGAAACAAAACCATAACAAACGGTACGGCCGATACATTCTTCAACCAACCAAAGTATCGCGGTCTAACACGCGAGCGACATGCGCGCGCAACATGCACGCCAGCATTAGCGCTCTCTGGCTAGTTTCGACCAGGGGGCTGGCATCTTTTGGAATTGTTGCTACGCGAATTGTCCGCTGTTTGTAGTGTCCTACTCTGCCACTCGCAGCGCTACTTGTTTTCGAGCAATCCTGATGCGCGCACGTTACGACAAGATACAGCGGCGCGGTGGTGCGTCATGTGTTTTTCGCATTGTGAAAACATTGCAACAAAATCGCCTCGTATTATTTACAATTCTCCATCATTTTTCCTACAGGTAAGTTTGCTATGGTTATTTATAAACAGATATATATATAATTTTGTCCGATTTTCTCACTATGGTTGAACAAATCATGGACTAATGTTACATAACCTCCAAATTACCACGTGCCGAAAATCCCGCGTTAGAATTTCCAGCTACATATTCGGCGAAATTTCTCTCCCTCTCTCTCTCTCTCTCTCTCTCTCTCTCTCTCTCTCTCTCTCTCTCTCTCTCTCTCTCTCTCTCTCTCTCTCTCTCTCTCTCTCTCTCTCTCTCTCTCTCTCTCTCTCTCTCTCTCTCTCTCTCTCTCTCTCTCAACAAATTATTTCCTTCAATTTTTATTTATGTTTTATCGAAACGTGTAAGTTAGTAAGGATAATATAAGAATACGTATCAATTTTTTTGTTAACCCGCGTTAACACGCATGCTGAGCATACGTTATGATTTCATGCGGTTGAGAGTTTTTACTTGGGCTGTTAACTATAGTCACTTTCCAATAAACGAAACAATATTTCAGGTTTATTTATCTTATCGTCAACAACTTGTTTTAGTTCGCGCTCTCTGGAGACTAGTTTCGACAAGATCCAAAGATTCCCATTCTCGATCCTCCGCGACGCGGTGGTGTGTCATGTACTTTCGCATTGTGAACACATTACAACTTGGAATTAAACAAAATCGTTTCGTATTATCTGCATTTCTGCATCATGCTTCATATAGGTAAGCTTGCTATGGTTATTCATAAACAGATATATATAATTTTGTCCGATTTTCTCACTGTGGTTGAACAATTCATGGACTAATATTACATAACCCCCAAATTGCCACGCGGCGAAAATCCCGCGTTAGAATTTCCAGCTTCATATTCGGCGAAATTTTTTTCTTTCTCGCTCAATAAATTGATTCTTTCAATTTTTATTTATATAGATTATCGCATTTTGTGAGTTTTTAAGAATAATGTAGGAATACGTATCAATTTTTTTAACGCGTACTGAACATCCGTTATGATTTTGCGTAGTTAATATTTTTACTTAACCTGTTAACTATAGTCACTTCTCAATATTTGTAACGAATTCCAAATCTGGCGACTTTTTGTATTCTCTGTTATCAAATGGTTACTTTATTTTATTTATTCAAAAGCATTTCTCAATTATAGTTCAATGACGACACTGGTTTTAGAAAAAATTGTCACAAGAAAAACATCATTTCAGTTTTATTTATGTTATCTTCAACAACAAATTGTTTTAGTTCATGCGTCATGTACTTTTTGCATTGTGAAAATATTACAACCTGGAATCAAACCAAATCGCTTCATATTATCTCCATTTCTCCATCATTCTTCATATAGGTAAGCTTGCTATGGTTATTTATAAACGAATAATATAATTTTGTCCGATTTTCTCACTATGATTGAATAATCCATGGACTTATATTATATAATGTACAAATTGGCACGTGACGAAAATCCTGCTACTCGATTTTCCATTTACATATTCGGCTAAATCTCTCTCTTTCTTTTTCTCTCGCTCAACAAATTAATTCCTTCAATTTTTATTTATATAGATTATCGAATTTTGTGAGTTTTTAAGAATAATATAGGAATACGTATCAATTTCCCGTACTGAACATCCGTTATGATTTTGCCCAGTTAATATTTTTACCAGGGCTGTTAGCCATAGTTACTTCTCAATATTAGTAACGAATTCCAAATCTGACCACTTTTTGTATCTTCTGTTACCAAATGGTTATGTTCTTTTATTCAAATAATTACATTTCTCAATCGCAGTTCAATAATGATACTGGCTATAAAAAAAATTTCCCAAAAAGCTGTAATCTTAGTCTCATTTTATCTTCAACTACAACTTTTTTTAGTTGAGGTAGTTTTTCCGGAATAATGATATTGAATAATAGATCAATTGTGTTGCAGGAATAATCACTATGAAGATATAGCATACTGAAATAAATCTTGACGCACAGAAGACTGTAATCATGGACAGAGCGAATAAAAAAAGTAAGTTTTGCAGAAATCTTTAAAAAAAATTGAATCAATCTTTATCATTGATTAATGCTCGCGATACAATTAGTTCAGAAGAAACAGAGGAAAGGCCACACAACACTTGTGATATACTTCCTACCGTAGACCATATTTCGGCCAATAATGATGATTTAAATATTGATACCGCATTTCAAACTGACGTTTCGAATAGAAATAGTTGTATTGATACCATTGATGATATACCTTCGTCACATACTTCGTCACCAGACGACGAAGTATACATTGAAAGTAACAGGTCGATTATAAATTATCTCGATGAAAATGAAGCAAGCCAACCAGATTTCCGCTCAAAATTGCAAAAATGGGCTATTGATGGCAATGTACCTATGTCAACTGTTGGTCAATTATTAGATATCTTACGAGCAGAACCTGGGTACAGCTATTTGCCGAAAGATCCTAGGTCACTTTTGAAAACACCAACTACTACACTTGCGAAAAAACTCGGTTCTGGATCGTATTATTATTTTGGTATATTGGAAACATTGAACAGCCTATTTGTAAATCCGAACATAAATGTAACAGCAGACACAAAAATCTCTATCGCAGTTAATGTTGACGGCCTGCCATTGTTCAAAAGCACTTCCAGTTCATTTTGGCCTATATTATTTTCAGTTCTGTCAGTTAAAGCCATTGAAAATAAAGTTTTCATGGCAGCCTTATATTATGGTAAAGATAAGCCTAAAGCAAATGATTTCTTGGAGGATTTTGTAGATGAATGTATTGAATTATCAACGAATGGGATATTACTGCATTCTTTTAAGCATGATTTTAAAGTGTCTATGTTAATTTGCGATACGCCTGCAAAGTCACACATATTAAAAATCAAGGGTCATTCAGGTTATTTTTCTTGCACCAAATGCGACCAAGAAGGCGACATGATCAATAATGTCATGTGTTTCATTGAAACTGAGAATTTTCGCAAAAGAACCGATTTTTCATTCAGAAATCAAGTACAGCCGGAACATCACCTTGGTACTACAATTTTATTGAGAATTCCCAATTTTGATATGGTTCAAAGCGTTCCTGTTGACTATTCCCATGCTGTATTACTAGGCGGTGTAAAAAAAATGCTCGCTAATAAGCGTTTCGGGTGGATTTATGGCAAACCGCCATATAAACTTTGTGCACGAGATGTAAATAAAATATCTGAAAATCTCGAAAATTTGAAAAAACATATTCCTTGTGAGTTTGCTCGAAAGACTCGACCGATCACTGAATGCAAGAGGTTTAAAATGACAGAATTTCGATTATTTCTGCTTTATACCGGTTCAGTAATTTTGAAAGGGATACTATCTCCTAAAATGTATAATAATTTCATCGTATTCAGTTTGGCTACCTCAATATTAATCAGTCCATATTATTCTCGCTTCGAAAATTACATTTCATATGCTGAAAATTTATTTAAACATTTTGTCTCAACTTCACAGAAATTGTATGGGCCAGATTTTATATCACACAACATCCACAACTTTTTGCATTTAGGTGATTGTGTCCGATTATTCGGCCCACTTGACAACTTTAGTTCTTTTAAATTTGAAAATTATCTGCAGAGCTTAAAAAAAAAGTTAGAAAATCTGCACAACCACTGGAACAAGTAATTCGTCGAGTAATCGAAGAAAAAAATACAGAAACTATTCAAAAATCTGATAATACTGTACAGTACCTGATAGAACATAATAGAGGTCCTTTAATTCATAAATGTACTTCACCTCAATATCAAAAAATGAAAACTGATAAATATGTTATCAATATTTCCAAAGTGGCTGATAGATTTGTAGAATTGGAAAATGGGAAAATTGTAGAAGTAAAGAATTTTTGTCATTACGGAAATACTATAGTATTATTGGGATATGAGTTTAAGAGAAATGGAGATTTGTATACAAAGCCATGCCAATCAACGCTTTTCGACATAGCTTACATAAGAAAAATTAATCTGCCACTACAAATGTGGAGTATTAATGCGATTAATAAGAAACTGATGGTACTTGTACATGAAGGTCGTTATGTGTCCTTTCCGATGTTACACGTATAATCTGTATTTTAATTTCATGTTTACTGTGTTTGATTATTTTTTTATTCTATTTTTCTCGATCTATACTGCATTTCCCTTATAAATGTTTAATCTTTGCGTGGACTTTCGAGTTAATGACCGACTGATGACAAACGTGACAATTGAGAGATGGCTGGTCGTCAAGTTTGATGAAGAGGACACAGTTGAAGCTGTACCCGAATGCTGGTATAATCGACAATCGATGTTATGCTACTGGCCACCTAAAAGCTTTACTGGAAAACAGCAGACCGATTACATCAAACATAACAAACGGCCAGAGTCAAACTGGCAAAGGTACCCAGCTGCAGTTTTGGGATCTTATGGTAAAGCTATACTCTGTAATATATAAGACCATTTCTATCAATTCAGCCATTTTTTTAATCCCCTCAGATTATATTGAAAAGTGGTCACATTTCAATACCAATTGAAGGTACTCCTTGTATATTTTTTCAAATTTTAAAATCCACATTTTCAGAAAGTAGCTCATTTTTTCAAAGGCAATTTAGAGCTAAAACTTCAAGCCCAAGAAAAAACGAAAATCCTGTAATAAAAGTTATAGTTTCATGAAAGTTTGCTTGGGAAATTTTCCAAATAATTTTGTTGACTTAACAAAGTTTATTTATCATTCAAAATTTGGGAGATTTTTTTTTAATTAAAAAATGGCCACTTTTATCCAACTGTAAAATTCACACCATCTTTGGACCGGTGTGTGGGTACTGTAAAAAAATTGCCGGAGTGGTCCAAACCAATCTGAAGAAGTAAAAAAAGTGGCTGAATTGATAGAGAATGTATTCTATACAATAATATGCATATAAGAACTGAGATACACATAACATATATACCGGAGCATCCATGTAATGACGGAAGGACCTAACAAAAGTAGTGCGTCGATTTCATAGGTCGTGCTGGGGCCATATTTCAAGACCATACTCAACTAGGCAAGCAGGCTAATATAATTTTTACAGTTTCCTGAACTTGGCAATAGGTAGAGTACTATTTGTATACTGTACCCTTAAGATTTGAAAGTAACCTAGTTGAGGATCGCCTTGATGCTATGAAATTAACCTATGTAAAATTACACTTTGAAGAGAACTTACAATAGAACTTCAGTTTGACCTACTGTATTGTTAACAGTACCGTGTATTTGTTGTCAATTCATTAGATAGTCTTGCTGTTGCAATAAGAAAAGCTGATAAGGCAAAGAGTACGTCAGACTTGTCATCTGCTTGCGACGAGTTTCCTAGCAGTAATTACGTACGCCCGTCAAAGAAAAGAAAACGACCGCCATTATCTGATGTCGAATCACTTTCGGATACTTCTAGTATACGATCAGACGTCGATGACGATGCATATCCAGATGTTACCAAGCTTTTTTCAGAAACAGGTAAGAATTTATACTCCAAAGATTCCCAAAAAATATCTTCAAAACGAGAATCAAAATGCAACTCCTAAGCGTGACTTGAAACAGAAGAATTTGCGGCAAATCATTTTTTCTTGTAATACTTGAAAATGAATCTCTACTTTAAAATTTGGGAAGTTCAAAAAGCGTTAATTTATTTCCTTCGTTTATGTGTTGATCCTTTCGTTCGATTGATTACAATGTGAAGGTGAATATATCAGAATCTTTGGACACAATTATTAAGACGGAATGACACCTCATCGCGGTCGGTATGGTAGCACAATTATAGATACCCAAAAATCTTTCTAACGACTCTTCTATCTATTTGACGACGTTTGGCAAAGTTTCGACGGGATCTGTACAGCCGTTTCAGAGATTTTTGGGTATCTATAATTGTTCTACCATACCGACCGCGATGAGGTGTCATTCCGTCTTAATGAATACGAATCTTCCGACACCTTCATTTAATTCTCGCTACACGATCGGTACGCACAAGGATTCGAATTAACAGAATAGAATAATCACAGCTGTTTGGAGATTTCTCTTAGGTAATTAGCAGAAAGTCAATTTTTGAACAATTAAGCTATCAAAGATTAAACTCGGTTAAACGGCATGAATTCTAAACCATTTTCTTGGAAAGTAATGTAGTCTCGACATTTTTTGCATTAACTGTACTTTTTAAACTACGAGAAGCCACCCTTTTGCCATGTGACAATATATTGTTTTTGTAACATTAATGTAATTACGTGAGTTTCATTTTTGTACCGGTATAGTTTAATATTTTTCTCGAGGCATGAAACTTTTGTTTTAAAGGTACGTCTACTATATGCTTAATAGGCATGCAAAATACAAGTGCTGGCAATTTGTAATCGTAAATGATAAAGAAAATTTCCATATTTTGTTTGAATAGTGTCGGGTTACTTGGGAACCCAGCGTAGGGAAACCCTTATCCAAAAAAGGCCCGTATACGCTGGCGATCTTTTTTCTTTCTTGAAGATTCTTAATCTCCGAGCCCTTGAGCAGGAATTTAATGCCAGCCCAGTGTTATAAATATATTAAGAACATTTTCTAATGTTTCACGGCTAACGTCAATTTTTTTAGCATTTGCATTATTAAATAAATAACATTAATCTATTAATAATATTAATCTATTAATAATATGAACCTAAATAACAATTCAATTCCGAACCCACAAGACTGCCGAAAAAGGGTTCAAAAATCCTCAAAAGAAACCGAAGCGAGAAGAACTCTGTCATCGAATGAAATGGCTCAAGGTCCGCAGAACAGTCGAAACTCCGTTCAACCACCGCCGAAAGAACCTAGGAGTAAGAAAAATCGGTCGCCTCTCGAAAAAATCAGGAGTCCGGAAAATTACCGAAAAAGATTTCAATTATCACCAATAGATACTAAGAGCGCCAAGAGGACTCGATAATCTCAAGAAAAATCTCCCAGTCCGCAAGACTACCGAAAAAGATTTCAATCACCACCAAGACTAAATAAAGCTGGAGGTAATCGATCACCTGATTCAGAAAATGTGGGTACGAAAAACCAGCGACTGACGGTCCAATCAACATCAGAAAAAGTTAAAGCTTCCACAAGCAAGACACCTGGTGAGACAAAAATTCAGTTGATAATAAACTGCTTTGATATATTATTATGTTACATTGCTGAAATTTGGTTATTGTTGATTTGTTTTTCAATTATAGAATTTCAGGTTCGACTATTTAAAGAAATCGATTCTATTCAGTTGAAGTTGAATGATCTCATGGACGACGTGGCTACCCTGCTCAAAAACAGACGATTAGAAACTGAGCGAGAAATGATTTCAAACGACGTTCCCGAAATCATGCATCAATTTCCTTTAGATGAAAAGTCACTATACGCCGTCGAATCTTGGCTAAATTCTAAAGCGGAGCACAAAAAAATTCTGGTAAATTAGTGTTATTCATTGAACGTTATATTATAACAGTTATTCAACAAATGATGTAGAGTTGGAGAAATTTCGAATCAACTATACTCGTAATCATGAAATATAAATTATAATTGTATTTGGTATTAGAACTTTTCCCAAGTACAGATTACTAATGTATTTAGTGTCAAATATTCCATGAGTTACGAATTGCGATTGTATTCAGTATTTACATTTTTTGTTTTCAAATAATATTTGTATTTATAATCAAAGATTTTTGTTACGCCTGCATGCAAAGCCCTTGTTTGCACGTCACTTACAGGCTTTCATAGGCCCGATTTATGCATTATGCAAAAGCAGTGTGTAAAATCTGGCTGTATCAGTACGCAGAATTTTCACCGATGGACTAATAACGTATCTCACTACTGCACTGTCATTTCGATTAGCTTAGTCTGTAAGCGATGCACAGCAATCGATGCACATACTGTAGTAGCTTTCCCGACAGAGTCAAATGCAACTTAGTGATGAATTATCAATTATTCCATTGTTATTCGTTGATTTACCTTCATATAGCTAATATTGATACAATTCTGAATAATTAGTATCATCGATACCAATAATATACTAATTTCAGGCCCTAGAACTTAGTCACATCGGAGGTTCGACGACTAAAGAAGTTACTCGACGCATAATGTACAGAGTCTTTACAAACGAAGTGGGATCGCTATATTCTTGGGAAGGAGCTAAGAAAAAGAAACCTTTTAAGAAATTAGCAATATCTTCCACGATCTTGAGTACGTTCCGATTTCTTATTTGCTGACGTAATGTTTGTCGCGAAATCAGATATTTGTTAGATACGAAAATGATTAAATTTTTACATGCATGGTCATTTCAGATGCTGTTCGACTTTGTAAAAAAACAGCGGAATCAAATGAAGCAGAGGTGATTGGTCACATCAAAGCTTGGCTTGTCAGATGTAAAGATCGCCTCAAAAATACATCTATGAAAGTTAAGGACAATGAGGTTGTTGCAGTCCCAGAAAAAAAGAGTGATGAAGATGAAAGAAGCGCTGATGGCAGATCTCAAGCTAGACGTGAATATAATTACGAAGATGGCGCCTGGGAAAAAAGTCAAGGAGATAAAAATAAAGAGAAATCAAGAGAAGAAATAGAGCGTCAGGATCAAACTACAGGAAATAGTAAAGAGACACAAGTTGGGGAGGAAAATCGTGACCTAGAAAAAGGTACAAAACCACACAACTGTGCCAAAGGAATATTTGGAGTCAGCATGCGAAGCGAAGAAAGAGGCAGCAATTTTTTTAAAAATTACAGCGATAACGAAAGAGATATAGCTACAGATAAATATGGAGAACAGGACTAGAATTAGAGCAGCAGCAAAAACAAATCGAATTGCCTGTTTTCTCGTAAGCTCTTAAAAGCCTGCCATCATTTTTACTCCAACTTAATCAGTTTATTTTCAATTTTGATTTATATTTCTTATCGTTGGACATTCAAAAACCTCCAAAAAGACCGTTATACGGTGCTTCCATAAACATACAAGCTGAATTTGCAACAGAATTTTTATTTCATCGACCTGTTATGATAAGACTCTTTTCTGCATATAACACTTATATTATTCATTTTTTTTATTATTTATTTCGCGAATCAATAGCATAATGTATAAAAAAATGGATTATGCTATCGCAACGTTATTATCTTTTTATGCAGTTAGTAATGCGTATGTATTAAATCTATTTCGAGGTTATCGTATTGTTTTTAGAGCCCCGAGACCCGGGTTTTGTCTATAACAGTTGGAAAATGGGTCTTATTTCTGCATAAGTTGAATATTCTACATGAAGTTTTTGTTTTTTTATGAGATTTTTTTAAGTTCATTTGATATGAAGTTTCTTTTGCGTTAGTACGATGCATTCCAATACATCGACCTGTTATGATACGACTCTTTTCTGCATATAACACACATATTGTTCGTTTTTTTAAATATTTATTTCGCGAATCAATAGCACAATGTATAAGAAAATTGATTATGCTATCGCAACGTTATTATCTTTTTTATGCAGTTAGTAATGAGTATGTATTAAATCTGTTGCGAGGTAATCGTATTGTTTTTAGAGCCCCGAGACCCGGGTTTTGTCTATATCACACGGAAAATGTGTCTTACAGATTTTATTCCTGCATAAGTTGAATGTTCCATATGAAGTTTTTGTTTTTTTATGAGATTTTTTTAAGTTCATATGATATTAAGTTTCTTTTGCGTTAGAACAATGCATTCCTATGCATTATTCCTCCTAAACTAAGTTTTTAATTCTATGGAGAATCGTACTTATGTATGTATTGAGTTTATATAAATAAATATTCCGAAAAACCAATGAAAATTGTATTGTGTGAGCTCACTTCGAACTACATAGATATATTGCTTCGTATATTATGAATTACAGGAAAGTTAGTATTACGTAGATATAGTATATATTTGTATGTAATGGAGGAACAGATGAAAGTGGTGTATGTATACCCGTTCCGTAGTACATGCTTGTATTTTGCAAATCCCTACAATATTTAGCCATATACCGTGTGATACAAGCATACAATCTGGTGTGTATGCATTTCACCTACGCATACGCATCACACGTATATATCCTGCATGTACGTACTAGATACCTTACACATGCATATATCTTGTATCCGCATTTTCCTATGTGCCCTGCATGTGTGTACGACATCTGCCCACACACCGAACATGCAGCGTTTGTACATATACGCTGTAGATGTGTGAGGCAGTTAGTAGATGTAATGCGTACATGCAGAGTATATGTACATGTACAGTACATATCGTAAATTCGTGCATGAATGTGAAGTTGGTGGATATGTTATGTATATGCAGGAAACATACGCACATCGCACATACATGGGTGAATGTGGGAACACATGTGTAAGTCTGATTCGGGTACGCGTATTCAGGGTATATGTGCATTTGGTATAAACGAATATACGATACACATACATCGTACGTGATTGGGATGTACATAAGTATGTACTTTAAATGTACAGAGTACATGTATGTGGTAATTTTTTGATATACTTAGAACATCCATGGTATAAATGTTTCACATTAAAAGTATATACATAGAATGTGAGATGTTCCGATCCTGATATAAGTACGACATACATAGAATATGATTTTGCTATCTGGGAATGTGCAAATTTATAATTTGCAGGGTTCGTTTCTGAAAAATTGATAGCAAAAAACGAACTGAACCAAAGCCTTGTTCCATTTTACAGTTACTTAAGATGTAAAAAAAAGACAATATGCCAAGGGACGGCAAAAATAGTGAATGGTGTCATTCACGATTTGAATGCCCATTCACAGTATTGCATACCGGATAATACCGAGGAACACATTGCCCGATTTAAAGAAGCATTGGCGGAGGCTCTATCAACTCATTGGTACAGATTGAAGCCTCTCTACGATACATTAGCAGCCGTGTAAGTTATTGCACAATTTTTGTATTTAGTAGCACGCTCTACTCATATTGATATAAGGGTACGTTATCAGATGTTTAATGTCATGTGAGATGGGGCTTCCAAACGAAAACGTGTCGTGCCTCAATGTGGTTTTATGACGCATGGGCGAGAATATTGCATGAGGGCGAAGGAGATAGTTGCAAAACGAAATTCGTGGTTTAACACCGATGAAAATTTACTTCAAAAGATACTCGATTGAAGTTGAAAAAATCAATAAAAACTCGAAGAAAAAACGATTAAAGTTCGAAACCAAAATGGATAGAAGTTTAAAAAAAAGATAAGTACTTGGTGCGACGTATAATTAGATATATTTTTTCTTTTTTTCGCCAGTTACGCCAAGTATTATTTTATTCAATTTCTATCGTTTTAAATACAAATTAAATCATGTCTCATTTACGGATAGTTTCCATCATGATAGCACTTTTTGGCAATTGTACAGCATATCTTCATAACTAATTGATTTTGATATGTAGTAACTTGCAAAAATACAAATTAAATTATGTCTTATTTACGGATAAAGTTTCCATCATGTTACCACTTTTTGATATGTAGTCACCCTGAAGCCGCGGAATTAACGTCGTATCAGAGCCTCCGAAGCTACATGCGGAAATGCAGAAGGAGGCATTACCCACCGAGCCCGGAAAATATTTCACAATTCGTGAACCGCCTTATGGACCCAGAAAACGAACGTAATTTAGATTACGAAACTGGGCGGCTTACGGCTGAGCTAATAACTGATGGGGATGGTGCTGACCACGCTATATTGTTTGATCGGAATTTCGTGCGTGAAGAAATGGGTGACGTCGACAAGCTTTTGATCAACGCAACATTCCAGTCCAGGCCGAAAATACGCGGAGTATATCAGCTGCTCACGATCATGGGCATTAAATTCAATCATGTAAGAATGTTTTGGCATGCACAATTTGTACCTTAATTAAAGTCCTCAGTTGGTCAGTAAAATAAGTCCACACTCTGAATTCACCGTTAGTGCTGTTTTAAACAAAACATGAGCACACGTATGGATTTCATAACAAGGAAACCTTTGGTGAGCCATCCTTGTGCACGTTAAATTCCATGCCAAATTAATTTCCAAAGAAATTTAGCTTCAGTTTTCATGAAAAAAAAACAATTGCTATTGTTATTATTATGCCAGTCATAGAAATAAAAAAAACGTATTATCGTATTGTAAAATCTGTACATGTGCATGTCTATCGGTGTGCAATCAATACTTCGATTAATGCGTACAGACGATTAATAAAAAATCACGGTAAAGTGGATGGGTATAGTTTTTCGGTTTTACATTAACTCGTGTAGTAAATATCCATTAATATGTAACTCATTCTTCCGATGAATTCCATTTTTGCAAAATATAGGGTTTCCCATTTGCGTGGATAATAATGACGCGGAAAACCCAGGCCGCGTATACTGGAGTTTTGCGGCACGTGAAAGACCACGTACTCCCATCAAACAGAATCATTCTCACTATGAGTGATTTTGAGCGAGGATTGCGAAATGCAATTGGAACAGTCTTCACTACGGCGCATAGTACAGGCTGCAACACTCATTATGACCGCGTAGGTTTTTCTAATTATGTATTTCAATAAGGGTTCAACAAAGGATCGTATAAATCGATGATGCAATAAAAGTTGATTACGGAAGAGGAAGTGTAAACAAATGATCATCTTTTAGGCCATTTATCGGAAAGCCAAAGCTCTTGGACTGCAGGGTTTAATTCAGAGCGACGCCGACGCGAAGGGATTCTTCAAAAATATATTAGCGTTGGCGTACTTGCCCGCGGAGTTAGTGGAGCAGCAATATCGCAGACTCCGGTGCACTTTATCTACTGCTATGAGTCGACGATTTCGGCAATTTAACGACTACTATTATCGATATTGGCTGCGGACCGTGACGCCGTATGGCTTCAGCGTGTATGGTCTCAGTCGGCGAACGAACAACATCATCGAATCATACCACAGCAGATTAATACAAAGGATGGAAAGTCGCGATGGTGCCTGGGATTTTGTTTGTAAATATTAAAAACAGTTGACCGTAAAAGTATGATATCACAATTCAATTTGTGATATAAATTCAATTTTTTGCAACAGGCAAGCTCCTCAAATTACAGTCGGACGTCCGAGCCGATATTCAACGCCTTCGGAATAACGGCCAGATAAGCAGGCACGCACGGTACACAACTGTGTTCAAACAAAATTCGTTGATGAAAAGTTAACATCTCGATACTGTTAAAAATAGTTTAATTTTCAATAGGCGTAAGGCCCTTTCCATGGGAACTTCAACTTGAAATAAAATTCGCGATCAGTGCGGCTTGGTAAAGTTTGAAGTACGTTTTTTTCACGATTAGCTACTTTTTCGAATACTTTTTCGAAATTAACGAACATTATCGGATGGAATTAATACAACACTCGTTTATGCATCGTGTGGTTTTAATTTTGTCACATTCTTGAGTTTACATAAATGTTGAGTATCGGATAGCTACTAACCTCTTGCCTCAAAATTCAACTTTCAAATTTATATTCATTTCAGCGTGGCGGGAACTGCACCTCCACGAAATAACGGCGTCTGAATTCCTTGAAAAGGCAGCGTCCCTAAAAGGCAATGTAGATGTCCTTATCGCTCTACAAGAACAGGAAGCCACCACGGTAGATGAAATGGTTGAGACCCCGGAACGAGTACCGTTGGGTAAAATTTTATTATCCATATTGTCGCAAGGTTACTAGTAGCAAGCTTAAAATCAGCCATTTATTACTTTCTAAAGAGTCATTTAAAACGTTGATGTCATTGGAATTATCTTGGTTTCGAACCCGGTCATAATTATATGTAAAGTGAAACAAATGTTTTTTTTTATCTGCAACAGTCACAATGATATGACGCGAGAGACCAGCAATTCATTATGATTTCTTTAGTCAGCTCATGTTCCATGAGTATACAGTGAGGTGGCCGCTCACGGTTATTTTACAGTAACCCTTTTTCTTGTTTCATTTCAATAATATCTTGATACAGCAGATTCAATATACGCGAGCACGTACGAGTACGGCTAACAAGGAGACGGCACGACCGTGAGGTCGGGGATTTGGCCGAATTTTTTTGTGGTGAAAGAGGACCTCTAGCACCTCACGTGGTGCTAGAGAAGTAGTAGGACGCACCTCGAAAAATTAGTGAATTCCGAGAAAAATCGATTCAAAGTGTCTTAGGCGCTTTATGAGTTTAAAATGTCAGGCACTTGTCGAGCGGCCGTCTAGTCTAGACGGTTAGGGCTCGATCTTTTGCGCCGGAGGTCTCGGGTTCGATTCCTCCTTCGGATCTTATTTTTTTTGTTATCCCAACAATTATTCAAAACGTTTCTCATCCCTACATTATTTTTTAAAATTTGTTTACATTATTTTTTTAAAATGACTTTTATTTTTAAATTATTTTTTTGTTTTCTATAAAACAATTCATAACGGTGAGTTTTTTATTTTCCATTCTACAGTTTATGAGGAGGTACATTGGGTTTTTAATGAGAATAACAGGTTGTTAGGAAAAATTCAATTTTTATTCATATAATAATTATATACAAAAACCGCAGTGGTAATTATCGTAGAAACAAACAAAGCAATAATTTTTGCGACATCTTGCGCAACATATAAAAGCGGTTTTTTTACAATCGCAGGGAGTTTGCAATACATCCGTACAAAAACATGTCCAATTAAAATTCATGAAAATGTTTCTAGACCAGACAAATGTTCACAGTTAAGAATTTCATAAAGCGCTTACAAAATTGCAGCGAATTGTTAGAGCAGAAACGTGAAATTAATTCCCGGGAAGATTGTATAAAAATCCATTCAATAATTCACGATCAATTATCGTCACGAATATTTCGAGACCTGATTCAATACGCCTGGTTTGCCTCAAAATTATCAGTTACTAGAAACATTTTCACGAATGTTAATGGGACATGTTTTTGTACGCATGTATTGCAAACTCCCTGCGATTGTAAAAAATCTGCTTTCGTATATTGCGCAAGATGTCGCAAAAATTATTGCCTTGTTTATGTCTACGATCATTACGACTGCGGTTTTTGTATAGAATTATTATATGAATAAAAATTTAATTTTTCCTCATCGACTTTGTTATTCTCATTAAAAATCCAATGTTCCTCCTCATATACTTTACAATGAAAAATAATTAAAAAACCCCACCGTTATGAATTGTTTTATTGGAAAAAAAAGAAAATAATTTTTAAAAAATGAAAATAATTTTAAAAAATAATATAGGGATGACAAACGTTTTGAATAATTGTTGGGATAACAAAAAAAAAAAGAAAAAAAAATAAGATCCGAAGGAGGAATGGAACCCGAGACCTCCGGCGCAAAAGACGGAACCCAACCGTCTAGACTAGACGGTGGCTCGGCAAGTGCCTGACATTTTAAACTCATAAGGCGTCTAAGAAACGTTGAATCGATTTTTCTCGGAATTTTCCGAGTAGTGCGTCCTACTACTTTAACCACGTGAGGTACTAGTGGTCCTCTTAGATCATAAAGAAAAATTCGGCCAAATCCACGACCCCACGGCCGTGCCGTCTCCTTGTGAGGTATTTTCATGATTTTATTTTATTCCTTACTAGATCGTGATCCGGACTATGAGAGGGAAATATTTGTCGAAGAACGGCCCGACTGGCTCGCCGATAATGCAGAAGCAGGTGCAGACCCTGCAGAACATGGTAATAAAAACTAATTTGTTGCAGATGGAAAGACAAAGATTGGAACGGATTAATCGCTAGAACTTCGTTTTTCAAACTGAATCATTCTAAAAAAATTACCGATTCAGAAGTTACAAGAAAATTTATAGCGTTATTCACAAAGTGATCTTATAATTATTTCCATAATGTTTTATGGAAGAAGAGAGAGAGAGAGAGAGAGAGAGAGAGAGAGAGAGGGGGGCACCCCTAGTTTACCCGGGTATACGTGTATTCGTACGTATAGGACCGTTGTGCGCATGCGTGTCGATCTATCCCTTGTATGTTTAGTCCTCAGCTATGCGTGCGTCCATACTGTGTCGTCGTGCCTCGTGTCGAATTCAACATTTCATTCCGTGTCTCTTAATTTTACATATATTTTATATATATTGTACCTCTCGAGTTTGAAGATTTTACTAGTTACTTATAAGTTTATGTGTTTTGTGTGGACAAAGGCAGTAGTGGTTTAATTTATGGTACAAATGAAAAACATTGAGAAAATCGAAAGTGTGGTTAACCATGACTAATGACCGCGGAACGGATGAGACATCAACAAATTTTACATGAAATGAAGGTATGGGTTCTGAATATTACATTCAATTATTCGTTTGAAAAAAATCGCAATCTGAGAACAAACTTTTTTTCAATGTGCTCTGAACCATGGGGCCAAGGACTTCAAAAGTGGCCAAATTCGAAAAATTTTGCGACCGTTCAGTAAAACATGTACTCTTATGTTAATTGACCCAGGGAATTGGAATTTCTAGGAATTTTTACTATTAACAGTGAAGAAACGGGTTAAAAACCGAAAAATATGCATTATTTCGAGAACGAGGAGGAAATCGCAAAAAAGTTTCGAACAAAAGTTGTAGAATGGAAGATTTCACCTCGTAGGTGTATACGATGTTTCTTCGCTATCTTCAATAGTTTAGCTGTAAAATTGAAAAATAAATTTACATCAATACTATCAACGCGCAAGGCACATGGACGTAAGGAAATCGAGAGGTGCTGGTACCTCTCTAGAAAATGAGCATTGCTGGTACCTCCGCCCCTCTCGCACACGACCACTACCGCGCTTTATTCGGGAGTCCGCGACGTTCCATCGGGTATTTTCGGCAGCCCAGCGGCGCGTCAGCGGCTTCCCCTCGCGCCGGCGCGGCGCGGCAACCAGCATCCCCGCTCGAGAGTCCCCGGGACCAATCGGGTGTTTTCGACGGGGTTATGTTAGGCAGGGCATAGAAAATAACGAATTCGTTACCTGCTAATATTTCGTGCACTGAAATAAAAAGAACGGGAATAGAGCATTTAGTTGGAGCGGAGCGTTTGTTTGGCGTCATTTGGTGGCGTGGCGTGGTTGTATCTCGTATCAAAGCAGAGCGTTAATCAATCAAAACAATTTGTACTATTATAATATTCTAAATAAATTTATATATTGTGCATGATGATAAAAAATTCCATTAATGAAAAAGTATTTAAAAAGCCACGGAGAAGGATCGAACACGCGCCGCTCGGGTGGTAGTTGGGCACTCTGTTCCTGAGCTACAGGACTCTTCGATATTTTTATACAACGGACGTAGTACGGATGTTGCGCCATATTATCCGATTGCATTTTTGGGCTTATAATTCCATGTCCCGGTAATTCGATATCCGTTAACTCTAGTGGTGCTATTAATTACAGACAAACCTACGTTGAATCCGTGATCTACAGTTAGTGTCCTCCCCTTGTTCAGTCTTTAAACAGTGGTTTGAATGGATTAAAATTATTTGCAAAATTTCAATTTGTTCAAATTTGAATTCATTAATGTGTACATAATTATTCAGTTCATTATATGACAATGTACGAAATTCATTCAATTCATATAAATTATTCAAGCTCAATAGCAAATCAAATGCAGGTCTAGTACAATGTATATGAGGCATTCCACGCCATTTCACCGAGCCCTAACCCCGGACATTTTTAATTTTCCTATTTTTTGTTGTTGTAAAATTGTACCCCATGAAAGGAATATGCACACCAATTTTTAGATTTTTATCTCTTCTCTCTTAGGTGTTATAATTTTCCAAAAAATGTCAATGCCGGAAGTTTTGAAAACGTTTAAACGTTAATAACTCCTGAACTAAATGAGATTTTGACAAATGTGAAGATAATTTTCATTTTTATTTTACAGCACATTTCGTTAGAAAATCCAGAAGAATTATCGATTATCAATGTCCACGTTCGTTTTTGCTTCTAAAGAGATAACTTCTTTCGTAAAAGATGATTGCCCTTTTCTGTTTTGTTTTAATTCTCAAAAATAGGGTGACCCATTCTTTGTTTTTTAAGACTAGTCTCATCGTGGGCCCAATTTTTCTTCTATTTTTTTCGAATTCATCATATTTTTTGAGGATATAATATTTTTATTAATATTATGAAGCTATTAATGGTATTGTGATTTACAATTCAGCTTCAACAGGCCTGAAAAGGTTTATTTTTTATGTATGCTGAATTTCGATAATATGTTTTCCAAATCATTTCGAAAATTTGTATTTAACGAAAACAGATTATTTTTTCTTTCAAAATCATTTTTTTCGTTCAATCCAGCACAAATAAAAAATAAACCGTTCTGGGTTTGACTCCTGAACTAATTGAAATATAAAATGAAAACTATATTTTTGTAAAAATGATTAACATTCTTAATTTTTTTAAAGTCTCTAAAATAGAGTAAACCTCTCTGTCATTTTTAAGACAAGTCTCATCGTGAGCCCATTTGTCCGTCTGTTTTTTTTCGAATAAATTAAATTTTTTGAAAAGATTTTTATCTTTTTAATCCCCAATTGCTATTAATGATCTTGTGATTACTAATTCGGCTTCGACAGGCGAGAAACGGTTAATTTTTTTATCTGTGCTGAGTTTAACGGAAATTTCAATTTTTTGGGTTTGTTTGAGTTTGTTTGAAGATTTTTTTATTCAAAATCACTTGAAAAATATTTTTTATTCAACATCATTTTGGATAGAAAAACATTTTTTCCCGTTTAATTTAACACAAATTAAAAAGGAAACGTCTCAAGTCTATCAAAGCCGAATTGGGAATTACAGGATCATTAATAACATTATTGGGGATTCGAATTTAAAAAACTTCTAAAAAATTTAATCCATTCGAAAAAAAAATAGAAGGAAAAATGGGCTCACGATGAGACTAATCTTAAAAATGACAGAGAGGGTCACTGTATTTAGGAGACTTTTTTGAAAAAAAAATGAAGTCAATCATTTTTACAAAAATATAGTTGTCACTTTAGAAGCAACAAACCTTGACATTGATAATTGATGATTTTTCATATTTTTTAACGAGAGTATGCTTTAAAATGAAGAAAAATGTATACCGACATTTGTCGATATTTCAATTAGTTCAGCAGTTATCAGCGTTTAAACGTTTCCAAAACTTCCAAAATCGACATTTTTGGAAAAATGTAACACCTAAAAGAGAAGAGATAAAAATATAAAAATTGGTGTGGATATACCTTTGATAGGGTACAATTTTGCAAAAAAAAAAATCAGGTGAATCAAACATGGTCGGGGTCATAGGCCAGGTGAAATAGCGTGAAATGCCTCATATGCATATTAAGTTTGGTAAATATTTACACGTAGGGCTCCAGCTAGAAAAGGGGTTCGGAAATTTTGTACTGAGTCAATGTATTTCAGGGCACTTTATTCGTAATATTTATGTCGAAGGAAGACAATTTCAACGCCCAAATGCTGTATTTACTTTTCTAAAGGTATGAAGGAAACGGGTTTGGCGAGATCAAGTGGATCAAATGACATGGGTTTGGGTTTGTTTGGGTTTGTTTGGGCACAAGTCAAATTAGAGTAAGCATACAGAAAACGTATTTCAAAAATCGAATATTTTCCGGAAATATTTTTTTTCCTAACAAAATCCCCACCCCCCCCCCCCCCCCCCGCCGAAAAAAACACATTTTCATACTGCAGAATAGTTCTGAACACGTGCAAAAAAATTGGAGCCGATTAGGGCTGGAGCCTCACGTGTAAATATTTACCTTAATTTTTAACCCTTAGCATAAATTAAAAAAAATATTTTGGAACATTAATGTTTTATTTATATATATAATTAAGAAATTTATATACAACGTAATTTCAAGAATACCTGTCGCTTACTTTCTGGTTCAGCCCGCACCAGCCCCCTGACACTGGCCTACAATTCCTATACGATAAACGAAAATGTGTTTTGTCCCGGGTTTTTAGTTCGTGAAATCGCCACCACCTAGCGTTGGCTGTTGTGTGACAGCCTTCGGCTCTAAATACCCCGATCAGCTGAACGATTCGATAATTTCGTGGCTTTCGCCAGTTATCGATATGGCGACGTTATTTATTGTGTTCGAATGGAAAATCATTGAAACGGAAAATCATTCCAAATATATCAATAGACTTTTATTCATGCAAAATATTCGAAATACCGGCGCATGCTTGTCACACGACTACTAGCGCCACAGTGCGGCAAGGACATTTTGCGAACAGCATTTATCTACCAGTGTCAGCGGGCTGGTCCGCACCGGCGAGCCGGAGTCAGGCGAAAACTATATATAGTCCCGATGTATTTCGTGCAAGAGAGGAAATATAGCCGATAGCAGAGTTTTCATAATCCGACAGCTTAGCTATATATACTAGGCCGCCGAAGATAGCGGACCGAGCTTCGGGGACCTTCGACCCAAACACGTGCAGGGTGCCGGCGAGAGGGTAAGGTGCGGTTAGGCACCAGTGGCCATCAAACTCCTCGATTTCGTCACGCGCGCGTTCAAAGTAGTGGTACGAATTGATTTTTTTTTATTTTACAGCGAAACTAGTGGAGATAGAGAAAAAAAATCGTACATACCTACGAGGTAAAATCTTCCATTCTACAACTTTTGTTCGAAACTTTTTTGCAATTTCCGCCTCGTTTTCGAAATAATGCATATTTTTCGGTTTTTAACCCTTTTCTTCACTGTTAATAGTTAAAATTCCTAGAAAGTCGGATTCCCCGGGTCGATTAACATAAAAATACATGTTTCACTAAGCGCAAAAATGTTCGACTTTGGCCACTTTTGACTGGACTGTTCTGCCGAGGCTCTGTGAAAGCCTCCGGAAAAAAACAACAAAAATAATGAAAATATTGACAATTGAAATAATAACATTTTTTAACTAATAAAAACGATGAAAAAAAATAATGAAAAACCACGCAATTTACAATTTACGCAATCTACGGAAACACAATTTCAAAAAATGAGAGAAAAAATCCGAGCCGTACAGCGAACGTAATGATCATCCTGCGGAGGCCTGCGGAGGACTTCTCGAAAAAAACAACAAAAATAATAATGATGAAAATATTAACAATTGAAAGAATAACACTAATAAAAACAATTTAAAAAATTAATAATTAAAAAAAAATGTTGTAGTCATTTGAAACGATATAAATGAGAGTGGTCAATACAGTTTAGAATAAGAAGACAGAAAAAATGTATGCCAGTTTTCCACTTACAAAAAAGACGATTGCACAATTATACTAATAGAACTGATTTAATATGTACATGCGTGTTAATTCCGCTTCCTTGCTAGCCCGATTCATTGATTCACTCCCTCTTCCCCGCCTTATTCCCTTTCTCGGCTGATTCATCTACCAAAATAATTTGTTACATCAGTTTAGTGCAAATACGTATTCACGTCCGGCGCGTGTGAAGTACACACACACACACACGCGCGCACACGTACGCGCGCACACACACACACACACACACACACACACGCACACACACACACACACACACACACACACACGCACACACACACACTTCTTTCTGTTGCAATTTTTTACTTTGTTTGCATTGAAACATCATCAATTCTTGTGCAAGTTTTAGTTTTGTTTCAATTGAAACATCATTTTCGAAAAGTGCGACAATATAATGACAAGTGCAATTAATAATAATTTTGTCAATTAAAGGACAAAATTGTATTTGTAATTTAATCAATTAATACATTTTTAATTATAAGTTATCGCACTTTTCGACGAGGACGTTTCAATAGAAACAATATTTTTAATTGTCCACAAATTGCAAAATAAAAAACAAATAACCCCAAGTAATCCAAGAGCAAAAGATATGGATTACATGGATGTAAATAGCAGTATAAGACGTTATGAAAATACTAATGAACATCATTTGGTAAATAGCGATATAAATTTTTTGTTCGGCCTAAGAATCATCTCGTATATCTAAAAAGTATATATGTACATATGTATATTTATTTTTTCAAGATTCTGATTCGGATTATGATGCGATGCCCATAGACATCGACGAAGAAGCTGAACCGGCATTCCATCACGGTAGATTAAAATATAATTAAACATCAGGCTGTATTTTTAAAAAAATTGACATTTTCTTGAGACCCAAAGTGTAAAATCGTTATGTGAAAAAAAGAAATCACCCAGAAGGAGAGCTCCAAATTAAAGCCTTTCGGTTATCCCACCGTTAGTATTTTCTATAAGATGAGCAATTTTCTATAATAAGCCATTAACATATTTGTGAAGGAAACGAAATCCTCTACAAAAACGTTCTACAGCCAAATATCTCAGATGAACCGTTAAATCGCTATAGCTGTTCGAAAGTAAACCTGTATAAAAAATAGTAAAACGTATCGTTTATTGCATAAAAGTATCAAGAAAATTTTCTACGAAGAAAGAAATAATAGTTAAAACATTCAGTTTGTGAGCTAAACTTGGTTTGAGAAAACCTTGAAAAAACTTTTTTCTTCATTTGATTTCAAAGCTCAAATTCCAGAAACAATTATTTATCAAAAAATGCGACACATGGCTCGTGTGATGTGATTTTTCTTGTAGTCACTTGCAATATTGACAATATCAGTATGTATTCTTTCCCAACATATAGAGAGAGATAAAGCCAACTGAGTAACGTTATGGGTTAACAATGCAGTTTAATCGATGTATTTCCTAATTGGAATGTAACAATGCTTGCCGAAATTTTCTAGTGAGTTCGAATGGATGAACTTTCATTGTAAAAACATAGATTTAACTGCATGGTTAACTTATAACATAACTTAGTTAACTTTATTGTCTTCCTTTATCCGTTCGTCCTTTTTTGTTTAATGTAAGTAACTTCCTCTGAACTTTATTTCGCAAGGACTCGCTTTGTGTGCTGGCAGATAATGCCCAATGATGTAGACAACATTGCGAGCGACTACAAAAAGTATCGCATCACACAAACCATGTAACGATTTTATTTTTTGGTGAACAATTGTTTTTGGAATTAGAGCTTTGGAATCAAATGAAGAAAAAGAAGTTGTTTCAAGATGTTCTCAAACTAAGTTTAGCTCACAAACTGAATATTTTAGTTTTTCCTTTCTTTTTTCGTAGCAAGTTTTCTTGAAGCATGTTTTCATTAAATAAACTTTTCATATTGTCATTTTTTATACAGGTTTATTTTCGAACAGCTATAGCAATTTAATTTAATCTGAGATATTTGCCTGTAAGCCTTTATTCTAGGAAATTTCATTTTTGTTCAAAAATATGTTGATTTGATATTCGTGAATTTTTTTCAGGCGATATGAAGCTATATCTCCCGACGTATTTATTTTCCTGTGTTCATCTTATGGAAAATAGTAACGGCGCAAAGACCGAAATAATTTTGGATATCGGAACATAATTTGAAACTCGAAAAAAATCGATTATTTTCGGTACACCCTATTAAATATAATAAAGCGCATAGGGTGAAGATGGTAACAATTATTAACAATTGCGTCAATTGTGGTTTATGAATGAACTCAAAAATAACTATTTCTTGCAGAATCAGGCGTGGATCACGAAGAGTCCTCTTTTTCAACCGAGCCCGAAATGCATGACGAACATGGTAACGGTGAAATATTTGATAATGTTATAGTCGAGAAATTAATGCTAATGATTCAAGTTGTTGAATAGGAAGTTAGCTTCATGTGTATTTCGAGAAATGAATTGTTGT
This sequence comes from Ophion obscuratus, assembly GCA_964007375.1. NCBI lineage: Eukaryota > Metazoa > Arthropoda > Insecta > Hymenoptera > Ichneumonidae > Ophion > Ophion obscuratus. Next base: position 15,705,896 of record OZ023324.1, read on the forward strand.
AGTTTGATGATATCCCTTTTTTTTATTTAAGGATTGGAATCAAGTCCGTTTAATAGCTCACTGGGCTCTCCCCAAGCTGCCGAGGAGGTTGTGTTGGAAAGGAACCGACCTCAACCTTCATCTACTGCCCGTTTGCCGAAACCTTCAACCGGAACCGCTAACGGTAATAATTGCAATATGAACTTTGGGTCCAAGATGTAGGGAATTCTTATATTTTGAATATGGAAGCACGGTCTCTTATACCAGTTATTATAACAGAATAATACTGCTGAGTATAATTTGTAACATATTAATTTTTTACAGTGTCAAAAAGTAGAAAAAAAAACCTTCGCAAAAAACGAAGACGGCAAATGAAGGCGCAGAGGCTAGACATTGAAGGACAAACCTCCGGCCGTAAGAGACGAGCCAAGAAACGGAGGAAGAATGCAAAAGGTAACAATACATTTTTGTCGAAGGTGCAAAATAGATTCCCGTAATAATTTTGATCGTTAGATTTTGTCTTCTTAATCCTTTTATCGATTGTTTATTCAACGCTAAAAAGGTATTTTTCTCTCTATAATCGATGCTTTCCATAAACATTTCATTTGAGTTCAATTGTCAACTAACGGTCCTTAAAATATATAAAGATGACAAACTTAAATTGATATCACTTTGTCGAGGATAAATGGAATTGGCCAAACTTCATCATTATATTTAGATTGAATAAATGTGTGAATCTATTTTGCATCTTCCGTATTGTTACTACAGACGTATGTTGTAAACGAAAAATGTTGACTATAATTTATTTTTTGGTCTTGTATAACGAAAGGAAAATAGTAATAATAATAAAGTAATAGAATAAATGAATAAAATACAGTCAACATTTTCACAGCAAACAAACCCAAACAAACAAAACATAACGGCGACATATAATTAAAAACTTCCTTATATTTGTAAAAAAAAACGCAAAGAATTCGTTAAACCGTCAACAAAACAGACTAAAATAGTACAAGTTTGTATTGGGTTATTTTGTATTAAAATATTCTATTCGAACGTGTGTTGTTCTTTTGAGCGGACATGCTGTTGTCTTGTAACTGCAATGATAAAATCACTTTCCAAGATTTGAAAAAATCAACAATAAATTGCCACGTCTTCCTAAAATTTGAAAACGAATTCAAATAATTGTCCTATCAACAATAAAATATCTCATCAAACGTAGAAAGCCGGTTGCTCTATTTGGGTGCAAAATTTCAAATCGATGCGTCAACTTTCATTCGAGTTATGAAGATAAAAAATACGGCAACATCTCATTAGCCAACCCGATTTTGGGTGTGTCGTATGCATGCATTATACAGCTGAGAGCACGCGTTCACCATGCTTTTAGCTTAGTGAATTGTGGGCTTAAGGTTAATGATCTTTAATAGCGGACCTCGTTTCTGGCTGTACCTACTTTATTTTTCAATCGAGCAATAGTTGACTCAACTGCAGGCATATCGATTGTAGAGCTCAAAAGAACAGCAAACAACGGGACATTGTCTTAAAAGATTAGGCGTCTGGCATCATTTATAGTACCTATCAAGAGGCGAAATAGTACAATCGAGTACTTGATGTTTGGTATCAATTATTCGCTTTACTGTCTTATTTTCAAGGTCGCAGGGGATGGGAGGAGGAAGGAGAAGACATGAAGCAAAAACTATAGAAGATGGGGAGAAAATGCGTGATAAAGGAAAGGGAGGAAACAAGAAGAAACGTAAGAATAAAAAAGAGTTAGGGGAGGAGTCAACAAAGGAGGTGGCAAAGAAAGTTATCGAAAACATGAACGTGTGTTGTTCTTTAGAGCGGACAGACTGTTATCCTGTCAGTGCAATGATAAAATGATTTTCCAAGAATTGAAGAATTAAAAAATATAAAGCGTCATGTAAATGGCCACGTCTTGTTAAAATTTCCAAAAGAATTCAAATAAGTGTCATATCATCCGATAAAAATAGCATCAAACATAGAAGGCCGGTTGCTCTACTTGGGTGCAAAATTTCAAATCGATGCCTCAACTTTCATTCGAGTTATGAAGATAAAAGTACGGCAACATCTGATTAGCCAACCCGGTTTTGAGTGTGTCGTATGCATGCATTACGCAGCCGAGAGCACGCGTTCACCATGCTTTTTAGCTTAGTGAATTGTGGGCTTTTGCCTGCACTTTTCGAAGTGTGGATGCGGACGACATTCGTTGATAAATGGGTTTTAATCTGAGCTACGTATATTCTTTGTTCATGACGCGATAGTAGGCGAAAATTTCACGAATGAATATTTGACAGCGGAATGGAACTACAAGTACAAATACAGCGACTTTTGATTAGCAAACCCGATTTTGAGTGTGTCGTATGCATGCATTATGCAGCCGAGAGCACGCGTTCACCATGCTTTTTAGCTTAGTGAATTGTGGGCTTTTGCCTGCACTTTTCGAAGTGTGGATGCGGACGACATTCGTTGATAAATGGGTTTTAATCTGAGTCACGTATATTCTTTGTTCATGACGCGATAGTAGGCAAAAATTTCACGAATGAATATTTGACAGCGGAATGGAACTACAAGTACAAATACAGCAACTTTTAATTAGCCAACCCGATTTTGAGTGTGTCGTATGCATGCATTATGCAGCCGAGAGCACGCGTTCACCATGCTTTTAGCTTAGTGAACTGTAGGCTTTTGCCCGCACTTTTCGAAGTGTGGATGCGGACGACATTATTCAAACGAAGGTTAAAATTTTTTATTTCACACTTCGCTTCTGGCTGTACCTATTTTATTTTTTAATCGAGTAATAGCTGACTCAACAGCAGGCATATCGATTGTAAAGCTTAAAAGAACAGCAAACAACAGGAGGACAATTAGGGGAGGAGTCAGCAACGGAGGTGGCAAAGAAAGTGATGGGAAATATACAAGTGGACGGAAGAGTAGTGGAGGTGAGGAATATAGGGAAGAGTAGGGTGGGAAGGAGGAAGAGGAAACGAGAGGTCAGGACGGAGAATACAAAGGCAAAAAAGGAGTACATGAAATAGGAAGAAGTTTGAAAAGATATGGATAGAGGACGATCATATCTGGGAGGAGAAAAGAATGCAGTGGCAACTAAGGCATATAAAGAAGGAGGGGGGAAGGAAGGGCAGAAAAACCAGCATAAGCTACGGAAAGATACAAATATAGGGAAGCATGTGGTAGTAGAACGAACGAGAGGAGACACTAAGAGACTGGAGAAGAATGAAGTGGGAGGAAGAGGAAGCCAGAGAATAGGAAGTTGGAAGTGATAATACAGGAAGCGAAGGCTATATGCACCCTTGGCCAAAAGTTTGGGGAACCCTGCAATTTTTCTTTCCGGACACAAAATTGTATATCTCGGCCAAAAAAATCGGAAACCAATTTACTAAACGGGGTTTTGAAGAGAATAATGTTAGCTTCAATTTGCTTTTTAATATTATTTTTTCTATTTTTTTGTACCCGGTACGTCATTTTGAAAATGGCGGTTTTTCACGATTTTCTCACTTTGCAAAGTCGTTCGTTGGACTTCGGAAAAATAAAAATCTCGCTATTTAGTGAAATGATCTTTGAGAAGGGAAGTGTTAACTTTATTTTCGGCTGTAAAAAAAATTACAATTTTTTTTCGCAGAGAAATTTTGTTTTTCTTGAAACGAGGCAGGTTTCCGTAAAGCCGGCATCGTGCAGCGTATAGTGAAAACTATAGGGTTGACAATATTTGACTTTACGACTAAAAAGTGTTGTTTTGTTGTTTTGGAGTTGTTACATTTCTTTCAGAGTTTTTGGCAGATGGGGTGAGAAAGAATTTTAGCATCCCATATTTACATTTTTTTTAAATCCACCTATACCAATTCTATATCAAACATGGGATATTCGAACGTGTAATTTTGTCTATTAATAGGTTAAATGAATGCCATTATATTGGAAGAACTACCAATTTTGTTTTCCTAATATTCTTGGTTTTGTTCACTTCGCAGTTATGTTTCATGTTAACGTTATGTTTACGAACTATTTATGACATACGCTAATATTTTTTTTTCTTTTACAGCACCAAAATGTGTCATCTGTCACTGCAATAATGTGACCCACGGATTCATTCCGTGTGGTCACAATTGTAGTTGTTTAAGGTGCGCGACAACCCTGGGAGAACAGGAAGTAAAGAGATGTCCCATATGTAGGGCGGATTTCGATCAATTTATCACTATTTATACTGAATCTGCTTAGCAAATCAAGGACTTTTTTTAAATAATAAATTACAGTTTATGAAATCCGTGATCTTGATTATTTCTAAGCCTTCCCTTACAATTTTCAATGGTATGTATCAGGTTGTATCAAGAGACTCGGTGGTCTCGAAACAGCTTGTTCATAAGTGATTTTCGTTAAGTGTATCAAGAAATATAGTTGAGTTTCGACTGAGTTTAGAATGAGAAAATATAACATTGGCAATATGCAGAGAAACATTAGAAAAATTTCGAAAATGACGTAAAATCACTTCTTAATTGAAACAAATTCTTGAAATAATTCGTTGATTTATTGAAAACAATTTTCAATTATACTACATTAATTTTAAAGTAAAATTTTGAAACTTTTAAAATTTCCATAGCCTATTATTTTGACGGTGTTCAGATTTTCGGAGGTTGGGGTTTCGGAGTGTTGATCTTTCGTGGTATATGATAGTATGGTATAGACGTGGTGTTTTGAAGCTGTCGTTGTTATTTTGCTTGGAGCCGCCGATGCAACGACTAAGCAGCTCGTCTCTGCTCAATTCTTTGTAAATCGGAGAGATCGCTTTGAAAACGCTGCAATAGAGGTGGATGCGTAAATCTTCAGTGCCGTCTGTCACGAGTACTGCGAATTTTCTCCGTGCGGACATTTTTCATCTTTTGGTTGGTCGTCTGGCGATAATGTATGGTCTAGCGTTGCGTAGATTTAATTACGCATTTTTTCTATATAATCGGGATTACGATGTATTGCTAGACCATAATAAATCGATAACTCGTCAATTAATTTGCCAGTTAGCTTGCCTCCTCCGCCCAGGGCTTTTGTTTGTGTTTTCAAATTGCGAAGGCGAGACCCATTCGTTTTTGCACGTGGTCGATGGCCACAATTGTAAAATTGAGCCTTTGCTCTGTAACGAATCAGAGTGCGTCGCGTGAGTTATCTAACGATAGGCCAAGCAAATTAGATTTCCAATTTCCCATTTCTATTTTATTGGAAACAATACAGTGAAAAGAATCGTGTTTTTTTCATATCAAACGAAAAGTATTTCAAATTGTGTTTTCAAATTGCGAAGGCGAGACCCATTCGTTTTTGCACGTGGTCGATGGCCACAATTGTAAAATTGAGCCTTTGCTCTGTAACGAATCAGAGTGCGTCGCGTGAATTATCCATCGATAGTCGAAGCAAATTAGATTTCCAATTTCCCATTGCTATTTTATTTAACAATAAATTTTCCATTGCTATTTTATTAACAATTTAGTGAAAAGAATCGTGTTTTTTTTTTTTTTTCATATCAAACGAAAAGTATTACAGCTATCGAAATAAATCCAGAAGACGAAATATAGGAAATGAAAAGATGAAGAGAATGAGCGGTGGAACGACCCGATTCGATAATTATTAAGGGAGTTATTAAAAAAAAGAAAAAAAGCGTTTTTGAAAAACGAATAACTCTGCCATTTTTATAGTGACAGCGTACGGCCTTTGTGTGAGATTAGATATTAATGCGTACTTTAAGTGTGCAAAACCTAGGCACTGTCGGATAATTAGTTTCCGCGTAATTGCGAAAATAATTTTTTTCGCAAAGTAGAAGACTTGCGCTACCAATCGTCAAACTTCGATTTTGGATAAAATGCCGAAAAGTTAGTTGAAAACGCGTGCGAACATGCGTAAAAACAGACGAGAACTCGAAAGTGGTCGAGTGGTATGGGGTAAAGCAGCTGAAGTGGTGAAGGCGTATATATAGTAACAGAAGCGCGCTCAATGCAACTTGGACATTTTTAATAGCGATATCTCCCGTACGATTGCAGCTATTTCGACATTTTTTTCTTCATTTTAGGGAATTTCAAGCTGCGGAAAACGATTCTGCACTCGGATTTCCTCAATGTTCATTAGGAAAGACTTTTTTGGGGATTTCTTTGCTGCTCGTATTTGAATATTATATCTCTTAATAAAAATGCCGTTAAATTGGTAAAAGTGGTTCCAAATTTTATTGAAAAGGCATTTGAGGGACAATAGTGAAAGAAGTTAGACGAGGTGTATAGGTCTGTCGCTTAGGGATTTCAAGGTAAGGGTAAAATACGGATTGAAATGTACAAATTTCTGTGCACACCGGTATGAAAATACGTGCTTCAATATAGAATCAAATATGCCAATTGAGCTTGACAACGATACATTCGAAGATAACGATGAAATCGATATTTATACGGGAGGCAACAATATTGATGATGACGATTTCGCTTTAAATCCCGGTAGAAGACCAAAAAATGTAAATAGAAACTTAAGTTACCTAATCTAAGTTAATATCTATGTATATTACTAAGATAAGCATGTAATTTACCTGTATTTATGTAATAAAAAAATACAATGTACAAATTAATAAGCTTCTTCGTTATTTATATTACATCTATTCCACAGCATCCCCAGAAATCCCGAAAAAAAATCCCCAAAAAGGCTTCCCTATAAACATTGAGGAAATTGGAGCTGGGTTCATTTCGATAGCTATAATACTTTCCTTTTTATACCAAAAAACACGATTTTTTCACTAAATTGTTTATAAAAAAATTAGCAATGGGAAATTGGAGTAGAAAACATAACTAAGCAACTAGGGGTGGTTCCATGGTGAGATCGCACGTTCAGTTATCAGATGGTACTTTTGTCACGAAATGAACATTTTAGAGCTTTTGCTTGGCCTACGAGCTCAGCACGCGCTCCGAGGCGCTGCGTCAAAATCGATAATTGAACCTTAAAATAAAAATTCGCTGGAAGACCAATTGCATATTATTTGTATGACCCCAAAGTATCTTTGAAGCCAAAAGAAAATGATTTTTCCAAATTCCTAGAGTGGTCTTATCCCTTAAAGAAAAGATTGATTTTCTGATCGTTGTAAATGTATTTCCCCCCTTAAAGAGTTTAAAAGAATGTCGTGCGGGTTAGCGAAAATCGGCAAAAAAAATATGAAGCACCTCCTCCACTTCTTAGATGTTCGCTATTTCGGTGTTCGCTATTTTGGACCATCGCTCGTTTGCCTATCTAAGATCTACACATTCGAAGTTTGTATCCTCGATATATGGCTTTTTGCTATAGATGGTATTACCAATATTAGATACTCACTTCTTTCTATTTCGGAGATATGAATGTTCTAGATTGTTGGAATCTGTGTTTGTACCATTCAAACTGCAGACAATCTGAATACACGTTCTCGAATAAATGAGCCCTCGAATAAATAATCCTTTGGTGTAATAGTTATTCGATTTCTTCATCGGTCGAAGGATAAAATTTCGAATAATTTTACGTTCGTTATTTTAAGTTTACAATTCTGTAATTTCGAAATCTTTGTCGTTCAATATTTGGCCGTTCAAACTTTTGACCCCCACCCCTCACTTCTTTCTATTTCGGAGATATGAATGTTCTAGATTGTTGGAATCTGTGTTTGTACCATTCAAACTGCAGACAATCTGAATACACGTTCTCGAATAAATGAGCCCTCGAATAAATAATCCTTTGGTGTAATAGTTATTCGATTTCTTCATCGGTCGAAGGATAAAATTTCGAATAATTTTACGTTCGTTATTTTAAGTTTACAATTCTGTAATTTCGAAATCTTTGTCGTTCAATATTTGGCCGTTCAAACTTGTGACCCCCACCCAGTAAAGCGCAAAAAAATTTCAGAAGTAAAATAAGTTGTAATTTAGATTTATTATTATATTTAAATTAACATATAAACTAATCAAATAAGCGGTCAGAGTGCGCGATAAATTTTTCTACACTAAAAGATAACCAATTAAAATAATAATGATAACTAATAAAAATAACTAATCAAATAAAAATTAATAGTAATAATAATTTTAAAAGAAGCACTAAGCACGGGGAACGATCCCGCGCCCCTAGTGCAATTTTTTCCAAAAAACTCCGATTTTTTCCGGAAAATTTTTCCGATTTTTTCCCGAATTTTTCTATGAATTGGAACAAATATGAAGAATTCGGAGTTTTGCGGACAATTGTTTTTACGCAAACATCCGAGTTTCTCCGAATTTTTCCGAACATTTCATCATTTTTATTACAATCACGGAAAAATCTCGGAAATTATATGCATTCTTTAAGGGGTATCACCACTGTAACGGCCTTGCAGGAAGCGTATTTTTTGATATTTTTTTTTTGGCGGCAGAAAATGTGATAAACAAATAATACTTGCGGAATTTATTGAGCATATATTTAAGTATATTGCTATAAATTTTTCATCCCAAAATATTACAAAATGGCGACACTGCAGCAATTCTTCCGAAGCATGTCGAAGCTCTGTGGCACGCAGTATAACTGTGCCATTTTTAATCTATAAGAGTTTTCTTTTTTATTAAGTCTACATGAGTGTAGCTACTGAAACACGTAGGGGATTTTCGATAAGTTAATTAAAACAATATTTATTAAAAAATAACTGTCTTTAAAAAATTGAACATTTTTAGTTAAATACGCGTCAATTACTCAAAAATCAATATTTCTAAAATCCCCTACGTGGTTTACTTGCAACACTCATCTAGATTTAATTAAAAAAAAATTATTTGGCCAGATTAAAATAGGCACAAGTTATACTGCGTGCCGCAGAGCACCTTAAGTTCAACATGCCTCGGAAGAATTTGCTGCAGTGTCGCCATTTTGTAATATTTTTCCATACATTTTTTTGCAATATACTTCAATATATGCTTAATAATTACCCCAAGTATTATGTGTCTAAAACCCTTTGTGGCAGGCCGTTACAGTGGTGTTACCCCTTAAGGAAAATAATGTTTGCAAAAATTTCGGAAATTCATTTTTCTCAGAATTATGAGGAATAAAAAAATGTAATAAGTTTTTTTTACGAAATTCTCTTTATTTATCTATAACTTTTCTCCGAATATCTCCGCAGCCTTTCATTGAATAGGAAAAAGAACTAAACAAGCATTGAAATCATCTAAGAGCCTCGCGCGTGCCGTCGGGTGACGTCACGCGCGAGTCGTGCTGAGATTGCTTTTTCCCTCGAAGCCTTCGTTTCGGCTTGGCCGCACATGAACGTGCTCAGCGTCCATGGTTGGTGTAGCTGCCGAAGGCGCGGTCGGGAAACTTAAACCGTGCTCGGCTCTTTCCGAAGATATCCGAGCGTCGCACGCTCACCGACACGCGCTACCATGATTGGGTGATGGGCGCGTAAGAGACTAAAGAGGGGGTAACTTTTACGTGCGATCCGGCTGCACTGGACGCGGGTTCGATCCCCGGTAGCAATGTCTCGTTTTTTTTTTTTATTAAGCATATGCGAATTAAATATCATAAATAATGCCTGAACAGGCGAGAATAGCTAAAGTGAGAGTAAGTTCGAAATTTTCTGAATATAAAATGAAAAAAAAAGTTGATTCACCGGGGGTTGAACTCGGACCGTAAGCATCGTTAATCCGCCACGCTGCCAATTCAGCCACAACGCTCATTGCAGATAAAGAAACATTTATGATATACCCTTATTCATAATGCTTACTGTTGAAAAAAATGCCGAAACAATCGCGGCAAAGGCTCAAGATTTATTTTTGAACCTTCCACGGTCATTTCGGCGTTTTATTTTTCAACGCGGTTCGTCGTTAATTTTTTAACCCGCATTTTCGGCATAAAAGGGCAGCCGAGAGAAAACAATGATCTCGATACATGTTTTTCACATTAAAATTCATTTAATGCATATTCCAATCCGCAGTACGGCCACACATATATGTCGAGCTCGATCAGACGGAAAACCTCGCTCCGTTCGCCCGTCGACCGAGCGCGATTTGCGAGGGGCAGAGACTTTTCCCCCTCCGAGCTACCCATTCGTGTTCACACTGACTGCGATACCGACTTGAACGGTGATCACGGACTCGCGCGGCTACAAGGGAATCTGCAACCTCGACAGAGGCGATGATCACGAAATCATACTCCCGAACTCGCCGCCGCGATTTAGCGCCATTTACGAGGCACGCCGAAAAGGGCCGCGTTGTACATCTCCCTACTAATCTCTGGTATATACAGGTCTGGGCACTCCGTTCAAAAATGCGTGACTCTACGTGACGCTTCTATTTTCGCATTCCACTGCGGCGCTAGTGAAGAGGAGGCACTTTTGTTTATACCGCGTTCACGGGGCATGGCATGCACGTTGTGTGGTGACGGTCGTGTGTACGTGTGGCCTAACCTCGTTTTGGCGGGGTGATTTCGAGTGTATCGTAGCTACGGTTTTTATTCAATACGGAATAACAAAAGATGAAGTGTCTATATATTGCGATGCCGAAGCGGTGCCTGATTCCGGGATGCAGAAGTGGATACATAAATAAACCGGAGCATGTCTCATTATTTAAAATTCCCAATGATGACTACTGATATTTTCTACTACTACTACTAATGAAAGGAATGCGTGGTACACGTAAATTTAGAATGTTCTTTTCCGTAAACGAAAAAAAATGTAGTTGATGAATATCATTAACTAATGGCTCATCGCTCATATTTTCGGTTTATGCTTTTAGTTTTTGTTTTCGACTAATTATTTAGGATGTATTAATTTTTCATCACAGCCACGTAAAGCGAAAGACAAATCGCATACACGCATACATCGCGCTCTGTCGCACATGCCTCCGAGATAGCAGCGCTCCACGCTTTTGCGGCCAGTTCTGCGAGGAGAGAGGTCAGATAGAGGCACGCTTTGGAGCACGGTCTTACATACAGGTCTGGAAACTCCGTTAGTTCACATGGTTCCTTTGCTGAAGTTCGCCGCGAGAGGCGCTGCAATCGAGGAGTCAGTGTGCGAGAGAAACAACAATACTCACTCTCACTCACCAATGCTTGCAAGCAGTACTTATCGGAGTTACTACTTGCAAATATTTCTACGTATACGTGTTCATCATCTGTTGTTTTTCCTAACACTATATATGGAGATAGCATTTTATATTACAGCGCAAATATAATTTCGCGTTTATCAATTGTATAATTACAATTATTTATCCCTTAGAATTCAAATAATAGCGTCTTATAATGGCAATAAGGAAGATTTTTAGTCATTATCGTTCTGCAGGGAGGGGGGGAGTGGAATGTACAAAGTAACGAAAAAACCAAACCTTTATTTACTTTTTGTTGATCGTTCGTTCATTGGATTGTCAATTTAGACATTTTCTTCATTTTCGTCATTTTAGACTTTTTCTTACGACAATTTTTTTTCTTCATATTTTCTTGAAAGGCGTTTTGACTCATGCGCAAACTAATGTAATAAATTATCGCGTAAAATAAGATATCCGAACCATGTTTTTCACATGGAAAGGAAAACTTTATCCCGTTAATACATCTTCGAGTGTTAAATCAAACACCTTAACCTTTGAGGAATGCTTCGCAAAACACGATTCAACGTAGTGTATTAGATTAAAGAATTTTGAATCGACATGGATTAACCCGCCACGAAATTTCATATACACCAATTTAGAAAGAGCAGGTGAGCTATTAGAACTCAAGCAGACCCCTTCGCGACAGATGACACACGCATCATATCTCTTCAGAACTTGCTTGCATAAGTACCCTGAAAGTATGCACGTTATGGTTTTATTAATTTATTCACAATACAGAACATAAACACTGGGAATTGCAGAAAAATTGCATTCAAATCTGAGATTCTATTTAAATTTAACTTACGTCCCAGTAAAAAGGAACGCATCAAACGTGATAGACATAAAACCGATAATGTTGGATAAATATATATTATTTAAATGATCACCTGTAATTAATAGTAGCGAAAGAATTAAAAACTATTCTTTGTACTGGGATGATGATTTCGACGATTCTACAATCGTGCTATGAGAGTTGTTAGTTTATTCTACGACTACCTACGTTGAGTTAATAAGAAGCCTGCTTCATGAAAAACTAGTTGAAATAAAAAAAACCTGTCGCGTAATAAACTATACAGTCTATAGCCAGAGGAAGGGTATAATCATGATCGACAGGGTCAGGAAGACTAGAGGTAAGGAGTACGAACGCCTGTGGCGAGCCCGATCCAAAAGCGTCCGTGAAACTGTGGATTTTAGTAGTTAGTGTTTTCACGGCGTGCGTCGCTAGTGCATGGCCGCACCGAAGTGAACGAAGCGACAAGAACACAACCGACGTCATGTGTCATCGATGATTCCCGCTCGTCGTCCGTGTTGGCATAAAGCGCGTTCGGGCTAACCAATTTTTCGAATTGTGTTAGATGTAAAAAAAATAATTGTCTCGGTATAAAATATATTTAGTGATCTGCGGCGAAAACAATCAATCGTAGTGTAGGGTCGCATTTGCGTCCCTAGTGCGTTGTTTAAATTTTCTACGATCTCGCGCCGAAAAGTCTCCTGTTAGATCATGCGACCCTATCCAGGCGGCGCCACCGTCCAAGGCTTTCACAGCCTTCCCGATCAAAAAAGAAAGGTAGTACAGTTTTTGGTGCGAGAGAGAAAACGCTACCGGTCACTCGTTTGTGGTCACGCTCCCACGCCGGCTGCGGCGACGGCTATTCCCCGTGTGCGTAAAGAAAAATCATTTTGTCATTCACGAGCCAAAAAGTTGCGCTCAATAAGGACCGCGGTCAGTCTACGCAACCGCTACAGGTCCATATCGGTATATAAAAAGGCCGAAAAGTGCACCTAAAAAGGGGATGCATTCGGATTTGCCCGAACTTCTGCCACGGGTCCATACCGGTCGCCACATGGTCGAAGGCGACGGCCATCTTGGTCAATGATCGGGCCACGCTGAAGGGAGTCTCACGCAGACGAGTCGTTCCTGGCAAATAATTGGACAAAAACACGTCGTCGAGAGGCCCGGACGGCACATCATCGTTTCGCACCAACGAGGGTCTTCGACATCGTGTCCAGAGAGGTCTTCAGGTGGGGGGGTCTTTGACCTACCCGGGTTTCGGAGCCGTTCAACGTCACCCAGAACGACGTTCATCAAAAAACAAGTAAAATCGACATCGAACAGAAAGATCGGTAGTGTGAGTAGAGACAATTAAACAAACGATCCGCAGTGTAAAGTGCCGCCTGGAAATATTGTAGGGAATGAATTGTAAAATATCGCACTCCGGAGTCAGCATCGTATACAAATATCGCACTCCGGAGTCAGCATCGTATACCGGTTAAAACATAGAGGTATATTGTTACAATAATTGTTGCGGGATATTTATTTATTTATGTGTTATAAATGTATGTGTGTGTAACGAGAAATGTTGCGTAGCGGAGCTCGCATAGTTGCCCTGTCGAACAGGATATTTTTATATATATTTGTGTAAAATGAGTGCGTAACGGAGCTCGCATCGTCGCCCTGTAAAAAGGGACATTTATCTTTGTGTAAAATGAGTGTGTAACGGAGTTCGCATGTTTGACCTGTCAAAATAGAGATGTATATTTTTGTATTCAATGTCGCGTAACGGAGTTCGCACAATCGCCCTAGCTCGATGGGCCTTCGAGCATATAAATTAGATAAAGAATTGAACTAGCGGGTAAATTGTAATATAATGAAATGAGGTGGAGACAGGGAGAATAAAGAAATTATAGTGACAATAAAATAAATTTGTTACAGTAGGTAAGAAAAATAGTACTTACATTCATAAAAAGAATGATTTCGGTTTATCGTAACATTATCATACCGAGTGAAATAAAAATTATCACAAACGCGAGATATGGAGCAAGTGTCCCGTCGATGAGACAAAACGCTTTTACTTATTAAGTAAAAGCTTATAATATTGTTTGAATTGTTGCTTTCAGTGCCCGAGCGCGAGAGAAACTTGGAGTGCAGCGATCGATCGAGAACTGCCGTTAAAATCAACACTCTCCATCAAGTTCTCGACAAAGTTTCGGACATGAAAAATGTAGAGTACGTGGGATGCCAAGCACACAACGAAGAGCTCACGAAGAGAGTGATAAACTATTATCTCGTCATGAGAGGACATTTTCTAACGAGATCGGTCAACGAAAATAATCACGCAAGGAAAATTAAAACGAAACACAATAGGAAAAAATCAAAACTGTAACATCGATTTATTTGTGCAGCGTGTCATAATGTGCAAATATGATGTGTGATAATTTGTAAATCTTTTGTTTGAATTCAAAATTCTTATGAATTTTCTTGTGTCTATGTTTTTACTGCTTTCGCAACGAAAAAAAAAAAAACATTGACTCAATATCTGTATTTCGTTATTATTCTTTATCTGTACAGCGTATCATAATGTGTAAATATGAGATATGAGAATTTGAAAAACTGTTGTCTGGATTAAAATTTCTGATGAATTTTCTTGTGTCTATAAATAAATTTTGTTTGTTACGGTTTCCGCGAGGAAAAAAACTGACTTTATTTCCGTTTTTTCGTTATCATTCTTTATCTGTACAGCGTGTCACAATATGTAAATATGGTGATAATCTGTACATTTTTTGTCTGGATGCAAATTTCTGATGAATTTCCTTGTGTCTATAAATAAATTTTGTTTGTTACTCCTTCCGCAACAAAAAAACTGACTTAATTTCCGTATTTCAGTATTCTCCAAAACAATCTATATATAAGAATTCTGTCTATCTATATAGAAATTGCCTTCACCAACTGGTTGAACTAATTTGATAAAATGATCGCTCCATATGAAGTGGCAAAGGGTGCTTTTTGCATATCGTACGGCACTGCCTTTACAACTTATTTAATCAAATTATCGCTCTATATGAGGGAGCGTATCGTACGGCACTGGTTTGTTGCTGACTTTAGTTCGGTGCGGTAGGAGAGCAGCGCCGCACTTCTCGTCCTCACTTTTGCGGACGTTTCGACGACACGGTGTTCGTACTCCTTACCTCTAGTCTTCCTGGACAGGGTACTCGATGACATCGTCGTTCTCCCATTCTCCTTTATCTGAAACGGCGTCTAATTTTCGTCGAACTTCGTCACGATACTTGACTATTTTGGGTTCCGGTTTTCTCAGTTACAAACAAAAAAATTTCGACAAAGTCTTCGACTTTTTTTAGATTTTTTTTAATTGGTCAGGTCGAAAATTTTTAAAAATTCAGAAAAAAAAATGCTCAACTCGGAAACTATGAAATGTCGCGGGACATACATGGGGGTTATTCGGATACCCCACGAAACAAGGGACCTAAATTTTATTTTTGGACGTCTATGTTCCGGCCACCCTGTGTATGTATGTATGTGTATATATATATATATTGAAACGGGTAACCCCTAATTACATTAGATTTATTTTGGATTCGGGACTCGTTTAGGGACCAAATTAGTAGAGACCTTTTTCGCAAATAATAATTGTAGATTTATTGCTAAATTTCCTCTTAACGTTTGTACAATCCGTTGTGAATCGACCTGTACATTTAAAATTCGTCACTGTGTGTGTATGTGTAGAGTCTCACTCAACTCACGCTGCATCATATGTTCGACTGTGTGTGTGTGTGTCATCGCCTCGTCGCCGGTAGGTAGTGTATGTGAGGGTGTGTGTTTTGTGTCGCTCGCAGATGGGTATTGTATATGTGTGTGTGTATGTTTGTTTGTGTCGCTCGCGAATCTTTCCCGGTTTCGGTTTTAATTCTCTTCTGTGTATGTGTGTCATGTACGTGTCTCCTTTAATCTGGTGCGCTAGCTGCCGTGGTTACATTTGTATTTGTGTGTGTGTATCTTTGCTTCGGGTACTTGTATATGTGGGACGTGTGTGTGTTGAGTGTAGTGAGCCGCAGTGTTTAAGGCTATATTCACATGGACGCGCGGCACCGCGCGAACGGCTCACCGCGCGGTAGAAAATTTAATGAAAACAACGTTAGCGTCTACATGGATGCGCGGTTCTCGGCGCTCCTCTTGTACCGCGCGGCGCCGCGCGGTCAAGTGACCATACACACATCCATACAGGCCAGCACATCTTGTACCGCGCGACGCCGTGCGGTACAAGGCTATGTTCACATGGACGCGCGGTACCGCGCGCTCATGTGAACGACACTACCGCGCAGTACCGCGCGCTCATGTGAACGTTACTACCGCGCGGTAACGCGCAGCACCGCGCGGTCATGTGAACTTAGCCCAAGAGGAGCGTCAAGAACCGCGCGGTACCGCGCGGTAGTAACGTTCACATGAGCGCGCGGTACCGCACGGTAGTATCGTTCACATGAGCGCGCGGTACCGCGCGTCCATTAGAACATAGCCATATACCGGCTTGCAGATCTTGTGTCGCGCGGCGTCGAGAACTGCGCGGTCAAGTAAACATATCCATACAGGCCCGCAGATCTTGAGAGGAGCGTCGAGAACCGCGCGGTGCCGAGCGGTACCCGCGCGTCCATGTAGACGCTAACGTTGTTTTCATTGAATTTTGTACCGCGCGGTGAACCGTTCGCGCGGTGCCGCGCGTCCATGTGAACGTAGCCTAAATGTGTCTTTGTATTTGTGTGTTTTCAGATGTGTGTTTCACTCGCAGATCTGTCACATTCGACAGTAGGCCTGCCGCGGCCACTGCCCATGTGTTGTTCGTTTCTCTCTCTCTCTTTCTCTCGGTGCGAGCCGGCAGTTATATCCCTCTCTTTCTTTCCTTGCTCCGACGCATGAAGAATAGAGGTAAGGAGCCCGAACGCTGTACTGTGGACGCGGGCTATGGAATCAGCGAAAATTGTTACGGAAATATCCGCTGGCGCTGTTGTACTCAGGATAGGATACGACAGAGATGGAATGAGAAAAGAGAGAGCGATAGAAGAGAATATTCAAAGCGCAGTTATGCACGCAAGACAGATGGAAAAAATAATAAATTTATTCGTTCGTCGATTAATTCTGTCATCGTGCATTTGTTAATTAAATTATATACATAGGCAATTATTATATACCCCATTGAGCGGAACTCGCTCCAAACCCCATTTAACGCAACTCGCTCCAAACCCCATTTTTTTTCATTGGAGGCTTATCGCGGCTTGTCAAGGACGCGCTCACATGTCCCGTAAAACACACACATACGTGAAATATTAAACGAAAGACGAATAATCCGCGAGTTCTCGCGTCGAGGGCGAAGATCCGCAGGTGCAATTTTAAGGATATCTCGAAGGCTGTCCACACGTTTTTTCTCTCCCTCTCTCTCCTCCCCCTCCTCTCATTCTTATTCCGTCAGCCTCTTTCGCGATCTCTTTGCATGCCCGGAAATGAAAAATTCGCGGTTCAGTCGTGGGGCCGAAAATTGTGCCAGCGTAAATCACGTCGGAGCCTAAAGTAGCTCATTGAACAATTCTGCTTTTTTTCAAACGAAACCCAAGGAAATCGAGAAAAATGTCCGAATTTATAAATTGAAGGAATTTTTATATTGAGAGATAAAGTATTATCAATGAAAAATGAAGAATTAAATTAATGAAAAAATTGAAAGACATTTTCCCTTCATTTTCAATAAGTACAACACTTACCTCCGTCGGAGTAAGAAAATCGTGACAGGTCGTAGGCACTTTATGTACGACAGCGTCGTTGCAAATAGCTACGGATCCATGAGAAGGTCCGGCTAACTGGTCGCAGGGAACATTCTGTTCCGGTTGACCACCGTTTTCCTGTCGAAATAAAAAATAATTGATTATTATATTTATCTCAATGTAATAATGGACAATCTATGTCCAATTGTTCGAGGGGATAGCAAAGTACGATATCAACGAATTGACTCAAGTAATAAAGAGTAAAGACAAGAGAGGAAATTGAAGAGGGGTAGCAGATAAAAATATTCCGCATATAAAAATTGAAGACCGCAAGAAAAAGATGAACTTTTGATAAATTATACTGCTGAACCGAGCTACAAACAATTAGCAAACACAGCTGCAGATTAGCTTAGTTCATTCGATGAAAAGAGGGTATTATAGAAAAGTCAAGCGGAGCAGGAAAAGAATAGAGAAAAAAGAAAAAAAAAGTTGAGAAGTGGCAGAGAAACTCATTCGGAAAACATTTTTATGCATTTCACACAAAAAATTACTATAATTATTACAATCCTTACCTTGTTATGGACTGCGATGGGCATAGCATCAGCGATGAGGGTATGACGAAGATGAGGAATTACCTCGATCGTACCATCAGGCATTTTGACGCGGTCTTCTTTTATTATCGAGTCATTGGAAAAGTGAAGCTCGCACACGAAATCAGTGTGGGAGAGACATTCCCCGATGGCTCTGCTCCATCGTTGTACCATGTTCTACAAGATATAGGAAAAAACAAAGCGGGTTGAAATTTCATATACACGCTAAATCATTGAGCAAATTTTTTTTCCTATAGGCAATAAGTGGCATGCAATTGCTTCAGATTTCGTCAACAAATTACGCGCTCTATGCGTCATTTAACAAAAAGAAAACATTTTAACAGGCGATTTACCTTTGGAACCTTGAAGACCGACAACTGTCGTACTCCTAAGCGCTTGCACTTTGCTCTGCTGGCGTCTCGCCCAGTTTGACACCCTGGGAACGAACAGTATTCCGCCATTGTGCACTGCAACAAGAAAAGAACCCAAAATAAAATTTGTAATTACATATTATGACAATAATACGAATTCTAACCTCACTTTCATGCTCGAGAAATGTATTTAATCAACCGATGAATTAAAATTATAATATAATACGGAAAATGGTTTCAAAATACCGTTTTCTTACCTGCTTTTATATAATGCGGGGCAATCACTCACTGCACTCCACAACACTGATTTTTACTGCAATTAAAAAATCCTTATTACAATTTCGCATTCACAGACGAACAGCCAAGAATGATATATAAATATTATAACCAAGAATTCTCCAGTTTATATATACGCTCACTTCATAGCGTCACCGATGGTATACTTCACATCCTCCCCTCTCGGCACTAGCGCTTGATGTGGCTGAATTTCGAACCACAACTTTTCGTCACTTTCAGGGTCCACGTTTGGGGTGCTTTTAGCATACGCGTTCGGGCTCCTTACCTCTATTCTTCATGCTCCGACGTTTCTGACCCTCGTCAGCTGGATTTGTTTTGAATCCTCCGACTTTAAGGCTAAGTTCACATGAACGCGCGGTGCCGCGCGGTACCGCGCGGTAGTAACCAAGGAGACTAGAGTAAAGGAGTCCAAACTCCCTATCCTAACCTGTATGTACGAAGTTCTTTCAATCGGTCGCAGAGATGTAGTGTTCAGTTCCGCCGCAGGCATCGCTAGTGTTCCCCAGAGCCCATAATATATAGTAATACAAAACTGCATAAGGTCCGAGCTCCACCTCAACGACCAATCACAAAACTGGGGTGATCGTGTTTCTCCCATATATGTAATTTACATATATGGTTTCTCCTCGTACTCACTTGGAAAAGTTATGGTGCGTTCTCTCTCGCACACCCGAACGATAATACACCGAAGTGGGGATTCCTTCCATTATAATATATAATAATATTGTGTACTTATATATAATAAAATAGAAGTATTATAATGAAACGACTCGTGTTGTTTTATTCACATGGGCTTATTATATAATAAGCACATCATATATAATAATTATATAATAAGTACGACACGAGTTATTTTATTATGGGAACTTATGATTTGCCTGTTATGTTTAAAAATGTAGCTAATTATAATGAAACGCGACTAAAGCGATAAACCAACCGTCATGTATCTCGTAATGTATTTATTATTCGGATGTACATGCACGAAACCGGGCGAATGAGGGAATGTTGGCTCTACATGCTGAGATTGCCTTTTCAACACGTGCTTATTATATGTATATCCATGAAAACTCGTTATTTGCTAGTTACGTTTAAAATTAAGCTAAATATGAATTAAATTAAGCGATGAACCAACCGAACAAGCCGTCAAGCCTAATTGAACCCCAAGCGCGGCAATCACGTAATATGAGAAGATTATATTTATTGTCAAATGATTGTGTGGCGAAGTTGGTAGAATGCTAGATTACTCTATTGAAGATCCTGAGTTCAAGCCTAGGTAGTTTTAATTTTTGTTTCTTTTGCATTCATACAGGTATCGCGTTGTACGAGCGAATTGAAGCAGTTTCAACCAATCAAAGAATTCGTCCAATCCCAAAAGAACTCGAACAAAAATAACATGCAAGAATATATTTCTTAATTTACTGCCACCAATAGTTGAAATTTGTTTTAAAATTCCTACCTAGAGTGTTTACTTTTTCCCTTTATCTCATTGACTCGCGAGGAGTCATCTCCACTATTATACACATAGTTCGATAGCTGCTGTGCTGGCGTACACGACAGATATATTTGTGTTTGACAGGCGCAAACAAATTTGCCGCCATAACACGGTCAGTTTCACCTTATGCAGTTTTGTATTACTATATATTATGGGCTCTGGGGAACACTAGCGACGCCTGCGGCGGAACTGAGCATTACACCTCTGCGACCGATTGAAAGAACTGTTTGAGGCAGGAGTGTCGACTCCTTCTTTCTAGTCTCCTTGGGAGTAACGTTCACATGAGCTCGCGCATGGAGCCTAGATACCAGGAGGTTCATCGGCAATGCAAAGGCGCTGAAAAAAGCGTCCCCGAAAATGTCCCGAAGTGATGGCGCAGGGGTGCAGCGCGACCGACATATATAGTAATATATTGGTCGACGAGGTGAAAGTGATCGGATGAGTTTCTAACCTCACGACAGACCGATCGTGACATCAAACGTTGAAATATCCGCCGATTCATAATTTCCTCATGACGGTTCGGAAAAAAACGCAAAAGCGAGAAAAGATCTCAAACTCAAACTCAAAATTGCGGCAATATAGTCCATCTAGAAAAACGTGTTTTTTTTACATATAGCTTCACGGGAGAACGGTTTTATCGTAAAATATAAAACCTGAAACAAAAACCAAAAAAATGATATGATATATTATTAGCTATGAGATTACCTAGAAATTTGCTTTTAATTTTTTTTTAAATAGCGCACTTTGAAGGAAATAAATGGAGCCATGGAGCCTAGATACCAGGAGGTTCAGCGAGGCCTTTCAACTCGTCCCCAAAACGAGAACAAGAAATGATGGCGCTGGGGTGCTCCGCAACCTATATGTATATAGATATACGCTAAACATGGGTGTGATCTAAGACAGATCACAGATGATGTACATACCTAACCCTCATTAGTGTTAAGGGATAACCCCACTCTAGGATTTTGGAAAGACGTTTTCTTTCCTAAAAATACTTTGGTGTCATAAAAACAATACGGAATTGGTCCTGTAGCAATTTTTTTATTTAAAGGTTCAATTATCGCTTTGGCCGCAGCGCCTTGGAGCGCGCGCTGAGTTGCTCGTAGAACTTTAAACGCGTTTTTCTCGAAACCACTTTTTTCGATCTCGGAAGACGGATTACTCGACCACCTTTGCATGCATCGATTTCGAGGTTGAAATTTTGACAGCAGCTTCACAATTATATTCTTTGTGGGAGTACGTATCCGTTTTTGAGTAAATATAAACTTCTTTTTATAAACAATTTACTGTTTTTTTTTGGCAAAAAATCGATTTATTTCCTTCAAAGTGCGCTATTTAAAAAAAAATTAAAAGCAAATTTCTAGGTAGTCTCATAGCTAATAATATATATCATTTTTTTTTTGGTTTTTGTTTCAGGTCTTATATTTTACGATAAAACCGTTCTCCCGTGAAGCTATATGTAAAAAAACACGTTTTTCTAGATGGACTATATTGCCGCCATTTTGAGTTTGAGATCTTTTCTCGCTTTTGCGTTTTTTTCCGAACCGTCATGAGGAAATTATGAAACGGCGGATATTTCGACGTTTGATGTCACGATCGATCTGTCGTGAGGTTAGAAACTCATCCGATCACTTTCACCTCGTTGACCAATATATTACTATATATGTCGGTCGCGCTGCACCCCAGCGCCATCACTTCGGGCCATTTTCGGGGACGCTTTTTTCAGCGCCTTTGCATTGCCGCTGAACCTCCTGGTATCTAGGCTCCATGGGCCTCGCTGAACCTCCTGATATCTAGGCAGAGATTAGTAGGGAGATGCACAACGCTCCCCTTTTCGGCAGAGATTAGCAGGGAGATGCACAACGCGCCCCTTTTCGGCGTGCCTCGTAAATGGCGCTAAATCGCGGCGGCGAGTTCGGGAGTATGATTTCGTGATCATCGCCTCTGTCGAGGTTGCAGATTCCCTTGTAGCCGCGCGAGTCCGTGATCACCGCTCAAGTCGGTATCGCAGTCAGCAAGAACACGAATTGGTAGCTCGGTGGGGGAAAAGTCTCTGCCCCTCGCAAATCGCGCTCGCTCGACAGCCGAACGGAGCGAGGTTTTCCGTCCGATCGAGCTCGACATATATGTGTGGCCGTACTGAGGATTGATATATGCATTAAATGAATTTCAATGTGAAAAACATGTATCGAGATCATTGTTTTCTCTCGGTTGCCCGTTTATGCCGAAAATGCGGGTTAATAAAATTAACGACGAACCGCGTTGAAAAATAAAACGCCGTAACGACCGTGGGAGGTACAAAAATAAATCTTGAGCCTTTGCCGCGATCGTTTCGACATTTTTTTTTCAACAGTAAACATTATGGATAAGGGTGTATCACAAATGATTCCCTATCAGCAGTGAGTGTTGTGGCTGAATTGGCAGCGTGGCGGATTAACGATGCTTAGGGTCCGGGTTCAATCCCCGGTGAATCAACATTTTTTTTCTTCATTTTATATTCAGAAAATGTCGAACTCACTCTCGCTTTAGCTATTCTCGCCTGTTCAAGCATTATTTATGATTTTTAATTCGTATATGCTTAATAAAAAAAAACAAGACATTGCTACCAGGGATCAGTACAGCCAGATCGCGCGTAAAAGTTACCCCCTCTCTAGTCTCTTACGCGCCCATCATCCAATCATGGTAGCGCGTGTCCGTGAGCGAGCGACGCTTGGACATCTTCGGAAAGAGCCGAGCACGGTCGAAGTTTCCCGACCGCGCCTTCGGCAGCTGCACCAATCCATGGACGCTGAGCACGTTCATGTGCGGCCAAGCCGAAACGAAGGCTACGAGGGAAAAAGCAATCTGAGCACGACTCGCGTGTGACGTCACCCGACGGCACGCGCGAGGCTTTTAGATGATTTCAATGCTTATTTAGCTCTTGATTTTCTGCGTTATTAATGTATACAAAAAATGTATCGCGCGCTCTGATTGCTTATTTTTTTTAGTTTATACGTTAATTTAAATATGATAATAAAATTACTCACCCCCGTCCTTATGCCAAATAAAATATAATTCATAAAAGTAAGCGGAAATATATTTATATTCGTATTATTATATTAATTCTCATACTTTCATCAAGCGATAAAGCATTATCCCCAAAAACAAGCCAATCATCCATCCGGCCGCGAATCGTAAGTGCCAGAAAGTGCACATATTCTACAAGCGATGAGATGGTCCCGTTGGTAGCGTTCCTGGCTTCGGCCCGCAGGGGCCCGTGGTGCAAATTTTTCTCCAATTTTTTCATAATTTCTCATATTTTAATCATATTTGAGATTTTCGGAGAAAAAATGATTTTTTTTCACTGAAAATTCATGATTTCTCTTTTTCCTATGACCTGAGTGAACGGCTGCGGAGATATTCGGAGTGAAGTTAAAGATGAAAAGAAATGAGATTTTTAAAGATAAATTTGAGAGAAAATTTGAAGATTAAAAAAATGAGATTTTCGTAAAACAAACTTGTTCTTATTTTTTTCGGAACTTTTTCTTCTTCCTATTGAGTGAAAGGCTGCGGAGATATTCGGAGAAAAGTTATAGATGAAAAAAAATGAGATTTTCGTAGAAAAAACTTATTGCATTTTTTTATCCCTCATAATTCTGAGAAATAATGAATTTCCGAAATTTTTGCAAACATTGTTTTCCTTAAGGGGTAACACCACTGTAACGGCCTGCCACGAAGTGTTTTAGGTAAATAATACTTGGGGTTATTATTAAGCATATATTGAAGTATATTGCAAAAAAATGGACGGGAAAATATTACAAAATGGCGACACTGCAGCCAATTCTTCCGAGGCATGTTGACCTTAAGGTGCTCTGCGGCACGTAGTATAACTTGTGTCAATTTTAATCTGGACAAAATCATTTTGTTTTAAATTAAATCCAGATGAGTGTAGCTAGTGAACTACGTAGGGGATTTTAGAAATATTGATTTTTGAGTAATTGCCGAGTATTTGACTAAAAATGTTTATTTAGACTTAATAAAACAAAATTATTTTGTTTAGATTAAAATCGGCATAGTTATACTGCATGCCACAAAGGTTCGACATTCTTCGGAAGAATTGCTGCTGTGTCGCCATTTTGTAATATTTTCGGATAAAAATTTCAAGCAATATACTTAAGAATCTGCTCAATAAATACCGCAAGTATTATTTGTTTATCACATTTTCTTCCGGAAAAAAAATATTAAAAAATACGCTTCCTGTAAGGCCGCTACAGTGGTGTTACCCCTTACAGTCTTCATATAATTTCCGAGATTTTCCCGTGATCGTAATTAAAGTGATGAAATATTCGGAGACATTCGGAGAAACTCGGATGTTTGCGTAAAAATAATTGTCCGCAAAACTCCGTATTCTTCATATTTGTTCCAATTCATAGAAAAATTCGGAAGAAATCGGAGTTTTTCGGAATAAAATTGCACTAGGGGCGCGGGATCCTATTATTCTATAATCCTATATTATTACTATTAATCCTTATTTGATTAGTTATTTTTATTAGTTATCATCATTCACTTTTTTTAATTTTTTTTTAACTTCCAGCTGTACAGGGTTCTTCCCCCTTGATACATACCCCATATTCCAGTTTATATCCCCACCTTGCGGCCGCAGCCGACTTCCCCCTCTGTATTGCATTCACCATGATATTTCTGCCATGGGTATAGGGAAACTGCGGAAAACCTATACCAATACAGCCGGTCCCGAGTTCGCTTCCCAGTCTCGGAGCAAGTCGCGTTTCGTCGAGAAATAACTCACAGACTACAGTCACACTCACATGACACACACCAGTTATCATCATTATTTTAATTAGTCATCTTTTAGTGTCGAAATTTTTTTCGCGGACTCTGACCGCTTATTTTATTAGTTTGTACGTTAATTTAAATATAATAATAAATCTAAATTACAACTTATTTATCTTCTAAACAATTGTTTCGCTTTACTCACACCCGTCCCTATGCCAAATAAATTATAATTCATAAAAGTAAACGGAAATATATTTATAAATATATTTCCGCTCATATACTTTCATCAAGCGATAAAGCATTATCATAATGCTTGATGAAAGTATATGAGCGGAAATATATTTATATTCGTATTATTATATTCGTTCAATAACTAATCAAATAAGAATTAATAGTAATAATAATTTTTAAAAAAGCACTCAGCGCGGGGACCGATCCCGCACCCCTGCGGACCGAAGCCAGGAACGCTACCAACGGGACCATCTCATCGTTTGTAAATATGTACGCTTTCTGGTACTTACAATTCGCGGCCGGATACACTATGATAATGCTTTGTCGCTTGCTGAAAGTATATGAGAATGAATATAATAATACGAATATATTTCCGCTTACTTTTATGAATTACAATTTATTTGGCATAGGGACGGGTGTGAGTAAAGCGCAAACAAATTTCAGAAGTAAAATAAGTTGTAATTTAGATTTATTATTATTTTTAAATTAACATATAAACTAATAAAATAAGCGGTCAGAGTGCGCGATAAATTTTTCGACACTAAAAGATAACCAATTAAAATAATAATGATAACTAATAAAAATAACTAATCAAATAAGAATTAATAGTAATAATAATTTTAAAAGAAGCACTAAGCGCGGGGAACGATCCTGCGCCCCTAGTGCAATTTTTTTCCAAAAAACTCCGATATTTCCGGAAAATTTTTCCGATTTTTCCCCGAATTTTTCTATGAATTGGAACAAATATGAAGAATTCGGAGTTTTGCGGACAATTGTTTTTACGCAAACATCCGAGTTTCTCCGAATTTTTCCGAACATTTCATCATTTTTATTACAATCACGGAAATTATATGCATTCTTTAAGGGGTATCACCACTGTAACGGCCTTACAGGAAGCGTATTTTTTGATATTTTTTTTGGCGGGAGAAAATGTGATAAACAAATAATACTTGCGGTATTTATTGAGCATATATTTAAGTATATTGCTATAAATGTTTCATCCGAAAATATTACAAAATGGCGACACTGCAGCAATTCTTCCGAAGCATGTCGAAGCTCTGTGGCACGCAGTATAACTGTGCCATTTTTAATCTAAAAGAAAGAGTTTTCTTTTTTATTAAGTCTACATGAGTGTAGCTACTGAAACACGTAGGGGATTTTCGATAAGTTAATTAAAACAATATTTATTAAAAAATAACTGTCTTTAAAAAATAGAACATTTTTAGTCAAACACTCGTCAATTACTCAAAAATCAATATTTCTAAAATCCCCTACGTGGTTTACTTGCAACACTCATCTAGATTTAATTTAAAAAAAATTATTTGGCCAGATTAAAATTGGCACAAGTTATACTGTGTGCCGCAGAGCACCTTAAGTTCAACATGCCTCGGAAGAATTTGCTGCAGTGTCGCCATTTTGTAATATTTTCCCATAAATTTTTTTGCAATATACTTCAATATATGCTTAATAATTACCCCAAGTATTATTTGTCTAAAACCCTTTGTGGCAGCCCGTTACAGTGGTGTTACCCCTTAAGGAAAATGTTTGCAAAAATTTCGGAAATTCATTATTTCTCAGAATTATGAGGGATAAAAAAATGTAATAAGTTTTTTTTATGAAATTCTCTTTTTTTATCTATAACTTTTCTCCGAATATCTCCGCAGCCTTTCATTCAATAGGAAAAAGAACTAAACAAGCATTGAAATCATCTAAGAGCCTCGCGCGTGCCGTCGGGTGACGTCACGCGCGAGTCGTGCTGACAATGAGATTGCTTTTTCCCACGAAGCCTTCGTTTCGGCTTGGCCGCACATGAACGTGCTCAGCGTCCATGGATTGGTGTAGCTGCCGAAGGCGCGGTCGGGAACCTTAAACCGTGCTCGGCTCTTTCCGAAGATATCCGAGCGTCGCTTGCTCACGGACACGCGCTACCATGATTGGGTGATGGGCGCGTAAGAGACTAAAGAGGGGGTAACTTTTACGTGCGATCCGGCTGCACTGGACGCGGGTTCGATCCCCGATAGCAATGGCTTGTTTTTTTGAAGTGAATACTTCTAATGCGACTGTATTAGGCCCCGCCCCCAGCCGCGTTGTAGCACCGGACAAGAGAATGAAGGAATAGAAGAAGAGAGAGAGAGAGAGAGAATAATGCATGAGCTGTGTGAGTGCGAGTGAGAGCGAGCGAGTCAATGCAGAGAGGGGGTCGGATCGCGTGCACGCATGCGCGCCGTTCTATTCGTAGCGGTTGCCCGTGTACGTGTGAGCCCACAGCTGGCACAGCTCTGTGTGTGTGTGCGAGTTCGTACTGTGTCGTCGTGCCTCGTGGCAAATTTTGTGCTATCCGTTAAACAGTGCGAATTTTTAAAGTGAATTATATTATTGTTATTTGTTGGTGCTGTTTTTGATAGTTCTTTGCGGTAGTGTATTATTTTAATGCGGGAATAAATGACAATTCCAAAAAATGGATCCCGCAGTGGATAAATCGTCGACAAACCCCCCAGCTAACGAAGGTATGTATTCTTGATATATATTTGAACGTTTTAAATAACGTTTTAAGAAACAAAAATATTCGAGCCATTCGAAGCAAGGTTATGTACGAGTAGCATGGCTCGTACATAACCTCGCATGATACACGTGCCCCGGAATGCCTCTCTATATACATTCAGTTTCAGCCTCTCTGTTGTGTCTCCAGACACACACAGATATATAAAATTTCGCAAATTAATACTCAAAAATGAATAAAAATTGAATAAAAATTGAAAAAATAATATACATAAAATAATAAAATATTCAAACAATATTCAAGGGGTTCGAGGCGAGGTTACGTACGAGTCAGCATGGCTCGTAAATAACTTGCACAATACAAAAACTTTTATATAATCTCCGCTGCTCCTTTACAAGTTTCTATTGCTGACTCCACTGACTCTCTATTCCTTCTCCGCTGCGTTCACTGACTCTATATTGCTGACTCCGCTGATTCCACTGACTCTCTATTCCTTCTTCGCTGAGTTCGCTGACTCTATATTGCTGACTCCAATGACTCCACTGACTCTCTATTCCTTCTCCGCTGAGTTCACTGACTCTATATTGCTGACTCCGCTGACTCCACTGACTCTCTATTCCTTCTCTGCTGAATTCGCTGACTCTATATTGCTGACTCCGCTGACTCGACTGACTCTCTATTCCTTCTCCGCTGAGTTCACTGACTCTAGATTGCTGACTCCGCTGACTCTCTATTGCTTTTCCGCTAACTCTTTGCTGGCTCTCTGCAAGCCTTTCCTCAACCTCTCCGTTGTGTCTCCAGAGGCACACACAGAGATGGCAAAAATTTAAAATAAAAAATAATTTTTTTTTTCAGTTCCATCTCATTCGGGGTCAACACACCGAAGACTAAAGGATGACAACACCATTGCCGAAATCTTTCATTTCATACATATTTCATTTCATATTGATAAATAAAATAAAAAAAGTCAAATATAAACATTCAGGCTACTTTTGATTTCCTTGCCAATTCATAATTCGATCACTTACTTTTCCTCACCTCTCCTCTCCTCCCCTTCTCTCTCTCTTTCTCTCTCTCTCTCTCTCTCTCTCTCTCTCTCTCTCACTGCATACGTATTCACTTCTTTTGCGTGTCGAACCCACACGCACCCTTTTTTTTATTAAGCATATGCGAATTAAATATAAATAATGCCTAAACAGGCGAGAATAGCTAAAGTGAGAGTAAGTTCGAAATTTTCTGAATATAAAATGAAAAAAAAAAAAGTTGAATCACCGGGGGATTGAACTCGGACCGTAAGCATCGTTAATCCGCTACGCTGCCAATTCAGCCACAACGCTCATTGGACATGAAGAAACATTTATGATACACGCTCATCCATAATGTTTACTGTTGAAAAAAATTCCAAAAAGATCGCGGCAAAGGCTCAAGATTTATTTTTGAACCTTCCACGGTCATTTCGGCGTTTTATTTTTCAACGCGGTTCGTTGTCAATTTTTTAACCCGCATTTTCGGCATAAACGGGCAACCGAGAGAAAACAATGATCTCGATACATGTTTTTCACTTTGAAATTCATTTAATGCATATTCCAATCCGCAGTACGGCTACACATATATGTCGAGCTCGATCCGACGGATAACCACGCTCCGTTCGGCTGTCGAGCGAGCGCGATTTGCGAGGGGCAGAGACTTTTCCCCCACCAAGCTACCCATTCGTGTTCACGCTGACTGCGATACCGACTTGAACAGTGATCACGGACTCGCGCGGCTACAAGGGAATCTGCAACCTCGACAGAGGCGATGATCACGAAATCATACTCCCGAACTCGCCGCCGCGATTTAGCGCCATTTACGAGGCACGCCGAAAAGGGCCGCCTTGTACATCTCCCTACTAATCTTTGTTTTCGGCGTGCCTCGTAAATGGCGCTAAATCGCGGCGGCGAGTTCGGGAGTATGATTTCGTGATCATCGCCTCTGTCGAGGTTGCAGATTCCCTTGTAGCCGCGCGAGTCCGTGATCACCGCAGCTCCGTGAACTTGGCAATGCGACTTTGTCCTTTCGATATTTTCTAAATTTGAATCGTTTGTGAGACGTTTGTGGTTGATTGTGAGATCAATTAAAACGTTTGTGAGACCGGTATTCCCTCGAAAAATGAGAATTGAAAATTAGTGGTAAGTTGGCAGATTGACTTTGACTTTTCTGTTTTTTTTTTTTTCAATCGATTGTGGGTCGTTTGTGGTTGATTGTGAGAGCAATTAAAACGTTTGTGAGACCGTAATTTGCTCGAAAAATGAGAATTGAAAATTGTCGGTACGTTACCGACCCGACTACCGGTGAGTTAGTTACTTGACTTTGCCTTTTCGATGTTTTTTCAAAATTGAATCGTTTGTGGGACGTTTGTGGTTGATTGTGAGATCAATTAAAACATTTGTGAGACCGTTATTGAGTCGAAAAATGAGAATTGAAAATTAGTGGTAAGTTGGCAGAGTGACTTTGACTTTTCTATGTTTTTTTTTTTCAATCGATTGTGGGTCGTTTGTGGTTGATTGTGAGATCAATTAAAACGTTTGTGAGACCGTAATTTGCTCGAAAAATGAGAATTGAAAATTGTCGGTAAGTTACCGACCCTACTACCGGTGAGTGAGTTACTTGACTTTGCCTTTTCGATGTTTTTTCAAAATTGAATCGTTTGTGGGACGTTTGTGGTTGATTGTGAGATCAATTAAAACATTTGTGAGACCGCTATTGACTCGAACAATGAGATCTGAAATATAGTGATAAGTTGGCGGTTGACTTTGACCTTTCGTTGTTTTTTTTTAAAATTGATTGTGGGTTGTTTGTGGTTGATCGTGAGATCAATTAAAACGTTTGTGAGAGCGTTTTTTACTTAAAAAATGAGAGTCGAAAATTGTCCGTAATTTAATGACCCGACTACCGGTGAGTGAGTGACTTGACTTTTCCTTTTCGATGTTTTTTCAAAATTGAATCGATTGTGGGACGTTTGTGGTTGATTGTGAGATCAATTTAAACATTTGTGAGACCGTTATGGACTCGAAAAATGAGATCTGAATATTAATGGTAAGTTGGCAGATGGACTTTCCCTTTCCGAAGTTTTTAAAAATTTGAATCGTTTGTGGGACGTTTGTGGTTGATTCTGAGATCAACTAAAACGCTTGTGAGACCGTTATTTACTCGAAAAATGGAAATTGAAAATTAGTGTTAAGTTGGCAGATTGACTTTGACTTTTCAATGTGTTTTTTTCTTTTCAATCGATTGTGGCTCCTTTGTGGTTGATTGTGAGATCAATTAAAACATTTATGATACCGTTATTTACTTGAAAAATGAGAATTGAAAATTGTCGGTAAGTTACTGACCGGACTACCGGTGAACGAGCCACTCGTCGTTGACTTTCGGATGTTTTTTAAACTTGAATCGTTCGTTCGGGTTTGTTAGTGGTTGACTATCAGATGAACTGAAACGTTTTGTGAAATTAAGTGTTTCGACGTGAGATCCCTTGGTAGCCAACGAATGATTTTCTCCCCCGATTTCGTTCTAATGAGCAACAATTCAAGGATAACTGAGTTACTATTCCCAATTGATTATGTTTCGTTTGAGACTTTAGAACGAGATTGGTGAAGAAAATATAACGGAATCGCATTATCACTACTTTGTATTCCATTGGATCCATCCACGACCAATGACGGCCCTTTATCGGATGCGCCTAGACGTAGATGGTTCTTTGGCCGGTGTAATTAATGAATTAACTACCAAACGTTACAATGAGGCTACCAAACACGACCAATTGATTATCTTTCGTTTAAGACTTGGAAGAATTAGATCGGTGAAGATGATATAACGGAATCGCATTATAACTAGTTTGTATACCGTTGGATCCATCTACGACCAATTACGGCCCTTTATCGCATGCGCTTTGACATAGAGGGTTCTTTGGTCGGTGTAATTAATGAATTAACTACGAAAGGTTACAATCACGACCAATCGATTATCTTTCGTTTAAGACTTGTAAGAATGAGATCGGTGAAGAAAACATAACGGAATCGCATTATCACTACTTCGTATTCCGTTGGATCCATCCATGACCAATTACGGCCCTCTATCGCATGGGCCTAGACGCAGATGGTTTTTTGGTCGGTGTATATGGTTTTTCGATCGGCGTAATTAAGGAACTAACTGCCAAACGATT
The DNA here is from genome assembly GCA_964007375.1 of Ophion obscuratus. NCBI lineage: Eukaryota > Metazoa > Arthropoda > Insecta > Hymenoptera > Ichneumonidae > Ophion > Ophion obscuratus. Next base: position 15,737,972 of record OZ023324.1, read on the forward strand.
TTGCATCGCGTTAACCCGGTATTTTATGGATTGCATGATAAATAAAAAAAGTCCGGCCAACTTTACGGGACAAAAATATCATTTTATTATACTTAAACGATCGACCACCAAACCCTTTTCTTGGGCTATCAATCACCACCTAACGACCACCAAACGATTACAAAAATCAAAACACCGAGAAGTTAAAGTCATCCGGCTAAGTTTGCGTATGTTCTTTATCTGCAATGAGCGTTGTGGCTGAGTTGGCAGCGTGGCGGATTAACGATTTTACGGTCCGGGTTCAATCCCCGGTGAATCAACTTGTTTTTTTCTTCATTTTATATTCAGAAAATTTCGAACTTACTCTCGCTTTAGCTATTCTCGCCTGTTCAGGCATTATTTATGATATTTAATTCGTATATGCTTAATAAAAAAAACAAGACATTGCTACCGGGGATCAGTGCAGCCAGATCGCGCGTAAAAGTTACCCCCTCTCTAGGCTCTTACATGCCCATCACACAATCATAGTACCGCGTGTCCGTGAGCGAGCGACGCTTGGACAATGTCGGAAAGAGCCGAGCACGGTCGAAGTTTCTCGACCGCGCCTTCGGCAGCTACACCAACACATGGACGCTGAGCACGTTCATGTGCGACCAAGCCGAAATGAAGGCTTCGAGCATGGAGACTAGAGGTAAGGAGCCCGAACGCGTATGCTAAAAGCACGCCAAACGTGGGCCCTGAAAGTGACGAAAAGTTTTGGTTCGAAATTCAGCCACATCAAGCGCTAGTGCCGACAGGGGAGGATGTGAAGTATGGCATCGGTGACGCTATGAAGTGAGCGTATATATGAACTGGAGAATTCTTGGTTATAATATTTATATATCATTCTTGGCTGTTCGTCTGTGAATGCGAAATTCTAATAAGGATTTTTTAATTGCAGTAAAAATCAGTGTTGTGGAGTGCATAGTGCATCGATAATCTTTTCTGTTATGACCACGCGTGTTTTTCCTCGGAATAAAAGAACAGCTCATTAATTAATTCATTCATTCATTCATTTCGAGTAACGCTATTGTACTCATCTCGTTATATTTTTTTCCATATTCATGCATGTTTATATAGAACACAAATTTTCATACGTAAGCGGTCACCCATCCAAGTAATGCCCAAGCATACGATGGGTGTTCGTTCGCGTGCGTCCTTGGGGGTGAGTTGCGTTAAATGGGGTTTGGAGCGAGTTCCGCTCAATGGGGTATATAATAATTGCCTATGTATATAATTTAATTAACAAATGCACGATGACAGAATTAATCGACGAACGAATAAATTTATTATTTTTTCCATCTGTCTTGCGTGCATAACTGCGCTTTGAATATTCTCTTCTATCGCTCTCTCTTTTCTCATTCTATCTCTGTCGTATCCGATCTTGAGTACAGCAGCGCCAGCGGATATTTCCGTAAAAATTTTCGCTGATTCCATAGCCCGCGTCCACAGTACAGCGTTCGGGCTCCTGTACTCTAGTCTCCATGGCTTCGAGGGAAAAAGCAATTTGAGCACGACTCACGCGTGACGTCACCAGACGTCACGCGCGAGGCTTTTAGATGATTTCAATGCTTATTTGGCTCTTGATTCTCTGGGTTATTAATGTGTACAAAAAAATGTATCGCGCACTCTGATCGCTTATTTTTTTAGTTTATACGTTAATTTAAATTTAATAATGAATCTAAATTACAACTTATTTATCTTATATAAAATTGTTTACGCTTTACTCACACCCGTCCTTATGCCAAATAAATAATAATTCATAAAAGTCGGCGGAAATATATTTATATTCGTATTATTATATTAATTCTCATATTTTCAATAAGCGATAAAGCATTATCACCAAAAACAAGCCAATCATCCACCCGGCCGCGAATCGTAAATACCAGAAAGTGCACATATTCTACAAGCGATGAAATGGTCCTGTTGGTAGCGTTCCTGGCTTCGGTCCGCAGGGGCCCGTGGTGCAAACTTTTCTCCAAATTTTTCATAATTTCTCATATTTCAGTCATATTTGCGATTTTCGGAGAAAAAATGATTTAGAACAGATTCAAGTTCTGGTCTATTTCCCAAAAACACTTTTTATCACTGAAAATTCATGATTTCTCATTTTTTTTCCGGAAATTTCTCTTTTTTCTATGACCTGAGTGAACGGCTGCGGAGATATTCGGAGAGAAGTTAAAGATGAAAAGAAATGAGATATTCGTACAAATACTGATTATTTTTTTTCCGGAAATTTTCCTTTTTCCTATTACCTGAGTGAACGGCTGTGAAGGTATTCGGAGAAAATTTAAAGATGAAAAAAATGAGATTTTCGTAAAAAAAACTTGTTCTTATTTTTTTTTCGAAACTTTTTTTTTCCCATTGAGTGAAAGGCTGCGGAGATATTCGGAGAAAAGTTATAGATGAAAAAAAATGAGATTTTCATAAAAAAAACTTATTATATTTTTTTATCTCTCATAATTCTGAGAAATAATGAATTTCCGAAATTTTTGCAAACATCATTTTCCTTAAGGGGTAACACCACTGGTAACACCACCAACGGCCTGCCACGAAGCGTTTTAGACAAATAATACTTGGGGTAATTATTAAGCATATATTAAAGTATATTGCAAAAAAAATGTACGGGAAAATATTACAAAATGGCGACACTGCAGCAAATTCTTCCGAGGCATGTTGAACTTAAGGTGCTCTGAGGCATGTAGTATAACTTGTGCCAATTTTAATCTGGACGAAATGATTTTTTTAATTAAATCTAGATGAATGAAATCTAGACTTAATGAAACAAAATTCCGTTTTTAGATTAAAATTGGCACAGTTATACTGCGTGCCGCAGAGGTCCGGCATGCTTCGGAAGAATTGCTGCAGTGTCGCCATTTTGTAATATTTTGGGATGAAAAATTTCTAGCAATATACTTAAGTATATGCTCAATAAATACCGCAAGTATTATTTGTTTATCGCATTTTCTTCGGCCAAAAAAAAATATCAAAAAATACGCTTCCTGTAAGGCCGTTACAGTGGTGTTACCCCTTAAAGTCTTCATATAATTGCCGAGATTTTCCCGTGATTGTAATTAAAATGATGAAATATTCGAAAAAATTCGAAGAAATTCGGAGAAACCCGGATGTTTGCGTAAAAATAATTGTCCGCAAAACTCCGAATTCTTCATATTTGTTCCAATTCACAGAAAAATTCAGAAAAATTTTCCGGAAAAAATCGGAATTTTTCGGAAAAAAAATTTGCAGTACGGGCGCGGGATCGTTCCCCGCGCTCAGTGCTTTTTTTAAATTATTATTACTATTAATTCTTATTTGATTAGTTATTTTTATTAGTTATCATCATTATTTTAATTAGTTATCTTTTAGTGTCGAAAAATGTATCGTGCACTCTGACCGCTTATTTTATTAGTTTGTACGTTAATTTCAATATAATAATAAATCTAAATTACAACCTATTTATCTTTTAAAAGAATTGTTTGCGCTTTACTCACACCCGTCCCTATGCCAAATAAATTATAATTCATAAAAGTAAGCGGAAATGTATTTATATTCGTATTATCATATTCATTCTCATATACTTTCATCAAGCGATAAAGCATTATGATAATGCTTTATCGCTTAATGAAAGTATATGAGCGGAAATGTATTTATATTCGTATTATTATATTCATTCAATAACTAATCAAATAAGAATTAATAGTAATAATAATTTTAAAAAAAGCACTCAGCGCGGGAAACGATCCCGCGCCCCTGCGGACCGAAGCCAGGAACGCCACCAACGGGACCCGGGACCATCTCATCGCTTGTAAACACTATATGTGCACTTTATGGTACTTACGATTCGCGGCCGGATACATCACGATAATGCTTTATCGCTTGATGAAAGTATATGAGAATGAATATAATAATACGAATATATTTCCGCTTACTTTTATGAATTACAATTTCTTTGACATAGGGACGGGTGTGAGTAAAGCGCAAAAAAAAATTTAGAAGTAAAATAAGTTGTAATTTAGATTTATTATTATATTTAAATTAACATATAAACTAATAAAATAAGCGGTCAGAGTGCGTGGTACATTTTTCGACACTAAAAGATAACTAATAAAAATAATAATGATAACTAATCAAATAAGAATTAATAGTAATAATAATTTTAAAAAAGCACTGAGCGCGGGGAACGATCCCGCGCCCCTAGTGCAAATTTTTTTCCGAAAAACTCCGATTTTTTCCGGAAAATTTTTCCGAATTTTTCTATGAATTGGAACAATTATGAAGAATTCGGAGCTTTGCGGGCAATTATTTTTACGCAAACATCCGGGTTTCTCCGAATTTCTTCGAATTTTTTCGAATATTTCATCATTTTAATTACAATCACGGGAAAATCTCGGAAATTATATGAATACTTTAAGGGGTAACACCACTGTAACGGCCTTACAGGAAGCGTATTTTTTGATATTTTTTTTGGCCGAAGAAAATGCGACAAACAAATAATACTTGCGGTATTTATTGAGCATATACTTAAGTATATTGCTATAAATTTTTCATCCGAAAATATTACAAAATGGCGACACTGCAGCAATTCTTCCGAAGCATGTCGGACCTCTGCGGCACGCAGTATAACTGGTCCAATTTTAATCTAAAAAAGGAATTTTGTTTCATTAAGTCTAGATTTCATTCATCTAGAGTTAATTTAAAAAAATTATTTCGTCCAGATTAAAATTGGCACAAGTTATACTACATGCCTCAGTGCACCTTAAGTTCAACATGCCTCGGAAGAATTTGCTGCAGTGTCGCCATTTTGTAATATTTTCCCGTACATTTTTTTTGCAATATACTTTAATATATGCTTAATAATTACCCCAAGTATTATTTGTCTAAAACGCTTCGTGGCAGGCCGTTGGTGGTGTTACCAGTGGTGTTACCCCTTAAGGAAAATGATGTTTGCAAAAATTTCGGAAATTCATTATTTCTCAGAATTATGAGAGATAAAAAAATATAATAAGTTTTTTTTATGAAAATCTCATTTTTTTTCATTTATAACTTTTCTCCGAATATCTCCGCAGCCTTTCACTCAATAGGAAAAAAAAAAGTTTCGAAAAAAAAATAAGAACAAGTTTTTTTTACGAAAATCTCATTTTTTTCATCTTTAAATTTTCTCCGAATACCTTCACAGCCGTTCACTCAGGTAATAGGAAAAAGGAAAATTTCCGGAAAAAAAATAATAATCAGTTTTTGTACAAAAATCTCATTTCTTTTCATCTTTAACTTCTCTCCGAATATCTCCGCAGCCGTTCACTCAGGTCATAGGAAAAAGAGAAATTTCCGGAAAAAAAATGAGAAATCATGAATTTTCAGTGATAAAAAGTGTTTTTGGGAAATAGACCAGAACTTGAATCTGTTTTAAATCATTTTTTCTCCGAAAATCGCAAATATGACTGAAATATGAGAAATTATGAAAAATTTGGAGAAAAATTTGCGCCCCGGGGCTCTGCGGACCGAAGACAGGAACGCTACCAACAGGACCATTTCATCGCTTGTAGAATATGTGCACTTTCTGGTATTTACGATTCGCGGCCGGGTGGATGATTGGCTTGTTTTTGGGGATAATGCTTTATCGCTTGATGAAAGTATGAGAATTAATATAATAATACGAATATAAATATATTTCCGCCTACTTTTATGAATTATTATTTATTTGGCATAAGGACGGGTGTGAGTAAAGCGTAAACAATTTTATATAAGATAAATAAGTTGTAATTTAGATTCATTATTATATTTAAATTAACGTATAAACTAAAAAAATAAGCGATCAGAGTGCGCGATACATTTTTTTATACACATTAATAACGCAGGGAATCAAGAGCCAAATAAGCATTGAAATCATCTAAAAGCCTCGCGCGTGACGTCGGGTGACGTCACGCGTGAGTCATGCTCAGATTGGTTTTTCCCTCGAAGCCTTCGTTTCGGCTTGGCCGCACATGAACGTGCTCAGCGTCCATGTGTTGGTGTAGCTGCCGAAGGAGCGGTCGAGAAACTTCGACCGTGCTCGGCTCTTTCCGAAGGATGTCCAAGCGCCGCTCGCTCACGGACACGCGCTACTATGATTGGTTGGGCGTGTAAGAGACTAGAGAAGAGGTAACTTTTACGCGCGATCTGACTGCACTGATCCCCGGTAGCAATGTCTTATTTTTTTTATTAAGCATATACGAATTAAATATCATAAATAATGCCTGTACAGGCGAGAATAGCTAAAGCGATAGTAAGTTCGAAATTTTCTGAAGAAAAAATGAAGAAAAAAAAGTTGATTCACCGGGGATTGAACCCGGACCGTAAAATTGTTAGTCCGCCACGCTGCCAACTCAGCCACAATGTTCATTGTAGACAAAGAAACATTTATGATACACCCTTATCCATAATGTTTACTGTTGAAAAAAAATGTGGAAACGATCGCGGCAAAGGCTCAAGATTTCTTTTTGAACCTTCCACGGTCGTTTCGGCGTTTTATTTTTCAACGCGGTTCGTCGTTAATTTTTTTAACCCGCATTTTCGGCATAAACGGGCAATCGAGAGAAAACAATGATCTCGATACATGTTTTTCACTTTGAAATTCATTTAATGGATATTCCAATCCGCAGTACGGCCACACATATATGTCGAGCTCGATCGGACGGAAAACCTCGCTCCGTTCGCCTGTCGAGCGAGCGCTATTTACGAGGGGCGAGACTTTACCCCCACCGAGCTTCCCATTCGTGTTCTCGCTGACTGCGATACCGACTTGAGCGGTGATCACGGACTCGCGCGGCTACAAGGCAATCTGCAACCTCGACAGAGGCGAGGCACACAAAATCATATTCCCGAACTCGCCGCCGCGATTTAGCGCCATTTGCGAGGCACGCCGAAAAGGGGAGCGTTGTACATCTCCCTACTAATCTCTGTTTTCGGCGTGCCTCGTAAATGGCGCTAAATCGCGGCGGTGAGTTCGGGAGTATGATTTTGTGTGCGTCGCCTCCGTCGAGGTTGCAGATTCCCTTGTAGGCGCACGAGTCGTGAGCACCGCTCCAGTCGATATCGCAGTCAGCATGCACACGAATGGGTAGCTCGGTGGGGGAAAAGTCTCTGCCCCTCGCTCATTCGACAGGCGAACGGAGCGAGGTTTTCCGACCGATCGATCTCGACATATGTGTAGCCGTACTGCCGATTGGAATATGCATTAAATGAATTTCAAAGAAAAAAACATGTATCGAGAAAATTGTTTTCTCTCGGTTGGCCGTTTATGCCGAGAATACGGGTTAAAAAAATTAACGACGAACCGCGTTGAAAAATAAAACGCCGAAACGACCGTGGAAGGTTCAAAAAGAAATCTCGAGCCTTTGCCGCGGTCGTTACGGCGTTTTCTTCAACAGTAAACATTATGAATAAGCGTGTATCATAAATGTTTTTCTATCCTCAATGAGCGTCGTGGCTGAGTTGGCAGCGTGACGGATTGACGATGCTTGCGGTCCAGGTTCGACCGCTGGTTAAACAACTTTTTTAATCTATTTTTTTTCTTCATTTTATATTCAAAAAATTGTGAACTTACTTTCGCTTTAGCTATTCTTGCCTGTCCAGGCATAATTTATGATATTTAATTCATATATGTTTAATTTAATAAAAAAAACATTGACTGGTTGTCTTTGCTCACATTGCGAACACTGGTCGTCTGCACTCAGAGCCCGCACGCTGATAATCAACCGCGAGGCTCTTGTGATTGAAAACCTGTCTTACGGATACACACTTATCCAACCTTAAAAAAAAATCGCTGCATAGCAATTGCATATTGTTTTTATGACCCCAAAGTATTATTGAAGACAAATGAAAACGATTTTTCCAAATTCTTAGAGTGGTGTTATCCCTTAAAGAATAGAAATTGATTTTTTGATTGTTGTAAATGTATATCCCCTCTTAAAGACTTTAAGGCGTCTGGCCACCTTGGCCGATCGAAAATGGGTATTTAAAAAAATAATAATAAACTCGAAGGTATGGGCCAGAATATTTTTTTAGACAACGTCAGAAAGGGCTTTAAGAATAACATTAATAAATTTTCGTTCAAAATATTGAAAAATGGCGCCGTTATGCATATTGCCGCGGAGGCCCTCCGCACGATCGGCGCGGTCGTTGTCCCAGCTGTTACCCGGTCATGTCACATCTGCAAATAAAACAGCTCATCGGTGAGTAGTGTCGCTACAGTGTAGCGTAGCGGTTTTTTTCTCGACCATCAAATAATTATGGTGAACCGAAGAAAAAAATTTGTACTTTCCACCGAAATTATAGCTCACCATAATTGTTTTAATGGTCGAAAAAAAACCGCTACGCTACATTGTAGCGACACTACTCACGAAGGAGTTGATTTTTTTTCAGATGTGGCATGACCGCGTATCAGCTGGGACAACGACCGCACGTATCGTGCGGAGTAGAGGGCCTCCACCGCAATGTGCATAACGGCGCCATTTTTAATATTTTGATCGGAAATTTATTAGCGTTATTCTTAAAGCCCTTTCTGACCTTATGTAAAAAAATAAAAATATTCCGGCCCATACTTTCGAGTTCGTTATTATTTTTTTAATATGCCCATTTTTCGATCGGCCAAGGTGGCCAGATGCCTTTAAAGAATCTCGTACGTGTTAGCGAAAACCGGCAGAAAATTATAAAGCAACTCGTCCACTTCTTTGATGTTCGCTATTTCATTGTTCGCTTTTGGACCATCGCTCGTTTGCCTATCTGAGATCTATACTTTTGAAGTTTGTATCCTCGATATATATGTCTTTTGCTATAGATGGTATTACCAATATTAGATACTCACGTCTTTCCGTTTCGGAGATATGGATGTTCTAGATTGTTTGTCATCTGTATTAGTTGTACGACTCAAACTGCAGACAATCTGAATACACGTTTTCGAATAAATGAGCTCTCGAATAAATAATCCTTTGGTGTAATAGTTATTCAATTTCGTCATCGGCCGAAGGATAAAATTTTGAATAATTTACACTTCGTTACTTTGAGTTTATAATTCTGTCATTTCGAAATCTTTGTCGTTCTATATTTGGCCTTTCAAAGCTTTGACCCCCATCCCAATGTGAAATGTGTTGAAAAAAATGCCGAAACACACTTATCCAATGTGAAATGTGTTTTGAAAAAAATGCCGATCGAGAAAGACTCAACGTTCTCTTCGAGCCATTCTCGATCGTTTCGGCACTTTTCTTCAACAATTTTTTTAATTAATTTTCTAAAGGGAAAAGTAAAAACTCATTTACGTATTGGGGGAAACATTAATTTTTTTGTCATATTTTCCAATACTGTTTGCACCAAAATTTGGAACGCCTGCTCGTTTTGAGCATCTTCAACATGCGTCCGGTGGGGCGAACGCATGTTGGGGGGGGGGCATGTCGGTGAACGCAGCGAGGGGAGCGGCCGCTCCCCTCGCCCGTGCCGCTGCTCTATCGATGGCCTGCCCTTCTCGCGCCCTTGGGCCCCCTCGGGTGCCTCTTGCCGCTGCGGCTGCTGCTGACGACCACTTTTCTTTTTGTTGCGGCGCCAAACTTTCTTCTTTATAACTGTAAAAAATAAATAATAAAATGTACAAATAAAATACACTACTCACACAAATTAAGGGATATTTGAAAAATTCCGAATTTTTGGCTACTTTTCAACAAGGGTTACCTCGGAGAAAAATGGTCGTACAGAAAATAAAAAAAGGAAATTATAGCTTCAAGTATCTAGTTTTCAGATCTGGACTGTCAATTTTTTAGCGTGGGTAGTTTTCTTGTAATCATCCGAAAACCAACGACATTTTTTTCCAAATTTTTGCTCATCTATAAAATGGTCTGTCGACTTCAAATAATTTTGTGATCATACGACTATAAAAGTCTTTTAGACAATTTAATGAGCTTTAATTTGACCTTTTAACCAGCTCCGTACGATGATTTCGAGCGGAGTAATCGTCGATCAAAGCAAAAAAGTCCATTTTAAATTTGACAATCAATTCCTCGAGACCTAATGATCGTACAGAAAATAAAAGTAGGGTTTTGGAAACTACAAAACATGCTCTATGACATGCAATTAAGGGCTGTTGATAAAACATTTTATTTTCTGTGCGATCATTAGTTCTCGAGTAATTGATTGTCAAAGTTAAAATGGACTTTTTTGCTTTGATCGACGATTACTCCGCGCCAAATCATCGTACGGAGCTCCTTAAGAGATCAAATTAAAGCTGATTAAATTGCCTAAAAGACTTTTATAGTCGTATGATAAAAAAAATTATTTGAAGTCGACTGACCATTTTAAAGACGAGCAAAAATTTGGAAAAAAAATTTCGTTGGTTTTCGGGTGATTACAAGAAAACCGCCCACGCTAACAAATTTTACAGTCCAGATCTGAAAACTAGATACTTGAAGCTATAATTTCCTTTTTTTTTTTTTAATTTTTTGTACGACCATTTTTCTCCGAGTTATCCCTTGTTGAAAATCGGCCAAAAATTTGGAATTTTTTAAATCTTCCTTAATTTGTGTGAGTAGTGTATTTTATTTGTACATTTTATTATTTATTTTTTACAGTTACAAAGAAGAAATTTTGGCGTCGCAACAAAAAGAAAAGTGGTCGTCAACAGCAGCCGCAGCGGCAAGAGGCACCCGAGGGAGCCCAAGGGCGCGAGAAGGGCAGGTCATCGAAAGAACAGCGGCACGAGCGAGGGGAGCAGCCGCAGCAAGGACGCCACGGGTATCGTCGACGCGACCGAACCCGCAGTCGTTCGCCCCGCCGCACAGTAGGAGAAAAGCCCAAAAACCTGGCCAAAACCTCAAATGACCTTTGACGGGAATGAAAATTGGCTTACAGGGGTTTTCAAGGTCGCTGATTACGAATCTGAAAGCCAAATTATCGTAAACAAAATGGCCGATCCAATATGGCTGACATGAATGTTAAAAAGTTGCCAGATGTCGACAAAAATTGGTATTTACGGGTTTTCAAGGTCGCTGATTACGAATCCGCAAGCCAAATTATCGTAAAAAAAATGGCCGATCCAATATGGCCAACATGAACGTTAAAAAGTTACCAGATGTTGACAAAAATTGGTATATACGGGTTTTCAAGGTCGCTGATTACCAATCCGATATCTATTGTTTATAACTTGCAACAAAGAGCTTACAGCAAATTGTTATAAACAAAATGGCCGAGTATCCTGCTAAATAGATAAATTAATATATTTAAAAAAATCATCATAATAAAATAAACGTGAACAGTGTATTCTACGCAATTATTATTTTTATTTCCAAAATACATACGGAACGTTTCAAAAATAGAAAATTTTATTCTTAATCAAAATCGTAATCGGAGTCGGAGTCGGAGTCAGAATCATTATCCGAGTTTGTATCTATTACAACTCCCGGCACGGCTTCAATCTCGGCGCAAAATTCGTCTGCTGCAGCAGTCACTTTAGGAGCGATCAACATCGCTACAGCTTCCGGCGACAAACTCTTCAGCTTCTTCTGTGGTAGTCTTCTGACACTTGAAATGTACGGATCAGAAGTAACTAAGAGCCGATGAAAAACATCTTCCATAGTTTTAACCCTGGAAATTTTTCGCGCAAAATCTTCTCGATATCGTTTGATGTCTTTGTTTCGAGCTTCCTGAGCATCTTCGGATAATTGGCCGATTGGTAATAGAGCATGAGTTATTATCACTGGACCATGAATTAATAGTTTGTGCACCGAAGTAGGCATGGAGTACCAAGGGTATAATGCAACGGTCTTTCTTGCCGTTTCAATAGCATACTGTTCAAATCTTTCACAGTTTATCTCGTGGCCACACGATATAACTTGTAGGATTACGTACAAGCGTTTAATAACTTCTTCGTTGACCCCCGTTATCGCAGCGGAAACCGTCGAATTTTCAAAGAATCGCCGAGCTGTGTTGCCGTCATTGCTGCTGCCGTATCCAGGCTTTGGGCGATCGATATTTAGACCCAATTGCTTCTTGAATCCTTCTTGAATGGCCCTCTTGCGTTCCTGGGTAATTTTTTTTTCTTCGGCACTTCGAGCTTGCCATTTTTTAATGCCGAGTTTGTAAGACACGTGTAAGCAATATCGAAAAAGTCTGTTTCGAGTCCTCAGGCACTACAACTGTACGTCCGGTGTCCTTGGAAATTTTTTTTACCATAAATTCGATCAAGGAAGCGAATTTATCGGATAAATGCTCGCTGATTATCAGAAATACTTCTTTCCTTGTCAGCACCAATTCTTTGTAACCGGATCCTGTAATAAAGACATAAAATTGTAGAAAATTGGTGTTAAAGGAAAAGATAAAATTTTCAATTAATACAAAAACTTGAACAATGTACATTATTTTACCAAATAAATAACCGCAATAATTGAAATAATTTTAAAAAAATTAGACAGAAAATATTGACATGGATTTGGTTAAAAGAAAGCTTTGCTTACTATATAATATATATATATTCAAATATTTTATTTGAATGTTATAACATTTCATTCATATTTAAGAAATTTTTATGTGGTTGATTTTAATATGTATATATATATATGCATACGTATATATCATAATTAAATCACAGAAAATTTATATATATATATATACACATACATATATATTAAAATAATTTATTTCAAGCGTATAACAGCCGTCTTGTCCGTTATGATGCTACTTCACCCATTCTCAGGTAGAGGCGCAGAGGCTGCTCAATAGTGCCGCGTGCACGCTCGGCTACCGCACGATGCGAAAAAAATCATAACGGACAAGACGCACGTTTTCCGCAGGTAACTCTTGTAAATTTCGAAAGCTTATACATTAAACTAAAGGCCGAGACTAGGAGCTTTGCAAAATGTGACAAAATATATAACTTTTCGGACCGTTGAAAATATAAGTTTTCAAAATTATTCAATTTTATTTATGCCGAAGGCTATACTACATTTCAATCATTTATACATAAACTTTAGATTCAACCGATGTAAAAACATGTTCTACATACCTCCAGAAGTCGTATCCATGTTGCAGAATTGAAATTAAACCCGTCACTTTAGAGTTATGGGTTTTTGAAGTCAGCGTTATTTTCGTCTGTTCAGCGCGTGACACGTACACTCTTCACGAACACTAACTGCCAACTGACGCTGCGGCGCAGGTATACACTTAAAGGGCTTTCCCTTCCACAATAGAATGCAGTTACTAGTCCTCTACCTGAATGACTACTCAACTGACCCTATTTCGAAAATTTATTTTTTGGGGTTTTGGCCAGGTTTTTGGGCTTTTCTCCTACTGTGCGCCGGACGCATGTTGAAGTTGCTCAAAACGAGCGGGCGTTCCAAATTTTGGTGCAAACAGTATTGAAAAATATGACAAAAGAATTAATGTTTCCCCCAATACGTAAATGAGTTTTTACTTTTCCCTTTAGAAAATTAATTTAAAAATTGTTGAAGAAAAGTGCCGAAACGATCGAGAATGGCTCGAAGAGAACGTTGAGTCTTTCTCGATCGGCATTTTTTTCAAAACACATTTCACATTGGGATGGGGGTCAAAACTTTGAAAGGCCAAATATAGAACGACAAAGATTTCGAAATGACAGAACTATAAACTCAATATAACGAAATGTAAATTATTCAAAATGTTATCCTTCGACCGATGACGAAATTGAATAACTATTATACCAAAGGATTATTTATTCGAGAGCTCATTTATTCGAGAACATGTATTCAGATTGTCTGCAGTTTGAGTCGTACAAATAATACAGATTCAAAAAATCTAGAACATCCATATCTCCGAAATGGAAAGACGTGAGTATTTAATATTGGTAATAACATGAATAGCAAAAAGACATAAATATATATCGAGGATACAAACTTCGAAAGTGTAGACCTCAGATAGGCAAACGAGCGATGGTCCAAAATAGCGAACATCAAAGAAGTGGACGAGTTGCCTCATAATTTTCTGCCGGTTTTCGCTAACACGTACGAGATTCTTTGAAGGCGTCCGGCCACCTTGGCCGATCGAAAAATGGGTATATTAAAAAATAATAATAAACTCGAAAGTATGGGCCGGAATATTTTTGTTTTTTTACATAACGTCAGAAAGGGCTTTAAGAATAACGTTAATAAATTTCCGTTCAAAATATTAAAAAGTGGCGCCGTTATGCACATTGAATATTATAATAAAAATATTATAGTGAGCCATAATTTCTTCGGCTCACCATAATTTTTTTAATGGTCGAAAAAAAATCGCTACGCTACATTGTAGCGACACTACTCACGAATGAGCTAATTTTTTTTTTGCAGATGTGACATGACCGGGTAACAGCTGGGACAACGACCGCGCGTATCGTGCAGAGGGCCTCCTCGGCAATGTGCATAACGGCGCCATTTTTTAATATTTTGAACGGAAATTGATTAACTTTATTCTTAAAGCCCTTTCTGACGTGTAAAAAAATAAAAATATTCCGACCTATACTTTCGAGTTTATTATTTTTTTTAAATGTACCCTTTTTTCGATCGGCCAAGGTGGCCAGACGCCTTAAAGTCTTTAAGAGGGGATATACATTTACAATGATCAAAAAAAAAATCTTTTCTTTAAGGGATAACACCACTCTAGAAATTTGGAAAAATCGTTTTCATGTGTCTTCAATAATACTTTGGGGTCATAAAAACAATATGCAATTGGTAAGCAGCGAATTTTTTTTAAGGTTGGATAAGTGTGTATACGTAAGGCAGGTTTGCAGTCACAAGAGCCTCGCGGTTGATATATCAGCGTGCGGGCTCTGAGTGCAGACGACGCGGGTATGGATCCCCGGTAGCCAATGTCTTTTTTTAAATTAAACATATATGAATTAAATATCATAAATAGTGCCTGGACAGGCGAGCATAACTAAAGCAAGAGTAAGTTCGAAATTTTTTTAATATAAAATGAAGAAAAAAAAATAGATTAACAAAAGTCGATTAGCCAGGGATCGAACCCGGACCGCAAGCATCGTCAATCCGTCACGCTGCCAACTCAGCCACGACGCTCATTGAGGATAGAAAAACATTTATGATACACGCTTATTCATAATGTTTACTGTTGAAGAAAACGCCGTAACGACCGCGGCAAAGGCTCGAGATTTCTTTTTGAACCTTCCACGGTCGTTTCGGCGTTTTATTTTTCAACGCGGTTCGTCGTTAATTTTTTTAACCCGCATTCTCGGCATAAACGGCCAACCGAAAGAAAACAATTTTCTCGATACATATTTTTCTCTTTGAAATTCATTTAATGCATATTCCAATTCGCAGGACGTCCACACATATGTCGAGCTCGATCGGACGGAAAACCTCGCTCCGTTCGCCTCTCGAGTCAGCGAAGGGCAGAGACTTTTCCCCCACCGAGCTACCCATTCGTGTGCACGCTGACCACGGTCTTCCATACAGGTCTGGAAACGACCGTGGTGGGGGTAGGCACCGTTAACGAACCCACGTTTGTTTCCAATTTTCGCCACTACCTGGCATTGCTATCGGCGTGTACGTGTGCGACAAGGACAGAACAGCTTCCGTCCGTCTCTCTCACTCTTCTCGATGGTCCGAAATGCACATTACCTTTTTCGTAGGGGGCGAGGGGGGAATAGAGGTAGATGAGAAAGAATTGTGGAATAAGGACGGGGGATTGTGGAAGAGAATAGAAGTGGGGCTTGTAAAAAGGGGAAGATCCTGTATGGCTGGAAGAATACCAATATAAAAATTTAAAAAATAAATAAAAATACTTACCTTTTTCGAGTGAAATGGATTTTTATTCGAATTTTATTCCGAGTTTCTTTCTATGACGAAAGTAAAAAAATACGCAACACATGGAATGTTGAATATACAAATACATTTATTGGTTCGTCAGTTTAGAAAGCCCTGAAACAACGGTCCACCTTCGCCAGCTTTATGAATATTTTTCAAACTACAAATGCTCGTTGACGCAAACAGAGGTTATCGAGAACGTTGTCATAAAAAAATGGAGTAATAAATGGCACGGGGCACGGTCTAAGACAAGGCAAGGGTCGAAGGGAGAGATCACAGAAGACCGTGAGTGGGAGGTACTCGCCGATAGTAGCGACGGCGGTGACGGCGAGCGGAATGAAAAGTGAAGCTCGTAACGGTGCCTCGCGACTCCATTGAAATCTGGCTTCGTTTCCAGACCTGTATGTAAGACCGTGACGCTGACTGCGATATCGACTGGAGCGGTGCTCACGACTCGCGCGGCTACAAGGGAATCTGCAACCTCGACAGAGGCGATGCACGCAAAATCATATTCCCGAACTCGCCGCCGCGATTTAGCGCCATTTGCGAGGCACGCCGAAAAGGGGGGCGTTGTACATCTCCCTACTAATCTCTGGATCTTGTACACGGTCTTACATACAGGTCTGGAAACGAAGCCAGATTTCAATGGAGTCGCGAGGCACCGTTACGAGCTTCACTTTTCATTCCGCTCGCCGTCACCGCCGTCGCTACTATCGGCGAGTACCTCCCACTCACGGTCTTCTGTGATCTCTCCCTTCGACCCTTGCCTTGTCTTAGACCGTGCCCCGTGCCATTTATTACTCCATTTTTTTATGACAACGTTCTCGATAACCTCTGTTTGCGTCAACGAGCATTTGTAGTTTGAAAAATAT
Source organism: Ophion obscuratus (assembly GCA_964007375.1). Lineage (NCBI taxonomy): Eukaryota > Metazoa > Arthropoda > Insecta > Hymenoptera > Ichneumonidae > Ophion > Ophion obscuratus. Next base: position 15,754,653 of record OZ023324.1, read on the forward strand.
TCATAAAGCTGGCGAAGGTGGACCGTTGTTTCAGGGCTTTCTAAACTGACGAACCAATAAATGTATTTGTATATTCAACATTCCATGTGTTGCGTATTTTTTTACTTTCGTCATCGAAAAAAACTCGGAATAAAATTCGAATAAAAATCCATTTCACTCGAAAAAGGTATTTTTATTTATTTTTTAAATTTTTATATTGGTATTCTTCCAGCCATACAGGATCTTCCCCTTTTTACAAGCCCCACTTCTATTCTCTTCCACAATCCCCCGTCCTTATTCCACAATTCTTTCTCATCTACCTCTATTCCCCCCTCGCCCCCTACGAAAAAGGTAATGTGCATTTCGGACCATCGAGAAGAGTGAGAGAGACGGACGGAAGCTGTTCTGTCCTTGTCGCACACGTACACGCCGATAGCAATGCCAGGTAGTGGCGAAAATTGGAAACAAACGTGGGTTCGTTAACGGTGCCTACCCCCACCACGATCGTTTCCAGACCTGTATGGAAGACCGTGATCTTGTACCGCGCGGCGTCGAGTACCGCGCGGTGCTCGGCGGCAGTGCAGCCAGATCGCGCGCAAAAGTTACCCCCTCGCAAGTCACTTGCGCGCCCATCACACAATCATAATAGCGCGTGTCCGTGAGCGAGCGACGCTCGGGAAGAGCCGAGCGCCACCGAAGTTTCCCGACCGCGCCTTCGGCCACGGTCTTACATACAGGTCTTGCAACGAAGGTGGTGGGGGTGGTACGCTTAATGTCGGCAATAAGCTTTGGCTTATAGCCACAAGAGCGGCGCTGCGAACTTGTCATAGCGGCTAGACAAGTAAATAGACATAAATAAAAAAAGATAAAATCAACTTACCTCTGCGATAACTCGACCGTTTAAGTCATGTTTTACCCACTTTCTTAGAATGTATCGTTGGAGAAAATGTTTCTCACACACGAATTGCGAAGGCATGAGCTGAGAAATTCCTGGAATTGCAGTGATCCATTTTTGACGACGTTCGATATTCGACGGAACCCGAAACACCGAACGTTTTTCCTTTACTAACTGACGTCCAGTATCACACGTTGGAACCGCACACGGATTAGTTGTCATTATTATGTAAAAATCCGCACGATATCACCGTCATAAAAAAACACGTGATTTTTTTAATAACGGTTATGTAAAACTTTATAGTAGCCGATTAAGTGAGGTTGTGTTGCCACATGCGTCTTCCGCTGTTTCGACTATGATTTGATTGAAGCGATGCGAGCGGCAGTCAAGGAAATTAACGAGCCGACAGTAAGACGACCACCCCCACCACCAATATTTGATTCAGTTGCAAGACCTGTATGTAAGACCGTGCCTTCGGCAGCTACACCACCACGTGGACGCTGAGCACGTCCATGTGCGGCCAAGCCGAAACGCAGGAGTCGAGGGAAAAAGCAATCTGAGCACGACTCGCGCGTGACGTCACCCGACGGCACGAGCGAGGCTTTTAGATTATGTCAATGCTTATTTAGCTCTTGATTCTCTGCGTGTATTTATTAATGTATACAAAAAAATGATCGCACACTTTCATCGCTTATTTTTTTCAGTTTATACGTTAATTTAAATATAATAATAAATCTAAATCACAACTTATTTATCTTCTAAAATATTGTTTACGCTTGACTCACACCCGTCCTTATGCCAAATAAATTATAATTCATAAAAGTAAGCGGAAATATATTTATATTCGTACTATTATGTTAATTCTCATAACTCTCATATGAAAAACACACAAAAAAAACTTCAAAACCTTAGATTTCAACGAACCAAGAAAATACATCTTCACATTTTCAATAATGACGAATTTTTAAGAACAATATCATTGCAAACACATCTGAACCAAAACAATATACATCACCTGAATTATCAAAACATAAATCAAACAACACAAAATCACAACATCTTATACTCAACTCTTACTAATAGACAACAGGACACAAATAATAATATTTCCACTGATCCTCTGAATAATATAAATTCGACAATCACATTAAATAAAACGAAAGAATGGCTTATAAATCTCTCCAACATTGATATTCCGCTACACATTTCCACATTCTTGTCTCTAGGTGAAAAGTTTTGTTTTCCTCTTACCTCAAACTCTCAAACATAAAAACTCATATCCACAAATCAATCTCCGAACTTGAGTCCAAATTAGATTTTTTACTCGACAAACCTAGACAAATCGAAATTAGAACCAGATTTACTAAAGTCTTAAACAAAATAAATATTCCAACATCATTTTCCAACACTAATCAAATTATAAAACACACGTCCTCTTTCTTAAAAAACAACCCTCAACTTTTAGTTTCACGAGCTGACAAAGGAAATTCAACAGTCATTCTTAACAAATCAGATTACATTACAAAAACTCATAATTTACTCGCAGATTCCTCAACTTACAAATTAACAAATAGAAATCCCTCCAACACTCTACAAAAAGGCATTAACAATAAATAGTCCAACACATAAACTAGCTGAATTTATACAATCTAAACTTTCCAAATTAATCAATACGACTAATTCACACGTCAAAGATAGTTTCTACCTAAAATATTCACTTTCTAACATCTCAATTCCACTCCACTACAAATTGGTCTCGTTTGATGTTGTTTCTCTCTATACCAACATCCCATTACGACTTGTTATTCAAAGCCTTCAAAAAAGGTCAAATCTATTTTCAAAAACATTTCCTTTAAACGAAATAATTAAAGTCATAGAATACATCATGTTCTCAACTTTCTTTACATTTCAAAATAAAATTTACCAACAAATCTCAGGGTTACCAATGGGCTCACCTCTGGTTCGAATACTATCTCACATCATCATGATTGATCTTGAAACAAATTGTCTGGAAAAATAAAAATTTTCGTTACCACTATATAAAAGATATGTTGATGATATTATTATTGCTCTACCAACAGACAAAATTGAATCCACCAAGAAGATTTGTAACTCATATAACTCAAAATTACAATTTACATCAGAAAATGAAGTAGATAAAAAAATCCCGTTTCTTGATATACTTTTAATCCATAAACGAAATTCGAGTATCACAAATTGGTATAGGAAACCAAACTGGCCAGGCAGATTCATAAATTTTTTTTCACACCACCCACTTTCCCAAAAAAGCCATAATTTACATGCTAGTTGACAGAGCAATAAAATTATCTCATCCTTCATTTCACAAAGAAAACCTCAAGCTTATTAGTAACACGATGACACAAAATTGCTATCCGATCTCTTTCAGAGAAGAAATAATAAAACATCGGGTTTCCACAATCAACAATCAAAAAAAGACTAACAACAATTTTGATTCTTCCAGACTAATAAATGTTCCGTACACAAAAAAAACATCCATCATCAACTAATTCGTCTTTTCCAACAATACGACATAACATTAGTCACAAACAATAAACACAACATTTTATCGATTCATTTCATCAAACCAAAAATCCAACATATTTTATAAAATCGATTGTAAGGATTGCAATGCCACATACATCGGCCAAACCAAAAGATACGTTGAAACCAGAATAAAAGAACATAAAAATAGCCCAAAACATACTACCACAATACACACAGCCTTAACACAACATGCAATAGAACAAAAACATGTCTTTCAAGTCGAGAATGTAAAAATTTTGAACAATGAATATTGGTTCAAAAAAGACTAATCCTAGAGATGATCCAAAGTAAGGCACACTCCAACGCCATAAATTTTAGAACTGACATACAAAAACTAAGCTCGATCTATAACTCTATTATATAACTATTAAAATATTTTACAATACTTTACTTGACATAACAATTTTTAAATTATTGACACTATAACTTAATTTTAAATACTCTTAATATGACGTACCAATTTTATTTCTCTTGACACGTCATTGCCCAAAGGATCTTTTTCCCCCGATTCGCAAAATAAAGGCTAATAAGCTTCACGAAATTAAGACACCACTCAGTTTCTCTCGAACTCTCCGTGAGCACACAACTCAATATGTAACGGAGTAATGTAAATTTCGAGTTTTTGTTTATTTTGGAAGAAATTTTAAAAAATCTTAAACTCAATAGGTAATCATCACCGTCATTTGATACTTTATTAAAATTTCTTTTAAATCAATCACGTACATTAAATTTTCATAAATAAAACACAAAACTTTCTTATAATTATTAATCCCTTACAGATGATAAAAATCGCTAAAAAACGATAAAGTCTTCCATCTGTTGAGTATACTCCAGCAAAAGGTGTATTTACTTCCATAAATACTGTCTTTTGAAATAACCTTCCAAATATAAGCAAAAGCTAGAAACATCAACAAAATCGAGGTTAGTCGTTTCTCATATTTCATTTCTTTATAACTCCATAGTATAATAAACCACACTCTCACACATCACTCATTTCAAACACCGATGTATAAGAAGAATTAACGCAATACAAGAACTTATGCATATCAAATCAATATAGTTATAACCAAAACAGAATTAACATAGCAGTTATACAAAACGACACAACAATTTTATTAGGTGTACAAATAAGTTTTAGGACACTTCGATTTTGTATCATAACAGCTATTCTAAATTAATTCAAAGGTCCCGCTCAATTATCATAGATGGCGCTTGATATGTAGTATCGAAACGTAAAGGAGTCATAAACATAACCTATAAATTCTGTAAATTAAACATGCAGACCGATAAGCTATTTATTAGACACTGCATTCGCTATGAATTCCATCAAGGAAAAAGTGTTAGGAAAGCGTGTGAATCGATATGTTCTGTTCTTGGAGACAACATTGTATCTAAAAGTACATGTGAGTATTGGTATAAGCGATTCAAAGAAGGTGATGTCGACGTTAGTGACCGTGAACGCACGGGGCCTCCTGTAAAGGTGGACAATCAGGAACTGCAAGCGTTGCTGGATGAAAACTCTTGTCAGACGGAGAAACAACTTTCGGAACAGCTTGGAGTGACTCAACAAACTGTTTCTTATCGTTTAAAAGCAATGGGTAAGATTCGAAAAGGAACAAAGTGGGTACCACACTTTCTGACTCAAGAAAATAAAAACAGCCGTCTTAACATTTGTGTGAGTCTTTACAACAAGCAACATAAAAAGTCTTTCTTGTGGAAAATTGTGACCGGCGATGAAAAGTGGATTTATTTTGATAATCCGAAACGCAAATATCATTGGGTTGACCCCGGCGAGCCGACAACATCCACGCCAAAGCGCAATGTTCATTGTAACAAAGTCATGCTGTGCATATGGTGGGATATGAAAAGCGTACTGTATTATGAACTTCTCAAACCTGGTCAAACAGTTACTACCGATCGCTATTGTCATCAATTGATGCAAGTGAATCAAGAAATTGAGAAGAAACGTCCATTTTCTGGTAAAGGAAAACGTCCAGTAAAACTGCTCCATGACAACGCGCGGCCTCATGTGGGTAAACCGGTCAAGGATACGTTACTAGCGCTTGGATGGGAAGCTGTACCATACCCGGCGTATTCACCAGACTTAGCCTCATCCGATTATCATTTATTCCGGAAAATGCAGAACGATTTGTCTGACGTGCGATTCAAAACATTTGAAGAAGTGGAAAAATGGGTCGCTAAATTTCTCACCTCGCAAGACGAAAGTTTCTTTGCGAAAGGCATCCGCGAGTTACCTGAGAGATGGCTGAAGGTCATTCAGTGCGATAGAGATTACTTCGATGAATAACTGTGTTTTACTTCTTTTTTAATAAATCTTGAATTTTTTAAAAACTGTCCTAAAACTTATTTGTACACATAATATAACACAATCATAACATAAAACATTCGTGTATTTAATTCCTTCAAACTTGATTTGTAAAAATTGTGTATCAAAATTTGTAGAGAAAAATATAATTTCTGAAGAGGACCCGAACCAAAGGGTCGAAACGTAAGAAAGCATCATTTATTTCCATCGCTGACTTTGGAAAACCTCTATTGGCCAAACTGAAGCCGAATCTTCAACTAGCAACTTGTCATCAACACGGCCGCACACATCTTTGACTCATTAATTCTCATACTTTCATCAAGCGATAAAGCATTATCCCCCAAAACAAGCCAATCATCCATCCGGCCGCGAATCGTCAGTACCAGGAAGTGCACATATTCTACAAGCGATGAGATGGTCTCGTTGGTAGCGTTCCTGGCTTCGGTCCGCAGGGGCGCGGGATCGTTCCCCCCGCTCAGTGCTTTTTTAAAAATTATTATTACTATTAATTCTTATTTGATTATTTTTGTTAGTTATCATTATTATTTTAATTAGTTATCTTTTAGTGTCGAAAAATTTATCGCGCACTCCGACCTCTTATTTTATTAGTTTGTACGTTAATTTAAATGAAATAATAAATCTAAATTACAACTTATTTATCTTCTAAAAATTGTTTACGCTTTACTCATACCCGTCCTTATGCCAAATAAATTGTAATTCACAAAAGTAAGCGGAAATATATTTATATTCGTATTATTATATTCATTCTCATACTTTCATCAAGCGATAAAGCATCATCCCCAAAAACAAGTCAATCATCTATCCGGCCATGAATCGTAAGTGCCAGAAAGTGCATTTTTAACACAAGCGATAAGATTGTCCCGTTGGTAGCGTTCCTAGCTTAGGGGCGCGGGATCGTTCCCTGCGCTCAGTGCTTTTCTGTTTCTTTTTTTAATTATTATTTTCTTTTTGTATGGGGCGAATTATTTATACGTGAAACACGCTCATCGAAAGAACATTATTCTGAAAATAGGAAAACTGCTCATGATGTTTTACGATTAAATTTTTCTTGTTCTGTCAATGGTGAGTGTTCACAAATACACAATTCACCCCATTACAATGAAAATTACCTGTAAATTTAAAAACATACAAAAATGCCACTTTCTGGCAGTTACGATTCGCGGCCGGATAGATGATTGACTTGTTTTTGGGGATAATGCTGTATCGGTGATGAAAGTTTGAGAATGAATATAATAATACAAATAAAAATATATTCCCGCTTAATTTTATGAATTACAATTTATTTGGCATAGGGACGGGTGTGAGTAAAGCGCAAACAATTTTTTAGAAGATAAATAAGTTGAAATTTAGATTTATTAGTATATTTAAATTATCGTAGAAACTAATAAAATAAGCGGTCGGAGTGCTCGATAAATTTTTCGACACTAAAAGATAACTAATTAAAATAATAATGATAACTAACAAAAATAATCAAATAAGAATTAATAGTAATAATAATTTTAAAAAGAGCACTGAGCGCGGGGAACGTCCCGCGCCCCTGCGGACCGAAGCCAGGAACGCTACCAACGAGACCATCTCATCGCTTGTAGAATATGTGCACTTTCTGGTACTGACGATTCGCGGCCGGATGGATGATTGGCTTGTTTTTGGGGATAATGCTTTATCGGTTGATGAAAATATGAGAATTGATGAGTCAAAGATGTGTGCGGCCGTGTTGATGACAAATTGTTAGTTGAAGATTCGGCTTCAGTCCGGCCAATAGAGGTTTTCCAAGGTCAGCGATGGAAATAAATGATGCTTTCTTACGTTTCAACCCTTTGGTTCGGGTCCTCTTCAGAAATTATATTTTTCTCTATAAATTTTCATACACAAATTTTACAAATCAAGTTTGAAGGAATTAAATACACGAATGTTTTATGTTATGATTGTGGTATAAAATTGTTGTGTCGTTTTGTATAACTGCTATGTTAATTCTGTTTTGGTTATAACTATATTGATTTGATATGCATAAGTTCTTGTATTGCGTTAATTCTTCTTATTCATCGGTGTTTGAAATGAGTGATGTGTGAGAGTGTGGTTTATTATACTATAGAGTTATAAAGAAATGAAATATGAGGAACGACTAACCTCGATGTTGTTGATGTTTGTAGATTTTGCTTATATTTGGAAGGTTATTTCAAAAGACAGTATTTATGGAATTAAATACTGTTTTGCTGGAGTATACTCAACAGATGGAAGAATTTATCGTTTTTTAGCGATTTTTATCATCTGTAAGGGATTAATAATTATAAGAAAGTTTTGTGTTTTATTTGTGAAAATTCAATGTACGTGATTAATTTAAAAGAAATTTTAATAAGGATCAAATGACTGTGATGATTACCTATTGAGTTTAAGATTTTCAAAGTTTTCTTCCAAAATAAACAAAAACTCGAAATTTACATTACTCCGTTACATATTGAGTTGTGTGATCACGGAGAGTTCGAGAGAAACTGAGTGGTGTCTTAATTTCGTGAAGCTTATTAGCCTTTATTTTGCGAATCGGAAGAGAAAGATCCTTTAGGCAGTGACGTGTCAAGAGAAATAAAATTGGTGCGTCATATTAAGAGTATTTAAAATTAAGTTATAGTGTCAATAATTTAAAAATTGTTATGTCAAGTAAAGTATTGTAAAATATTTTAATAGTTATATAATAGAGTTACAGATCGAGCTTAGTTTTTGTATGTCAGTTCTAAAATTTATGGCGTTGGAGTGTGCCTTACTTTGGATCATTTCTAGGATTAGTCTTTTTTGAGCCAATTTTCATTGTTCAAAATTTTTACGTTGTCGACTTGAAAGGCATTTTTTTGTTCTATTGCATGTTGTGCTAAGGCTGCATGTATTGTGGTAGTATGTTTTAGGCTATTTTTATGTTCTTTTATTCTGGTTTCAAGGAACCTTTTGGTTTGGCCGATGTATGTGGCATTGCAATCCTTACAATCGATTTTGTAAACTATGTTGGATTTTTGGTTGTTATTTATTTTGTCTTTGGTGGAGCCAGTAATCGATGAAATGTTGTGTTTATTATTTGTGACTAATGTTATGTTGTATTGTTGGAAAAGACAAATTAGTTGATGATGGATGTTTTTTTGTGTAAGGAACATTTATTAGTCTGGAAGAATCAAAATTGTTGCTATTCTTTTTTTGATTGTTGATTGTGGAAAGCCGATGTTTCATTATTTCTTCTGTGAAAGAGATCGGATAGCAATTTCGTGTCATCGTGTTACTAATAAGTTTAAGGTTTTCTTTGTGAAATGAAGGATGATATAATTTTATTGCTCTGCCAACTAGCATGTAAATTATGACTTTTTTGGGAAAGTGGGTGGTGTGAAAAGAAATTTATGAATCTGCCTGACCAGGTTGGTTTCCTATACCAATTTGTGATAATTGAATTTCGTTTATTGATTAAAAGTATATCAAGAAACGGGATTTTTTTATCTACTTCATTTTCTGATGTAAATTTTAATTTTGAGTTTGTGAGTTAAAAATCTTTTTGGTGGATTCAATTTTGTCTGTTGGTAAAGGAATAATAATATCATCAACATATCTTTTATATAGTGGTAACGAAATTTTTTATTTTTCCAGACAATTTGTTTCAAGATCAATAATGACGATGTTAGATAGTATTGGAGCCAGAGGTGAGCCCATTGGTAACTCTGAGATTTGTTGGTAAATTTTATTTTGAAATGTAAAGAAAGTTAAGAACATGATGTATTCTACGACTTTAATTATTTCGTTTAAAGGAAATGTTTTTGAAAATAGATTTGATCTTTTTGAAGGCTTTGAATAACAAGTCGTAATGGGATGTTGGTATAGAGAGAAACAACATCAAACGAGACCAATTTGTAGTTAAGTGGAATTGAGATGTTAGAAAGTGAATGTTTTAGATGGAAACTATCTTTGACCTGTGAATTAGTCGTATTGATTAATTTAGAAAGTTTAGATTGTATAAATTCAGCTAGTTTATGCGTTGGACTATTTATTGATTATACTATTGGACGAAGTGGATAATTATTTTTATGAATTTTTGGCAGCCAATAGAGACGAGACAGGTTGCAATTTTCAGCTTTTAAGTATTTGTATTTTGTTTCATCAATGATTTTTAGGGTTTTCCATCTGGAGAGAATATTGTTAATGCCTTTTTGTAGAGTGTTGATGGGATTTCTATTTGCTAATTTGTAAGTTGAGGAATCTGCGAGTAAATTATGAGTTTTTGTAATGTAATCTGATTTGTTAAGAATGACTGTTGAATTTCCTTTGTCAGCTCGTGTAACTAAAAGTTGAGGGTTCTTTTTTAAGAATGAGGCCGTGTGTTTTATAATTTGATTAGTATTGAAAAATGATGTTGGAATATTTATTTTGTTTAAGATCTTAGTGAATCTGGTTCTAATTTCGATTTGTCTAGGTTTGTCAAGTAAAAAATCTAATTTGGACTCAAGTTCGGAGATTGATTTGTGGATATGAGTTTTTATGTTTGAGAGTTTGATGTAAGGAAAACAAAATTTTTCACCTAGAGACAAGAATGTGGAAATGTGTAGCGGAAGATCAATGTTGGAGAGATTTATAAGCCATTCTTTCGTTTTATTTAATGTGATTGTCGAATTTATATTCTTTAGAGAATCAGTGGAAAGATTATTATTTGTGTCCTGTTGTCTATTAGTAAGGGTTGAGTATAAGATGTTGTGATTTTGGGTTGTTTGATTTATGTTTTGATAATTTAGTATATTGTTTTGGTTTAGATGTGTTTGTAATAATATTGTTCTTAAAAATTCGTCATGAATGAAAATGTGAAGATGTATGTTCTTGGTTCGTTGGAATCTAAGGGTTTGAAGTTTTTTTTTGTGTTTTTCATATGAGAGTTTTCACATGAGAGCTACGAGAATTAATATAATAATACGAATATAAATATATTTCCGCTTACTTTTATGAATTATAATTTATTTGGCATAAGGACGGGTGTGAGTAAAGCGTAAACAATATTTTAGAAGATAAATAAGTTGTAATTTAGATTTATTATTATATTTGAATTAACGTATAAACTGATAAAATAAGCGATGAGAGTGTGCGATCATTTTTTTGTATCCATTAATAACTAAACGCAGAGAATCAAGAGCTAAATAAGCATTGAAATCATCTAAAAGCCTCGCTCGTGCCGTCGGGTGACGTCACGCGCGAGTCGTGCTCAGATTGCTTTTTCCCTCGAATCCTGCGTTTCGGCTTGGCCGCACATGGACGTGCTCAGCGTCCACGTGGTGGTGTAGCTGCCGAAGGCGCGGTCGGGAAACTTCGGTGGCGCTCAGCTCTTCCCGAAGACGTCCGAGCGTCGCTCGCTCACGGACGCGCGCTATTATGATTGTGTGATGGGCGCGCAAGAGACTAGAGAGGGGGTAACTTTTGCGCGCGATCTGGCTGCACTGCTCGGCGGTCAAGTGAATATATCCATACAGGCCCGCACATCTTGTACCGCGCGACGCCGCGCGGTACAAGAGGAGCGTCGAGAACCGCGCGGTGCCGCGCGGTACCGCGTCTACATGGACGCGCGCGCGCGTCCATGTAGACGCTAACGTTGTTTTCATTGAATTTTGTACCGTGCGGTGAGCCATTCGCGCGGTGCCGCGCGTCCATGGCCTAAATTCTCTACTTCTTTTCTATCTCTTTTCTTTTTATTATTCTATGAGACCTCCGTTTTCATTTCCCTCTTTATCGCAGCATTTTCGTTAATCGAGCGCATTCACCTCTCACTTTCGCTACTTGCCTTAGGCTAAGTTCACATGACCGCGCGGTGCCGCGCGGTACCGCGCGGCAGTAACGTTCACATAAGCTCGCGGTACCGCGCGGTAGTATAGTTCACATAGTATAGGTCCATGTGAACATAGCTATATACAGTACTACCTCCCTAAGAGAGCCCTCGCTAAGAGAGAATTTCCCCGCCGTTCCGCTTGAGCGCATTTTATGGCTTCCCCCACCTAGCTCGAGCTGTCCAGTGTACCCGAGGCCTCTCGAGTTTGTCGCGGACAACTCGATAAGAGATCGCGAGCGATTTCAGAAAATCGCACGTCGCACGATTGTCAAATGGATAATATTCCTTTGTATAATAATATATACGTTTAAGCCGTAAAGTCGGAGAAAAAAACATGCACCATAATTAAATTTCAAGTAGTAATTTAATGCAAGTAAAATATATTTTAATAGACATTAACACAGCATAGAATATTATTGATATTGATAAAAATTATCGAGGCTACATTATACTAGAGATATGTTTATGAGTAGTAGTAATAAATGCAAATATCGTACAGCATATACAATATGTATGTATCATAACATATATACTATACATCAGAGTATAGAGTCCTGTTGACGTCCGCAAGAATCGTAGAGACGGCTTCATTTTCGTGATCTGCTGATGTGCTGGGCTGATCACCAATTTTGTTGTTGCAATAATATTGCAACAACAAAATATACCAAACAGCAGAATAAAAAAAACGCGAAGAAAAAGAAAGATTTACACATAAATATTCAATGAGATATACTTACGCATGAAACGACGAAACGCCAGTACACTTTCCGCAACTCGTTTACAGTTTTCTCAACACTATCGTTCGCGCTCTCTTATCGAGTTCGAGTGGAGAAACACATACACGCTACCACATGCGCGATTTTCGAGCGCGCTAACCTAGCGGTGGGGGAAGGCTTCGGCGACGAATTTCTCGAGAATTTCTTCCCCCAACCGCCCTAGACCGCTCTCTTAGAGAGGTAGTACTGTACCGGCTTGCAGATCTTGTAGCGCGTGGCGTCGAGAACCGCGCGGTGCGGCGCGGTCAAGTGAACATATCCACACAGGCCCGCACATCTTGTACCGCGCGACGCCACGCGGTACAAGAGGAGCGTCGAGAACCGCGCGGTGCCGCGCGGTACCGCGCGTCCATGTAGACGCTAACGTTGTTTTCATTGAGTTTTGTACCGCGCGGTGAGCCATTCGCGCGGTGCCGCGCGTCCATGTGAACATAGCATTAATCGGGTATCCGTTAAGACTCCCTACTTGCGCCTAATCACACGTTCCTTAATCGGGATTATTGAACGCTGCCTTTTCACTATTAATGCCGCAATGAGCAGTGAAATGTCAACCAATAATGTCTCTTTTATTTCGCTCCTTTTCCTTCCTCTTTCCCCTGACGCTTTCCTTACTCCGATATCTTCCTCGCTTTGCAGCTCGTACCGATACCTTCTTTCGCTACTTGCGTCAGGGGTAGAGGTCGAAAACAGAAGACACCTTTTGTGGCCCCAGAACGGCTCTTTTATACTCATCTTTTGCCGCGTTTTTGTTCTTTTTCCCAAGTGTCTTGGTCGTTCGTCGAATTTTCTCGAATCTTTTTCCCCCCACTTGACTTTTTTCAATTACCAATATGCCCACCGAGAGATAAGAGATCGCACGAAGGCAATGACCGCCCGTAATAACATTGTTGGCCTTCGCGTTTTGGGAGCGCTCGCACCTGAGACGTACCTATACGTCTCAATATATATATATATATACATTCATACATACATATATGTGCACACACACACACACACACACATGCATATATACATACATGTGTGCGTGCGTGCGTGCGTGTATGTGTGTGTGTGTGTGTGTGTATGTGTGTTTTAAACACCTGAAAAAAGTCGAATGCCTTTTCAAATATTTTTTTAAATAAAATCGTCCATTTTCAAATGACGAACGGCTGTTGCTCTTTGTTGCTCACGGCGGTGGCAGCGAGCAACAATGTATCTTTCGCGCCAACGTTCGGATAATTGAGGGTTCAGATGATAGAGGTTCGCATAATCGAGGTTCTACTGTACACACTTATCCAACCTTAAAAAATCGCTGCAAGACCAATTGCATATTGTTTTTATGACCCCAAAGTATTTTTGAAGCCAAAAGAAAAGGATTTTCCAAATTCCTAGAATGGTATTAAACCTTAAAAAAAATTGATTTTTTATTGTTATAAATGTATATCCCCTCTTAAAGACTTTAAAAGAATCTCGTACGTGTTAGCGAAAATCGGCAGAAAATTATGAAGCAACTCGTCCACTTCTTTGATGTTCGCTATTTCGGTGTTCGCTATTTTGGACCATCGCTCGTTTGCCTATCTGAGATCAAAACCTTCGAAGTTTTATCCTCGATGTATGGCTTTTTGCTATAGATGGTATTGCCAATATTAGATACTCACGTCTTTCTATTTCGGAGATGTGAATGTTCTAGATTGTTTAAATCTGTATTTGTATAACTCAAACTGCAGACAATCTGAATACCCGTTCTCGAATAAATGCGCTCTCACATAAATAATCCTTTGGTGTAATAGCTATTCAATTTCGTTATCGGTCGAAGGATAAAATTTCGAATAATGTACAGTTCGTTATTTTGAGTTTATAATTCTGTCATTTCGAAATCTTTGTCGTTCTATATTTGGCCTTTCAAAGTTTTGACCCCAATCCCAATGTGAAATGAGTTTTGAAAAAATGCCGATTGAGAAAGATTCAAAGTTCTCTTTGAGCCTTTCTCGATCGTTTCGCAACTTTTCTTCAACAATTTTTTCAATTAATTTTTTAAGGGAAAAAGTAAAAACTCATTTACGTTTTGGCGGAAACATTTAGTTTTTTGTCATATTATCCAAGACTGTTTGGACCAAAATTTGGAACGCCCGCTCGTTTTGAGCAATTTCAACGTGCGTCCGGCGGGGCGATCGACTGCGGGTTCGGTCGCGTCGACGTTGGATACGTTGGAAAAAAATGCCAAAACAATCGAGAAAGAGAAACTTCGAGAAAAAAACGTTCCGTCTTTCTTAATCGTTTCGGCATTTTTTTCAACACATTCCACATTGGATACGTGTCTATGCCTAAGACAGTTTTGCGGTCACAAGAGCCTCGTGGCTAAGATATCAGCGTCTGAGCTCTGAGTACGAGCTGCGCGGGTTCGATCCCCCCGTAGTAACATTTTTTTTTGTTAAACATATATGAATTAAATATAATAAATAATGCCTGGACAGGCGAGAGTAGCTAAAGCGAGAGTAAGTTCGAAATGTTCTGAATATAAAATGAAGAAATAATAAAAAATTGATTCACCGGGGATTAAACCCGGACCGTAAGCATCGTAATCCGTCACGCTGCCAACTCAGCCACGACACTCATTGCAGATATAGAAACATTTATGGTACATCATTATCCATAATGTTTACTGTTGAAAAAAAATGCCGAAACGATCGCGGCAAAGGCTCAAGACTTCTTTTTGAACCTTCCACGGTCGTTTCGGCGTTTTATTTTTCAACGCGGTTCGTCGTTAATTTTTTTTAGCCCGCATTTTCGGCATAAACGGGCAACCGAGAGAAAACAATGATCTCGATACATGTTTTTCACTTTGAAATTCATTTAATGCATATTCCAATCCGCAGTACGGCCATACATATATGTCGAGCTCGATCGGGCGGAAAACCTCGCTCCGTTCACCTGTCGAGCGAGCGCGGTTTGAGAGAGGCAGAGACTTTTCCTCCAAGCTACCCATTCGTGTTCACACGCTGACTCCGATACCGACTTAGGCTGGGAATACACGTCCGATTTTTTCTTTCCGACAATCCGATCCGACAGTCGGATCCGACTATCGGAAGGCGCTCGTGCCATACATTTGTTTGAGCATGCAATACACATCCGATCCGACTATCGGAACTCGGATCCGACTATCGGATCGGATGTGTATTGCATGCTCAAGCAAATGTATGGCACGAGCGCCTTCCGATAGTCGGATCCGACTGTCGGATCGGATTGTCGGAAAGAAAAAATCGTACGTGTATTCCCAGCCTTAAGCGGTGATCACGGACTCGCGCGGCTACAAGGAAATCTGTAACCTCGACAGAGGCGATGATCACGAAATCATACTTCCGAACTCGTCACCGCGATTTAGCGCCATTTACAAGGCACGCCGAAAAGGGGAGCGCTGTACATCTCCCTACCATCTCTGCATTTTTCCGCGCGTTTCCCACCTTCGTCTCTCGCCGATTAGACTAGAAAGTACGCGGCACGGGGACTCGATCGAAGAGTCCAGTACCACATTTTTTTCAGGATAAACACAAATATCGGAAAATGGCATCTGCCATTAATCAATCACTTGATCTCAGCAGCGATAAGGGAACGATAAAGCGCATTTATCTCGAGAATTTCGTGTTCGTCTGCGTTCCTCAGTCACTCTTGCCCGCAGTCAGTCTTTCGACAATGTATTTCAATTTTCTGTCCTTGTTTAGAACCTACGATAAGATCGAGATGATTCCGGGGCTGAATTTGAACGTGATTATCGGGCCCAATGGCACGGGAAAGTCGACCCTAGTCTGCGCCATCGTTCTTGGACTCGGTGGTAAACCGTCGACAATCGGCAGAGGCGGTACGCTCGCGCACTACGTCAAATTTAACCGTCAAAATGCGTTGATCGAGATAGAGCTAAAAAATACAGAGGCGCGAAGCGTCACAATTTCCAGAGCGTTCAATCTGAAAAACGACTCCACATGGAGGCTCGACGGCAGAGTCGTGTCGCCCAAGGAGATCGTTAAGATCACCGATAGTATGAACATACACGTAAGTCACATGTTCTCACTCTCGCAAATCTCCTAGCTAATTGTCTTCTCATCAAACGAGTCCTTCCAGGTCGACAATCTCTGTCAGCTACTGCCGCAAGACAAGGTGCAGGATTTCTCCAAAATGAACGCCCAACAGTTGTTGGAAAGCACGGAAAAGTCTGTGGGCAACGACTCACTGCTGGAGTATCACAACAAGCTCAAAGAGCTGGCCAAACGTGGCCAAGAGATTGCCGCTGTGGCAGCCAGCAAGGCTGCCGCTCTGGACGCCGAAACAGAAACGTGTGAGACGATGAAGGAAGCGGTGGGTAGCATCAAGGAGAAAAAGAACATCAGGAAGAGGATAGACTTGCTGGAGCAGAAGAGAGCCTGGATGCGTTACGACGTCTGCAGGAAACATCTTTGCGAAGTTAAGATTGTCCTTGTTATCCTTTTTCTTTCCATCGTTCGAATCCTGACATTCTGAAATTGCACCAGGCTGTGACAGAACGTGACCAAGCTGTCGCAGAGGTGGACAAACTAGATTCGGAATTGAAGCCGATCGACGTCTTGTTGAGCAAATTCAAGCCACGCATTGACGCCCTCCACAAAAAGCTCGAGACATACGTGAGTATTGTCACATTTCCAGGCATGCCGATCGCTCTGCGGATATATATTTTCTTTTTTTCAACTACTCTCCCGCAGCATACCGATTTGCAAGTAAAAATACGAAAAGCCGAAAAAACAATGAACGAAGTGAGGAACAAGGGTCACGAGGTACGGGACGCGAAGAAAAATTGCGAGCACCGAATAAAGGAGGAGAGCGAGCGAGATCGAGAGATCGCCGCTGTCGAGCGGCAGAAAGACATGCTCAATAACGATCTGAAAATCCTAATGGAGGAAGTGGAATCCGGTGGGGAATTTAGATTAAACATCTACAATTTTCCCCGCTCTTCCTCTACAATTTTTTTTTACTTCAGAGGAGAAGCTAATGGCGGAACGCGACAGAGTGACTCGCCAACTAGAGGCTAAACGAAGCGAGGAGGAGAAGCTTAGGAACGTCAGGAACGGGATTATTTGCGACGAGAATCAAGTCAGCGACCAGATAAAATGTACATGCTTCTCCCTTCTTTACTCCCTTTTGTGTGGTAATTTTTGTCAACGTCGAGTACAAATTTGTAGTACTGAAGATCGAAATAGCAGCAGCCTCGGATGTGCCGGCCAAGCGTCTCGACCTCCTCAAGATCCAGAGCAAGGACGCGTACACGGGTGTCATGTGGCTACGCGAGAATACCGATAAATTCGTGGCCCCGGTGCACGAACCAATGCTCCTGAATATCCACGTTAAGGACCAAAATTACGCCAAGTATCTCGAGACCGTGATACCTTATCGCGATCTTTTAGCCTTCGTTTGCGAGGACAAGTCCGACATGAATCGTCTCATGAAGTACCTCAGGGACGAGAAAGAATTGCAGATGAACGTCGTGTACGCAAATCCCAGTCGCGAAATCAAGCCGTCACCCGATATACCCATCGAACATCTCCATCAATATGGATTCCAGCATTATCTTGTGGATCTCATCGAGGCGCCACCCACTATAATGAATTACTTGCTCTACAATTACCGCATACACAATATTCCACTGGGTACAAATATGGTCGAGGAACATCTCGAGCGCATCCCGAGCGAACTGCGAATGTTCTTCACCCGTGAGTAATTCCACTTCCACGAGCGACCAAACAAAATATCGAGATTACGAGCATATCGTTCTATTTCAGGGGACGAGGTTTACTGCACAACGACATCGAAATACTCCGGGCAAAAGTCCACCAGCTCTTCTACCGTAGCGGGCAACAAAATGCTGTCACTTGTCCTGGATATGAAAAAATTGCGAGCTCACGAGCAGACGTACGTCGTCAGAACTTTGTTTATTTTTGCAGAAATTGACAGGTTGAAAGAATATAACGTGATCATTTGTGGCGCAGACTGGACCAACTAGTGAGGAAACAATCGAAGCTCGCGGCCGAATTGAGCGCGATCGAGGTCGACAATCGGCAAATGCACATCGAGCTCGACGAGTTGCGCTCAGCGAGACAGCAAATTCAGCGAAAGTGCAGCATGATCGATACACTGCGTTCGAGGATCAACCTGACGAATACGAAGATACGCAATTTACAAGCAGAGAAGAAGAGTCTCGAAGAAATAAACGCCTCTGTTGCTCTCGATATTCAGAAATTACTGGTGGAACAATCTAAACTTTATCCCCTTTACAATAGTCAATTGTCCGACTGCGAAAAATTCATCTCGGCCAACGGTCAACAGAAGTATGAGGTCGATCATCTGCGACGCGTCTATCGTACGAAGAAAACACTGACGCACAAAATGCGTGACAAATACGAGGACGCGAAACGTACGCGCGAGAGACTCGAGCAGGAGATTGTCTCGTTGAGAGAGGAGACACGATTGTTGTACGATCGCGCACGCGAAGCCACCAATGGCCTGTGCCCGAAGGACAAACATTTCAAAACTTATCAAACGGCGTTCGCGAAACTGCCGCCGACGAGACGAGAGATCGATCGTGAGATAGAGACGGCACAGGCCAAAGTTTACTGCTTGGGCAAAGATCAGCAGGCCGAACAGGTGAGTAAAGCGAGAGGGGAATATATCGCGAGCGCCAAACTCGGCCGTAAGAGACTCGAAGAGACGAAACTCCTCGTTCCGTTCATAGGTTCTTCGCAACTTCGAGAAGGCCGAGGCGAACGTTCGCCAACTCGGTAAAGAACTCGAGAGCCTCAGAGCCGAGGAAGCCTCGATAAATAAGAAGATCGAGCAACTGAGACTTCTATGGATAGAACCGCTGGAAGCGTTAATAGCGAGGATACACACGAATTTTAGCACGTATTTCAAACTTATGGGATGCAGTGGCGAAGTCACGCTAAAGACGGGCGACTTCATGGTACGTTTTATTCGCCTTATCCCACCCCCCGCACTATCCGCATTCACGACAGTTCAGTCGGGATATACATTCGACCAGTGTGATAACCAGCTGAATGTATGATACCCAATGGATGTATAATAACCAGTTTGATAACTTTTCCGAAAAAAGGCAGGACATTTTTTTTCGCTATAATGTTTATTCCATTATAGTCAGTGATATTCCGTTGGGGGAGGTTGACATTTCCCATTAATTCCGTACGTTAAGGGGTTCTGAAGTTTGCGGTAACGAGGGACAAAATGGCGCTATTACGGACATTTTAACGCCTAAATTGCGTGTGAGGAGTGGGGGGGTTTGTAAAAAAAACCTTCCTGAACACAATGCCGACGAGCTATCGGACCGGTCACTTTCCCTCCCCCCTGCCCCCGGTCAAAGTTTGCCAAAATACACGATACCAAAGACGAGACTGAAAATTGTGTGTGTGTGTGTGTGTGTGTGTGTGTGTGTGTGTGTGTGTGTGTGTGTGTGTGTGTGTGTGTGTGTGTGTGTGTGTGTGTGTGTGTGCGTGCGCGCGCGCGCGTGTGCGTGCGTGTGTGTGTTGATTTGTATGGGGTTGTTGGGTGAGCGTGGGTGTTTGTTTAGGTTTGGGCGTGTTTGGGTTTGAGTTTTTTGTATGTCTCGATAGTGATCAACACACACACAACCCCAAACAAATCCACAGACACAAGTTTTACCGATTTTCAGTTTCGTCGTTGAAATCGTATATTTTGACAAACTTTCAACGGGGGCAGGTGGGAGGGCGAAGTGACCGCTCCAATATCTCTTCGGCATTGTATACAGGAAGGTTTTTTTTACACATCGCCCCACGCCCCACTACCTTCCACGTTCCAATATAGGCGTTGAAATGTCCGTAATTGCACTATTTTGTCCCCCGTTTCCGAAAACTTCAAAACCCCATAACTTATGGAATTAATGGAAAATGTCATTAGTTGGATTAATATGTCCCTCGACAAAATATCATTAGTCGTGACCAATTGAAGCAGATCATCCAAAAAAAAATTCCGTCGTTTTTCGGAAAAGTCCTCATTTTGCATGATTACCGAGATCATTGATGGTCTAAATCCAAATTTTCAACCGGATTCTACGCTAGCTTTGGCCGCCATCTTGGGTTTAAGAGGAATTTGTTTTTGTCAAATAATTCGCCCATTCATAACTTTAGACTAAAAATTATCATAACCAAGCTTATAGAAAATACAATTATCTACAACTTTGGTTGTAACAATTGTTTGTCTATGGTAGATATTTTCCGACTTAAACATGAAAAAGGGAGTGAAATTAAATTATCGCATTATTTCGTTTATTTTCAACTTTAGGGTATGCCCAAAGACAAACAAACTTGTAGGGAATAAAATTCTCTGTAACTTTGGTCATTGACTTTTTTCCCCTAGAACCAATATTGTAGGTCGTACGGCTATAGAAAATTTAACGGAACTCCATTGACCTGTGTACCAAAGCCGATGACGTCGCCAGCACCTGGGCCAACAAAAAGGACTCCGTTTTTCAGGTTTAAGTCGGATATTATCGATCGTAGACAAAAAAAAGTGTTACAAGCGAAATTGTAGAGAATCGAATTTCCTCCAACTTTAATTATGATCATGGTTACTCAAAAGTTGAAAATGAGCGAATTATTTGACAAACACGAATTTCCCTTAAATTCAAGCTAGCGGCCGAAGCTCCTACAGAATCCGGTCGAAAAACTGCATGTAGAATAGCAATGACCCCTAACGATGAAAAAAAAGTAAATACTGGTATTATTTGGTGAGTAAGAATAAAAACAAGTATGGTAAGAATTATCGCAATTTCAGATGATTTTCTTGTACATTCCGACTGGGATTGAAAATCCCTCAAGCGCTTCATCATTTTTTTTCAGCACGATTACGAACACTACGGCATGAAGATCAGGGTAAAGTTCCGCGACAGTGAAGAGCTTCAGGAATTGAGTAGGCACTATCAGAGCGGTGGCGAGAGAGCCGTTACGACCGCCATTTATCTTATCGCGCTCCAAGAACTCTCGGCGGTACCTTTCCGATGCGTAGACGAGATAAATCAGGTAAAAGCAGACAACAATGAGAAAAATTCCGAAAATTGTACATTGATCACACGCGGATATTCATTGGATAACTCGACAAAAAAATATGCCACAGGGTATGGACTCTACCAACGAGCGCCGAATTTTCGATTTGATCGTAAAGATAACGGGAGAAGCAAACGGCTGCCAGTACTTTCTGCTCACGCCAAAGGTTCGCTATTTCGCGATACGTAAAAAGTTCACAGCTGTCGTTCGCGCGCTAATGAATATTCGTTTATTAATCTGTTTTAGTTGTTGCCCAATTTGGTTTACGGTGAACACGCGAAGGTGCACTGCGTTTACAATGGTCTGTTCATGGTGCCGCACACGGAATTCACGATCGCCGGTCACCTCGAGAAACTGAAGGCGAGACGAGCCTTGAACGTGTAGACTCTACTTCTTGCCCTTTTTCTTCTTTTTCTGCGCCTCGGGCCACGGAAATCCCCGACACTTGAGAACGTCCATGATGTTATGACAGGTGTAATAGGCATTTTCCATCACCTCCTCGTTGAATATGTCCATGGCGAATTTGGTCCGACCACCGCTCCGTTTTGCGCTCCTCGATGTTTTCTTTGACTTTTTACCCTTGCCATTTCCGGACCCCTTCCCGTTCTCTCCCTTTTTCTTCTTTCCCTTGCCCTTCGTCGGCATTTTTTCCTTTGACGCCAAGTCTTTTCAATTCTCGAGACGAAAGAGAGGATTTCACGATGCTGCTCTGGCAGCGTTGGCGACAGAGTTGCGGCGGGGCGGGTCGTTTGATCGATACAGTGGAGCGACGGAAAAGTACGTCGATGTAAAGTAGTTATGAGTGCCTATGATAGTCTGAATCGTTTTCTTTACATTTTATAATAAAATTTGAGCATTGAATAACACAATTATAACATTTACCTTAAAACGCGTGTACCTCGGTTGGTAATGCAGACCATGATCATGATGAACTTGCTAATCGCGTACATAGGTGGCGCGACGTACTAATTCACAATGTTGTCGTTTGCTTATCTCGTGGTTATACATACAGTTTGTAACACCCTAGTACGCGAAACATTTTCAATGCCACATCCATGTTGAGCGCGTGCACGAAGATCTCGCGTCATCGGAAAAAATATACAACACGTGTGTGAAAGAAAAAGGAGAGAGAGAGAGAGAGCGAAAAAAAATTGCCAATCGGTAATCAGAAAAGTTTTTTAAAATCTTTCTACGTTCCCAATGATTGAAGTCGCGATAATCTCTGAGTCATAGACCGTAATTCTCCGGTTTCCATTATTCATTCCTCTCCCCAAGCCGCGACGTTTCGATGCATCATAACGTTGCAATCGCGAATTTCAAAATCCGGTGATCGTTTCTCATTCGCTCAATTGAAGAAGAACGAGCCGAAAAACATCAAGTTGTTCCGTTTCGTGTGTGTAATTCTTTTTTTTTTTTTTTTCGTGTGTCAGTGCACAGCAAACGAGTTTTACGGTGAACAAGCAGCGGTCCGGGGAGAGAGGAATTCTCGCCGTGCCCAGTCGGGCCGGCACACGCGCTTTGCGACTATCAGCCGAGTCTGCAATTTTTTGCTCCCGTATACTCTTTCTTATTGTACCGCGAGAGATCCGTTTTCCCAAATATCCTCCCTCACTCCACGCAAAAAAAAACTATACACATTCTATTGCAGGAATTTTCTTGCAAGTCTCGCTCGTTATCGCGGTGAAGTGGCAAGATGTCAACGGCTCTGCTCGCCGTTTTTGCGGTAGTTCTCATAATACTGTTCCGGATACTTAACGTAAACAGTTCGGCTTTGAAGCCGGTCCTCTACTG
The DNA here is from genome assembly GCA_964007375.1 of Ophion obscuratus. Taxonomy (NCBI): domain Eukaryota; kingdom Metazoa; phylum Arthropoda; class Insecta; order Hymenoptera; family Ichneumonidae; genus Ophion; species Ophion obscuratus. The sequence continues at coordinate 15,777,916 of OZ023324.1, forward strand.
TCAGGATCATGCTTTCGTCGCCACGATCCTGAAGATTGCTCCTGTAATCGCAGAACCGTGAGTTTTTTCCCCCTTATAAATGTAATGTCATCCTTGTAATGTTAGTGATAATATCTATAATATAATAATCATATATATATATATATACATCAAATATAATCATATTATATATATTTATAATATAATAATCATCCGAATAATGCCGAGTGAGTAATAAATAGGTCGATGCAAACGCGGCACATCCTTGCGATCAATGACAAGGGTGGGTTAGATCGATAAATTGCGATGAGCAAACGCGCTCATCGTTATACATGTGACGGTAAACGCGCGCTATGTATATGTCCAACGTTTTGTCATACAGTAATTGCGGCGTGTATTCACATGGCGCATGCAAATGAAGCGCCACCGTGCCCCCAAGCATTTTACACAACGCACGGCGGAAGAGCGCGTTAAAAAAAAAGCCATTACCACCTTAATCTAATTTGAAAAGGAATATTTACAAATTCAGCGCGATAATTCAAACCTGTGCAAGGACACGCGATACGAGCCGATTCCATATCGGGAATTATTGTTCCTCGTTACTTCTTACAATTACTGTTACTTGGACCTCTCCGTGCCTCCGAGCATTATAAACAACGCACGGTGGACGAACGCGCTAAAAAAAGCCATTCCCACGAGAAACGAATGTTCATAAATTCAACCCGATAATTGGAACGTGTACAAGGACACGCGACACGAGCCGTTTCCGTTACCGAGACTTTTGTTCTCTGCTACATCCTACAATTATTGTTACTTGGATCGCTACGTGCCTCTAAACAATAAACAAAAACGAATAAAAAATAAATAAAAACAAACAAGCAATGCACGGTCGATGAGCGCTGAAAAAAAAGAAACCGTTCCCACGTAAATCGAATTGGAAAATGCATATTCACAAATTCAGCCCGTTTATTTAAGCCTGTACAAAGACCCGCGACACGAGTCGCTTCCGTATCCGAGACTTTTGTTCTCTGCTACTTTCTACAATTACTGTTACATGGCACGCTCGATATATGCACACTTGACACGATTATGTGTATCACTCGAGCCTCGTAGAATTGTAAGAAATTATTGCAATTTTCCATGTCCCATTATTCTTGAGCTCCATTATCTCCATCGCGATGAAATCACTCGCACGCCTAAATTGCGAGGGAAATTGTGTGTGGCGGGGGAGGGGGGGGGGGGGGGGCGAGCGTGGAACGACCGCGCTATCGAGGCAACGAGGCCAAATTACAGAGGCGACAATTCTTTTACGCGGTGCGCTCAATCAATACGTACGTAAAAATCCTCTCCCTAGCAACGGATAGTGGACCTACCTACCCGCCATTCGTTTAAAAAGCGATATATACGTGTATCAGGACCTATCGTATTCGTAAATCGGCCGAGTTTTACATCTCGCATTTTACGCTGGGTTGGTAGCCTCAATTAAGTAGCTGAACGTGTGTATTTGTTTTTTGGGCAGGTACAAACCCACGAGATTATGGGGTTTCAGCGGTCACGTGCAAACGGTGGTGCACAGCATCATAGGACGAGTGAGGTGTCCGTGGCCGATCGGCGAGAGGGTAGTGATATCACTACCGGACGAGACCACTCTCACTTACGATCTTTATCAACCCCTGACAAACTCTCACGAAGGTGGGTCTCCCCCTGGTCACTGTTCAGCCGAGGCGGCTTTGAAAATGCGATTGAACGGAATACGTTTTTTTTTTCGCTGTAGATGACATAACGATCGCAATCTGTCCGGGGATCGGCAACAGCTCCGAGAGCGTTTACATCAGAACGTTCGTGCATTTTGTTCAATGTCACGGATATCGCTGCGCGGTGCTAAATCACGTTGGGGCACTGTCGAGCATCAAGGTCACCGCGCCCAGAATATTTACCTACGGTCGGTAAAGAAGACATCTTGATCCCGTGACCCCAGCTAACGAAGTATCGCAAATGTACCGCTCATGTGGAGAGCGCCGTACCGGTACTGTTACCACCTCGTACGTGCGGACGGTACTGGTACATTACCGGTACGCCGTACGGTTCGTTGTACCGCCAATGTACTAGTACGATACCGGTACACTATCGCCACCGTGGAGCCACCGTGCACTGCAGTACGGTGTAACTCCATGGTAGCGGTACCGTGGAGGTACGACTACGGTGGTATCCCGTACCCGTACATTACCGGTACTGTGGGGTACGGCGTACTCCACATTTGCGGTACACTGTACTAATGGTACGCTTGGTTAACTGGGACGCGTCAATGTCATTATCCCCCAGCTAACCACGTACCGTAAATGTATCCCTCATGTGGAGTGCGCCGTACCGGTACTGTTACCACCTCGTACGTGCGTACGGTACTGGTACATGACCGATATGCCGTACGGTACGCTGTGTAATGTACTAGTACAGTGCCGGTACAGTATCGCCACCGTGGAGCCACCGTAGACTGCAGTACGGTGTAACTCCACGATAGCGATACCTTGGAGGTACGAGTACGCTGGTATCCCGTAGCCGTACATTATGGGTACTGTAGGGTACAGCGTACTCCACATTTGCGGTACGCTGTACTAATGGTACGCTTGGTTAACGGGGCCCATGTGAATGTCTTTTTCGGAATGATTAAACAAAACAATACTGCCAGCAGGTCATACGGAGGACTATCACGTGATGCTGATGCACCTCGTCGGGAGACACGCAGGTACGAAGATCGTGTGCGTTGGTTTCAGCCTAGGCGGGAATCTCGTCACTAAATACATGGGCGAACGGGGCGATAAAACGTTGCCGCAGATTATCGGCGGGATTTCTATTTGCCAAGGCTACAACGCGATCGAGTACGTAATGGATAAACATCTAGACAAAAAAGCAAACAAGTGTTGACACGCAAAATAAGAAAAAAAAATAAACTATGAATAAATCGTCGTCGAGTTTGCTTGAATTGGATATTCGTTCAAGGGGTACAAAGTTCCTGCTCAATTGGACAAACTTCAGGCGTTTCTATCTTTACATTATGACGGAATCGGTGAAAAATATTATTCTGCGACACAAGGACGTACTATTGTCGAGGGAAGTGCAACAGCGATACGGGCTGAATGAGCGGGACATCATTTCGGCGGCGACGCTACCGGAACTCGACGAGGCTTACACGAGACGAGTAAGGCAGCGTTGAAAAAAAAATTGTATACTTGTTTTTAACAATAGGAGGGTAATAGCATAGTATAGTTGTTTATTTCCAAATATACCCTTGCAGGCTTTTACACAGTTCCCCCCTCTGTACATTGGTACCCTTTTACACGATTCCTTCGTTTTTTTCGTTAACATTTGTCTTTCGTCCTTTTTCTCCTTTATGCTTCCTTTCTTATCATACATTCAAAGGCTCTCGCATACTCGCACAATTCTTTCATCGGTTTCCCTTTCATTTCTTTATCGACTTTTTCCTTTTAGTGCCTTCACCTTGTAGCCTCTTCGCCACTTTTCCAAACCATCTACCACTTCCTTGTTCGTTTTTTATTTTATTGCCCCGCATTCGAGTATGTGTTCCAAACTTTCTTCTTCCTTTCTACAACACCGGCATAGCGTATCCGCACATCCTATATTACCTCCTTTTCCAATATTTCCACATCTTAACCTCGCCCATGTTTTGTCAGTCCTCTATGTCCTTCTCTTCCCAATACTCTTCCGTTTCTATACGTTGTTTTCGATTTTTCTACTCCCTGCAATACGTCAAATTCTCAATTTTTCCAGTCTCCTATTTCCTGATCAGTTTTTATTCGTGTAGTTCTTTTGTTTTCTTGCTCTCCCCATATCTTCGTCTCTTATCTTTTGCCATATTGTTCCCACTCCTACCTCCTCCTTGACTCCCTTCACTTCCATTCCGCATTTGGATGCGTTTGCATTTAACATCGCTCTGGCTTCTTCTTTCAAACACTTTTTCGGCCACCAATCTTCCGGAATTTACGTTATCTCGCATTGGTAATTTGCTGATCTTTCCATGCTTCTAATCCCGCCTCCCTTGTCCATATGTAGCTAGGCGTATTGTCGTTTATACCCATTTCCATTTTAACATATTTACCCTATAATTTTTCTATTTGCTCCCTCCTCTTTCGGCCCCGCATCTCCACGCCTTGCAGCATCCTACTCTTTACCAATAGAAAGGTAATAATAATTTACGATTGTTGCAGGTGCACAATTTCCGATCAGTCAAAGACCTCTATAAATGGAGCAGCAGTATAAATTACCTCAACAATATTTCCATTCCAATGGTCTTTGTGAATGCCCTGGACGATCCTCTCGTTCCCGAAATGCTTCTAGTGCCCATTCGAGACTTTGCAGGTATAATTTTGCCTGAACATTAACATTCGTTCGTGCGAATGATACCTTGACTCGGTTACTTTTGTTTGCTATACTTAGCGCGGCACAAAAACGTGCTGTACGTCGAGTTAGCGCACGGTGGCCATCTTGGATTTTACGAGGGTGGTCTGATCTATCCGGACCCGATAACTTGGCTCGATCGCTCGGTAGTCTCCCTGGTGGGATCACTGACTCTCGTGCATGCCGACCGCACCAAAGTTTCTTAATCTCGCTCGTACGAAGTCGCAGTACGATCGAGAGTCTCTCCTTCGGCAGCTGAGTATCGGAAGGGGAACGCGAGGAACGTCGCAATTGGAGCTTTGATCGTTCTCTCGCGCGTAGGCTCTTGAGAACGAAAGTGCGGAGGGAAGAATATTGGAAATGCCGCAATTACCTCAGAACGATCGTTGTTTCGAGAGTGACTGATATAAATCTTTGGGAACAATCGTCGGTACTGTCCTGTCCCCACCTCATCCCTCCTACGCGAGTCCTTACTGGCATTTTTTACGCAAATTACGAGATGCACCGATTCATCTCGAGTTCGATGACACATTGAAAGAGAAATAAAATCGTACTCTTCGTTTACGAGCATCGCACGCGAGTTCGGCGATTAATCGTAAAAGTTGACGTACCATTGAATTTTCATCGTCGATCGATGAGGTCAGTTTGTTGAACATTCTCCTGCGATAAAACAGTGGACGCGAATATTTTGGTATTCGTATATGTAATGTCTAGTACACGTTCAAATCCTTATGCACTCATCGACCCTTCATTGACAAAAAATATTTTTCACACTCGTACTTCTCACTCGGGAATTTGGCGTCATCCGTGGCTCAAACTGGCGAGAAAATTGTTATGTTTTTTTCGAACAGTCTAACGTCCAGTGGACATTAATGGATGTATATCGGGCATATATGTACAAGTATACACGAGAAAGCAGGCCTATAGAAATATAAAAATAATAATGGGTCGCCTCATTTGAATGTGCATTAAAGAAATGCTACATTTTTATCAACGCGAATAGAAATGTATATTTATTTGTTTTATGAAAACTAGAACGATTGCAAGAAAAATAATTATTTGCAATTTATTATTTTTACGTTTGCTTTGGAACATAAAATGGTATGGAGTACTTACGAATCAGATTCGGAGCGAAGATTAAAACAGGTCTACGGTTGATAAGTAAAAAGTACGATGACCATTCGTTGAAACACAACGGTGATTGTAGCATCGTTGCACGACTTTTTTTAAGGACGTTTGCTCGTTACATTCCTGACCGAAAGTTTTTGTCAATCAGAATTCGAATACACTTAGTCCAGTCGGAATGTACATTTGAAATTGCAATAATTACCAGTATTTTCTTTTTTTAATCGGGGGGGCATTGGTAGTCTAACCAGTATTTTCTTTTTCTAATCGTTAGGGGGGGGGGTCATTGATAGTCTAAATCCAGATCTCCAACCGGATTCTGCAGGATTTTCGGACGCCATGTTGAAGTTAAATGGAATTTGTTGTCGTCCAATAACTCGCCCATTTTCGACTTTTGACTAAAAATGGTCGTAACTAAACATGTAGAAAATTTAATTCTCTACAACTTTAGTTATAACCATTTTTTGTCTACGATCGATATTTGCCGACTCGAACGTGAAAAGCGAACGAAATTAGATAATTGCATGATTTCGTTTATTCTCAACTTTAGCGTGACAAACAAAAATGAACAAACTTGTAGGGAATCAAATTCTCTACAACTCTGGTCATTGCTTTTGTTTCCTAGGATCAATATTTTTAGTTGTATGGCTATAGCAAATCTAACGAAACTTCATTGACCTACGTAGCCGAGACACTGACGTAAGCGGCATTTGGGCCAACAGAAGAACGTGCCGGTGGCGTTCTTTCGGTCAACAAAAGGACTCCCTTCTTCAGGTTTAAGTCGGAAAAAATCGATCTTAGATAAAGAATTGTTACAACCAATGTTATAGAGAATTAAATTTAGTTGTGACAGTCAAAAGGTGAAAATCAATGAGTTATTTGTCATAAACAAATTCCCCTCAAATTCAAGATTACAACTGGCGCTCACGCAGAATCCGGTCGAAAAATTTGGATTTAGACTATCAATGATCGCCCCTAACGATTAGAAAAAGAAAATACTAGTTCTTAATTATTGCAATTTCAGGTGGTTTTCTTGTACATCCCAACTCGGCTAACTGTGCTGTCAAAACTAATACATCAAACTAATCGTCAGAATAAATTCTTTAGCATTAAAAACACGCGATCATTTTTCATTCTTTTTCTAAATAGAGATATTGAAAAAGCTACGAAATTGGGTAAACTTTCGAATGTCGCCTGATCGTCAAGTACTCGAAAAATCTGGCGTTAATTTTCTTTTGATTGGGAGTGTACGACATAATCAGTTCGAACGTATCGCTCTAAAAGTCGCCTACGATATAGCGAATTTTCGTATCACAACACACACACACACACATACACACATACGAAGTAAATAGATAGTCCTCAGTTCAGCTTTTTCAATGCGGCTGATTAATTCTAATCGAACGGGTAGCAGCGATTGCCGTGGAAAAAAACAATTGAAGAATAGAATCATACGACTGATAAGAAGCGCTAAATTTTTTTTGAACGCAAAGTATCAGCGAGCTGTACGCGAGTATTATTCGAAACATCCAGCTTCGACTATTGATAGCGCACACTGGAAGATATTCGAGAAAAATCACTCTGTCGGGTGTGGAATATCCTTCCTATACGCCAGAAAGTATACCAAAATTCACCCAATTGAAAAAAAAACGGATTGCCACGCAAAAATAAAAGATTCTTTTTCTTTGGCAAATTGATTCAAAAGGCGTGAAAAAGTCTCAACACAATGTTACTAATTCATTACACACGACACGAAGGGTGCTCAATTTCTTTTCTCTCTCACTCTCCTTTCTCCACGCAAGAGTCAACGTCAATCGAGCCTCGATACGATTGACCAATTTGTAAAATGACAAAAATTTAATATCGATTACACCCTTAATAAATAAATCGGAATAGATTTTTTGTGCCTTTTTTTCGTTGTTTCGCATTCATTTCTTCCGTGGCTCTCGTGCATTCGCGACGTTTATGGGACAAGAGTATATCGGCAGCCTATCGTTTGCGCGATAAAGTCCTCGTAATGTGCTAATTCCGCAAATGAGTATAGTCCAAACGCTGAGAATGGTGCATTTTTTTCGCCTCCGGAAATGCTAATCGTGCTCTTTTTTTCTCGGTTGAACGCCAATTAAAAGTAAAGAACTGAAAATTTGAAAGAAAAAAAAATAAACTTAAACATAAAAAATTACACTTGAATTAATGGGTTGAATATTTCAGCAAATCATCGAATTTGGGTAAGAATTGTATTCGAAGAGACTATACCCGCGCGAGCGTTCTCGAGAGTAGAAGTATAATGCGTTTCAATTGAACCACAAAGAGGCCCGTAGGATTTCTCTCCCGCTCAGTCTCGGTGAAGCCTGCGAGCGGATACGTCACTGTGTGAATCGACGCTGACGGCTTGGAGTACATACGGGTACTCAGTTCCTTTCCCGGTACAATACCCGTCTTGTACCGTTGTAACAATTCTTAAAAATTTCCCGTCGAGGAAAAAAATGCGCGTTGCGGTGCAAACGATTTTTCTCGTCGTGGCGAGTTTAGTCAGTGTGGAGTCGATCCCGCCATATTGGCAGGAGAGAAGGCTCCTTCTTCAGGCCGAAGTTTCCCTCGTTCTCGGAGGTCAACTGCCCTTCAAGACTGGCGAACGCATTCCCAATGATGTTCTCATGGCGGAGAAGTGGGCCGAGATCGAGCGAGGTACGGCGCGCTAAATTCGCTCACTTATGAAACTTTGATTAATTTTTTTCCCGAATCTGTTTGATCGGACAACCTAATTGAATTTTCAAGGCGTTCGCGATCCATCGAGGTTCGCCCCGGCGCGTAATTTTCTCGAGGCTAGGAGTGACATAGAAGAATCGAAGGTCTACCGTATAATCCGTAAAATGCCGAAAGGTGCGGTACTGCACGCTCACGACACGGCGTTAGTCTCCGAGGACTTTGTCTTCCGTAACATAACGCATCGCGAGGGACTCTACGTTTGCGAAGCCGGCGACGGCAAATTGTCGATGCGTTTTTTCGACGTGCCCTTCGGGGATTGCAACTGGCAGCTACTCAGTGATTTGCGTCGCGATCCGGCAACAGGCAAAACCATAGACGAGAAAATTCGTCGTCAAATGTCGATGCGAGATCCGGAAAAGCCGACAACCGATTACGTGAATGGAAACGCCGCATGGGAGAAATTCGGCGATATATTTCGCTTCGTAACGCCGTTTTTGACCTACAGACCGGTATACGAGGATCATTATTATCAGGGCCTCCAAGAGTTGCACGATGATAATGTTATTTATTTGGAGCTGAGATCAACCTTGCCACCGGTTTACGATCTCAACGGTACCGAATACGGTCCCCTCGAGGTTGCGACAATTTACAAAAACATCACTGACCGTTTCGTGCGCAACAATCCAACGTTCGTCGGTGCGAAGCTCATTTACGCCCCGATGAAGACTGACGATCCCGAGGCGATCAACAAGTATCTCGCCACCGCTGCTCAACTCAAACACGAGTTGCCCGATTTTTTTGCCGGTTTCGATCTTGTCGGGCAGGAGGACACGGCGGTGCCTCTTGTCGAGTCGGTGGAAAAACTTCGCGCCAACGATCCCGAGATGAAGTTTTTCTTTCACGCCGGCGAGACCAACTGGAACGGCCTCAGTATCGATGAGAATTTGATGGACGCGGTGCTTCTGAATTCCAAAAGAATCGGCCACGGGTGAGAACTCGGGTCCTCCACTCCCTTCACACGCGCACGCTAATGTATTCTCAATTTTTCCGCATCTCTTCACCAGGTACGCCCTCTCGAAGCATCCCAAGATTCTCGAAATGGTGAAACGGAGGAAAATAGCTATTGAAGTATGCCCGATATCGAATCAGGTGTTGGCTCTCGTGAGAGACATGAGGAATCACCCGGCGAGTAACTTGTTCGTTGAGGACGTCCCGGTCGTCGTGTCCAACGATGATCCCGGCCTGTGGGGCTCGAGGGCCCTCAGTTACGATTTTTACGAGGCATTCGTCGGGATTATGCCGGCTCACGCTGATCTTCGATCTTTGAAACAATTGGCCATTAATTCCTTGAATTACAGTAGCCTCAATGCCGCGGACAAGTATCGCGCACTCTCTATTTGGCAAGGACAATGGCACGCTTTCTTGGAGTCACTGGTCTACGCGACGATCACCAACGTTCACTGACGAACTAGCTCAAATTTCTGGCGACGCGCCCTCACCGATAAACTTTTTTATTCGACGATGATTGTAACGAAAAATAGCTTACAACGACTTGAGTAATAAAATTCATTTTCAAAGGACTATAAAAGTTTTGTTTACCCTAACTCGCACGAAGCAAGGTATGTTTAAATGGCCGTGGGAATTGGTAGAAACACCCCAAATTATATTTGGCGAACGGAAGTCGAAGTATGGGAAAGGGCCGCAAGGTACCTGCACCAAATAATGAAGATGGGGATTGGTAGGTGGCCAAAAAATTCCGAAGGGAAGAAGCAAGAACAATTATAAATTGTAACCCATTGAAATAGGGGAAAGACGTAAAAGCAGCATTGAAAAGCGTAGATAAAGGGGCAATCTCGCAAGCCATATGGAATGGTAATAAAGAGAAGTTAAAAGAAAAAAAGAGGGAGCCATACAAATTTAAATTGAACAAGATATTCAATACGATTGGAGGAAAATCGATGCGTCGTCATGTTGCGAGGAATATAAAGATAGGAAAACAGGTATACACAAGGAACAATATTGGGAAGGGCAAGGTGATTAGAGGAGAATTAAAAGAAACGTGGGCGAGGATGATATTTGGAAATTCCGGGAAAGACAGGGGAAAAGGGTAGCCAAACGGAGAGTATGCAAGCAGAAAATTGAAAATTTGTGAGTGTACGGAAGGTAAGGGAAAACTAACACCGGTATTCATATTAGATGCCCCTTGAGTAATAAGGCCTCCTTGTTCTTTGTTCAGAACAAACAACTAGGGGGCCTTATTTCTTAAGGACCAACTATGAATACAGGTGTAAACCAAGAAATAGTAAACTGGAGCAATAGTTGGAACACATCGGGGGGTTAGAAATTTACCGGAATAAAGAACCGCTACTGAAAATGTAACCAGCAAAGCAACTATGCGATTACATCCAGACAATTACATGAGACACTAGCAACTAGGTTACATATAAGAATAACAATGTAAAATAATTTATGTAAATGAGAAGGGAGCAGCATTTATGTAAACACCCTTACAAAGGGTATACTAGGAATAAAATACTACTACTATTTTAACTCGACGCATTCCTTGCTGAGTTTTGTTCCATAAATATCTTCAGGAATTGAGAGGCTCTCAGAGCGAGCACCAATTGACAAAAAATATATCACGATCATGATCTCGATCTACGACCCGTCTTGATCGGTTTCTTCACGACGCGTCCCAGCTTCAGATCAAAATAGAGAGTAAGTTGGTCATTGTTTTCCCTGAGATTGCTGAGCAACGAGGCAGCAACAAGTCTTCTCTCATCGACCGCAAGTTTCTCACTTTCACTTGTTCCCCAAGTACGAAAATTTCGGTCACCTCGACTCGCGCTCTTCGTCTTCCACGGAGGTGGATCATTCTTCATGGCAATCATGCGGCTCACTTCTTGCAACTTGTGTATCATCGCTCGCCGACGATTTTTATCGCTGATACGCGAAGAAATATTTCTCGTTCCGCCGTTCCAAGTTCGATTGAGCGAGCTACCTCGCGAGTCATTGCTCAAATGGAAACGTAAATAATTGACCATTTTTTTCGCACTGCCGGAAAACTTGAGATGCAATTCGACGGTTCGGGGATCATCCGAAAGTTCCGAAGAGCCGAGAAGCTGCTGATTTTTTCTCGTTGCAGCTTTCTCACGCGGATTCATCATCATTCTGAGACTGACGATCGACGGTTCCTCCGTTAAATGATCCAAATATCTCACAATCTCGCCTGGTCTTCGGTCGTTGACACTTTCAGGATCATTTGCAGCAGAATTTTCTTCCGAAGTCGTACGCCTCTCGACGTCTCGCTTTTTGAGCTTGTTTCTCTCGCAATTATTTACCTTCTCGCCGCTTTGAATTCTCACTTTTCCCGGATTCCCCACACTTGAACTTTGATTTTTCGCCGTTTCCGGATTTCCCACATTTCCGCTTCGATTTTTCGCCTTTTCCGGATTCCCCACATTTCCGCTTTGATTTTTCGCCTTTTCCGGATTTCTCACATTTCCGCTTTGATTTTTCGCTTTTTCCGAATTTCCCATACTTTCGTTGCTCATCGTACGATGCCGGGATTGAATTGCCTCGTTTCTAGAATTGCGAAACGCCAAAAAGTTGGTTTTTGCGATAATCTTCTCCGGGAAACGCCGTTTTGGATGTTTAACACCGCTGATTTTCGACAAAGTGCCTCTCGGCAGGTATTCATTCCTAAACGTCGACGAATTTTTCAACCTTTGACCGACGCGAGATTTTGCGAAAACTTGATTAAACGCCAGTTTGTGGTGCAATTGAGGCATTATCGGTTGAAAGCTGTAAATTCGTGAAATTCCAACCGGTCGAACGATTGCCGGAGCAACGAGAATTCCCGAAATATTGGAATTCGCGTATTTCCTGGCATACCAATTTGCCAGATTGTTTCCATTCAATCGAGGCACGCTACGGTTGACTGAGGGCCTTAGGGTTGGCGGATAGTTCTGCGGGACGTGCTTTCGCGTATCTGTCGAGGCTTTTTCGTCATCCCTCAAGGGATTGTCAACTCGGCGCGTTGCGTTGCTAAAAAATGTGTCCAGTACGTAGCCACCCTCCTGGGAAATTGTTTCCGAGCCGCTCTTCTCCTGCGAACTTCCTTCCATCGAGTTTTCATCGTAATGAAGCTCGGGACTATCCGTAGTTTCGGTGATGTCCTTCGGAGGCGCCGAATCGTAAATTTCACGAATCTCAAGAGAACAAGTGAGATTATTCCTCGTTTCGTTGCTTCTTGTCGGAATTTTGCCAGCATTAACCTCGGAATCGTTTGTCTCATCGTCGCTGACAATTTTTACTTTCACGAGCTCGCCATTGACGTTAAAATTCATACGATCGAGGATTCTCGAAACTTGTCCGAGAATAAATTTCCAGGAGTCTTTCCAGTCGTCCTCCTCCCCTGTAGGGAAGCCGTTCGGTCTCGTGACTTTCTTTGCCAACGCCACGAGATAATCTCTCAGTAATCTCTGATCGAGATCGATCTTGATTTCCTTGATTAATTTTGGTATTTTCAGATCCGGAAATTCCTCATCTTCCTTGGACGACCTCGAGGTTCTGACGGGTGTAGAAAAATTATTCTCGAACACTGCCTCGTCCAAATTCACGATCTTCGAGCTCGTCGAATTATCTTCCGGCCACGATATCTTGAATATTTCTTGCCACGGTTTTACGTCCGCTTTTGAACGTTGACTAGGAAAAGGCGAAGTTGCAACGTAGGAATTGCCACGTGGATATAGTCTTCTATCCATTTCGTAATAATTCGCATTTTTGCGGCCTTCCAGTCTGTATCTCCCATCAGGCCATCTTGGATTTTCTTTGCGTTCATCGTAGAACTTTGCTTCCACTCGTTGTCCAGGTTTCTCGAGTTCTCGTTGAAATTTGTTCTTGAGGTACCGTCCCATTTGCACCAGTGAACTCGCGTCATTGGGCGCTATAGAAGGTAGAGCGGAAATTACAATGGGAACGTTGATTCCTTCGTTGGAAGACTCCTGTGCGTTATTTCTGCGATACTCGCGATGTTTCGAAGCTTCCGGTTGATCGTTCTTCGAAGTCAAATCCGGCATTGTCTTATCGATTAATTTAAAACTGTGCCCTCTCGCAGCTGGCCCAATGTTGTCTGAATTTTCAAGAATATTCGAATCCCCGGAGAGTCCGACGATCATCGGCCCTTCGAACGCGTAATACGGCCGAAGTGACAAATTTTTCGTATTATTTTTCATTCTCAATCGACGTTCCGCCGCATGCTCAGTTGGTTCGACAATATCGTCCGCTAATGGGCTCGTCGACTGGGCGTTTTCTACGGCAGGTTGAGGCTTTTTATCGTCAATTCCTTTTTTCAGCATACTCATCAGAGCAATTTGCATGTTTTTCGATAGTGCCTCAGCAATCGACGAGATCGACGATCTTGAAGCGCCATTCTCAGTATCTTTCTTCATTCCCAATTTTCTTTTATTTTCAAGCCGGTCATTTTCCGACGCCTCGTATTCTTCCTCGTACGCGTCGTCGGTGACCGCTTCTTCATGGTTATCCGGAGTTTGGCTGGTCTCGTAATTCTCGTAGTAATCCTCGTCCACGGCGTCGTAGGGTGTGGTCGGTTCGGTTGCATAGAGATGCGTTTTTTTCTGCACTTTGGCCAAAGGCGGCGTTATTTTTCTCAAGCTTCCGGCACGGCGAAAACTTGGCTTATTCGTTCCGGTACTCTTCTCGTCGTTGGCGTTGGATGCCTTGGTGAACATTGTCGGAATTTTTGTAACTTTCGTGCCTGATCGGCCCGGCGATGTTTGAGTATATTTTCGAGTTCTTCGATGCTCGACATTCGAATACTCAGCCGTCAAGAATGTCGAGATGGTCGCAATTTTCATCCCGGGTTTCGAGTAAACTTTGGGATCGACGATTCTCGAGGTTTTCCTCGGGCCCAAAGTCGCACTCGTCGTAGATCCGACGCGTGCAGTGAAATTCGAGTTAACGACTGTCGAACGATGGGATTTCTTCCCATCTATCCTTGAGGGCTTCCTCGTGGCGATTGGATTCTTTGTAGTGAGCGAGGCCGATGGTCCATCGGACGGCGAGCTGGTTGCGAAGAGTTGCTTGATCTTTTTGTTCCTCGTTGTTTCGTGGGAGGTGAAGAAACGCGTGGTCGTTTCCACGGCACTCGCGACACCTATGCCAAATTTCGGAAACGCAGGAAGCGCGAATCGAGATGCGGTCGTCGTATGAGTCGAGTAATTGCCAGCTGAAGTTTGCGGCCATGAAGTCACATCGAGTTTCCGATCGTTCGAATCGTCCATCAGATAACGCACAGGCTCAAGAACGTTTCTTTCGGCTCCATAATCGTCAATCGTCATCGGCATAGTACCGGTTACCCCCAAACGAGTGTGCCAAGTTTTCCGAAACAACGGCACGACCTCGAATGCTCTTGTCGTGGTTGCTTCGCTCCTCTCGAAACCAAATTTACTCGTGGACGGCGAAATCGCGCGGGAAACGCAAGCCCTGACATCTGAACGAAAAGCGACGAGAGAATAGGCGTGTTTTATATGGGGGGTACGTTCAAATATAAAAGAGACTCACGGGGTTGGCAAACGTAAGATTGTTTCTGATTGCAGGAGAGCCCGTAGACCAGAGGAGACTTCAGATTTTCCCGATCGAGATTCAAACAGTTGAACTCGCCGGCGTAAATATCGTCCTCGGCACACCAAGGCATGAAACTTTTGCCGAATGGAGATAAAGCTTCGCCGTTCGTGTTCCACTCCCATTGCCCGTCTACTCTATGACCATCAGTCCAAATGTGCCGTAGTTCTGGAACGAAATGGTTGAACAAGCCAATTGCAAAGTTTTCCTAATTGTTATACGGAAGTTATCCCAATGGATACCAAATGTGCACTTGGAATATACCTATAAGTTATCACGTGTCCAACACGTGACAGTTATCCTTTTAGATGGTCAACTCGAAGGTAACTTCCGCGCGGACATTTGGTACACTTTTAGTCGACTTTTCGATAACAATCAGTTTTTGAAAATTGCTACTTGGGTTACCAGTTCTTGGCGAGAATTTGTCAAAATCGGCGCCAACAGCTTCACGCAAACTGTTTTCAGTTAATTTGAGGGAGCCTATTTCTAATAAAATGACCCCTTCAACATAGTTCTGGATGCGAGTTAGAGAATTTCTTTTAAGGGACATATCCAGAAACGAGTAAAAATGTTCCCATTTCATTTCTCCATCGCTACTATTTTCCATTAGAGCGTAATTTTCATCACTAACAGTTTTATCGTTAATTATGTGAAACAAGTAATCAGTAATTCGAGAACCAACGAAGGCTTCTGCTGCGTCCACTATCTCGATTTGAGTTCCAGGGAGCGTAAGCTCGTCGTAAGCGTGTAGTTAAGCTCCCAAGTCGAACGCACCTACAAACGGACTCTACACACCTGCTCTGCTGTCCAGCATGAGACTCATCATGTGCGATATCGTTTGGGGCGAGTCGAGGACGACCAAAGAAGCATTCGTTGATTCGCAGGATCTTCTTGCCTCGGACCACTCCAAGGGATAAAGGCCTATCCAGTAGGGACAACCATCAACGACTACGGCAACGGGCTTTTTGCTCAGGTGCTTCTTGGGAGCTGAAAAAAGGCCAAATGATGAATTGAAACAATCGGGGAAAAAAATGAACAATTGACATGAGAATTACGTTTTTGACAGAGCACGTCGCGTTTACGGTCGCACTTGGCTTCGACGTAGACGGGTATTTCGCACAGATGTCTGTCCAGCAGGAGGCAATTGCCCATCGACTCGCTGAAGTTTCTCTGCCGCATCTCGTTGTTTTTTATCTTTTTGCCAGAGGCGAGCCAGCGCCAAGTGCCAGGCTCGTTCTTCTTCGTGTATCCACCGATCCAGGCACTCTCAATACCTACTAATTTTTCCCCTCTATAGCTTGATTACAGTATTTTGGCAATGTCCGTTTTTAAAGTTCGTCGGAAAGTTTGACCTTCTTACCGGGCCTATTTCGCAGCATAGAAACTGCGAGTACACGCGCTTCCTCGACGGTGTTGACTTCCGCGATCTGAAGGCCTTCTTCTCTGCACTGCACGACAGCCTCTGCCCACGTTGTTCTGCCGGAATACAGACGGAATTCTTCCTCCCCGATCTGTGATGCGGCGACCATTCTCATTTTATTGTCAAACGTTCGATCGCTGTCTGAATTCGTTAAATTGCATTATTACACGAGTTGCTAATCGTGATGAACCGTTTGAATGACATTGTTTATTGGATAATTGAATGCGAGAGAAAAGGTACAACCTCTTTGGCATACAAAACCTCTCCATTGATCGCATGTTATTGGAACGAAAATGGGAACGACGTGGCCAGCTCGGTCGATCGTCAAGCAATGCACGTCGTTGATCTCCCTATCGGGATACGATATTGGCATATTATCCAGAATGGATATCGTCGAGCCGAGACCCTTCGAATTCAAATCCCACATCCAAAAGTCCCCGTAATATTTTCTCGCACCTATCCAGTAACCTTCTGAAACTGGCATGGGAAACAAGAGTTGAAAAAATGCTCCGCAACTGAATCTGCCACGACAAAAGACTCGAGTTTAACGATCGCAAGAAGCATAAAGGCTTCGCCGATTGCCCGATGAAAACACACGCTTTCTCAATGCAACCGACTTTAATCTCGAACGCTAATAGCTCGAATCGTACTGACGCGCTGTTAAATTGCTCGACACACGAGTTTCCACGCGACAATACGATTTGCTTCGATGAAAATACGTTTCCAGTTAAAACTTTGGTTTAAAAAAAAAATAAAATGATGGACAAAAATCAGGAGTCGATATTGATATTGGATAGAATTTGGATTCAGCACCTTTTTGGACTGCTGCACTGAGATGTATGTATGTCTTTGGAATGATATTTTATATTTCCATAAGAGTGACAATAATATTTTATAGTCATAAACACCGCCAAAAGTATACCTAGTACTGCTTATTGATATTTTCACAGTTGCACATATGTTGATCGCAACCACCAATCTTACAAGCATACGTTTATTGTTCAATGATATTTAATATATAAGGTTTTCATAAAATGGATATTCCGTGACGCTATCAAAAATTTACTTCCCCAAGATCCTTATAGTGAACAGGGCTGAAATATACACTGCTCCAAAAATTAAGGGGACAGAAAATGTCAAATTTTTTTGAAGCGCTGTATCCGTGTGAAAAATGGTCGTATCGAGATGAAGAAAGAAAAAAGCATTTTGAAGCTTCAAGTTTCTAGTTTTGAGATCTTTGGGGAAAAAATGTTGTGAGCTACGGTTATCGCGCAAGCATAAGAAATAGCGCGAGACGAAGATTTTCCGAATTTTTTCGTTTTTTTTTTCGAGGGTCTACGGGCTCGGGAATTTTTTTTAGTAGAATAAATGCATAGGTCAGTTAGCTTCTTTATTTAACTTTAATTTGGTTTTTTGTTGTCTCTATACGTCCATTTTTTGCTGAGTCATCTGACTTTCAATGAAAAAGTATCCTTTTGACTTTGATGATCGATATCTCATCAACCAATGATCGCATAGGGAATTATAGGTTAGCTTTTGAAACTTAAATCATTTTACTCCAAGACCCTCTCATTGATTTCTGAAAAAAAATGTCACCTTTAACATAAATTTGAAAAAAAGTGAAAAGAATGACTTTTTATAGTTTTTCAGTAAATCTACCACTACTTTACGAATATTGATGGAAAGATTAATGTTGCCAGGTTTTTTGCAGCTTAATGTACCGCCAGAACCCATGTAAATTTTCAAATTAATCGATCGTACCGTTTTTCCGGACCGATTAATCAAAGTTTTACAAAACAATTAAAGGAACAAGTGTATTGTTCCTAAGCATCGTGTAATCATCATCAAAATGGAAAGAACAATTTTTTCGACTTTTTTCACGATTTTGCACTGGTTACTTGTTAAATTTGAGAAAACAGAGTTTTTTTAGTTTATTAAATCTTTAAGGAAATAAGACTTAAGTCATTAGCCGAGCCACTAGTCGAGTAGCTAGACGAGTGACTTTTGGTTCAGATAAATACCGCCTAGGCCTGATAAAAAATGGAGAAACCGTTGAAGATTCCCAAAACTTTTGATTAATTTTTTTTTAAGAAAGATGACATTTGAGAAAAACTGTTTTTTGTAACCCTAATAAACTTCACAGAAAGTATCGCGAATTAATCGCATAAATGTTCTCAGATCGAGTAGTGAATACAATTTGGGAGTATCAACTTTTGATTAATGCAATTAAAGATGAGTGAAATTTTGGTGCGAAAAGGCAGAATTGTCTCTAATATGAGTCAGTGTTGTTTCCTGAAATGTTTGACAACATAAATCAAAAAATTCAAAAAAATGTTTTTTTTTTATTTTTAGTTTTTATTTCTCAAATTTACCAAGTAACTATTGCAAAGTTGTGAAGAAGTCGAAAAAATTACTCATTTCATTTGAATGATGATTACGCGATGTTTAGGAACAACACACTTTTTTCTTCTATTGTTGTGTACTTTGATCAATCGGTCCAGGAAAACGGTTCGATGAATAAATTTGAAAACTTACAGGACTATTGGGCGTGCATTGAGCTGAAAAAAACCTGACAACATTAGTCTTTCCATCAATATTTGTAAAATAGTGGTAAATTTACTGAAAAACCATAGAAAGTCATTTTTTCGTATCTTTTTTCAAATAAAGGTTAAGGGCGAAAAAAATTCTTAAAAATCAACGAAAGGTTCTTGTGGGATATTCATTCAAGTTTTCAAAGCTACTCTTTAATTCCCTGTGCGATCATTGGTTGCTGAGATATCGATGATCAAAGACAAAACGATCGTTTTTCACTCAAAGTCGAATATCTCAGCAAAAAATTGACGTAGCGAGACCAAAAAAACGAAATTGAAGCTGAATAACCGAGCTAATTAACCTATGCATTGATTTAACTGAAAAAAAAAGTCTCAAGCCCGTGGACGCTTGGAAAAAAAATAAAAGATTTGGAAAATTGTTGTCTTGTGTTATTTTTTATGATTGCGCGATAACCGTAGCTCACAACAAATTTCTGCCAAAAGATCTCAAAACTGAAAACATGAAGCTTCAAAATACTTTTTTTTTATCTCGGTACGACCATTTTTCACACAGATACAGTGCTTCACAGCACAAACACTGAAAAAATTTGAGAAATTTACTGTTTCTTGAATTTTTTGGAGTAATGGATCTACATTGATTAAAAATGTTGCCTGTGATGTGCGTCGATATTTATAATGATATGTACCATATTATAAGATCCGACCAGCTCCATGCTTATTTGGTGGGTTATTCAAGCGTTGCTTTGAGGCGTCAACGCCCGTCTACTAGATGCATACAATATTTCATAAATCCAAAATAAAATAAAATACGTAACCGAAAGTCCTTGGTAACCTTGATGATTTTTTTATTACCATTCGTCATTACCTGACTTCCTGTAATGATTTATTTCGAAGAAAATATTTCGCCTATACATGGAATCAAACTTAAAACCAGCCCCGAATCTACGATTTTTCCAAGCCGGGGCGAAATATTGCCACTTCGGCATTTGAGATTAATGATGTAAAGATCTCACAAAACAAATATACTGGGTGGGATTTTCTGTGACCCGGAGAATAAGAACGCTTAAAAAAAATTGCGCTCTTTATTTCCTATTTGCTAATAAATTTTCGTTATGTCTGACATCAATATACAAGACTCCAAAAAATTAAAGGAACGGAAAATTTATTAAATTTTTCTTTGTGTTTTTTGAAGCGTTGTATCTACGTGAAAAATAGTCATATCGAAATGAAAAAAATGCATTTTGAAGCTTCAAGTTTCTAGTTTCGAGATCTGTTGGCAAACAATTTTTGTGAGCTACGGTTATCGCGCATTCATAAGAAAAAGCACGAGAATTTTTTTTTCATTTTTTGTTTTTTTTTCATGGGTCCTCGGGCCCGGGTGTTTTTCAGTTACATCAATGCGTAAGCACAGTTTTTTCAAAACTGATCTTTTTTTTAAGGAAAAAATCAATTAACAGTTTTTTTCAGAACTAATATTTCTTTTTTGGTAAAATTTTCCTAAATTTTGGTATAAACAAAAACAAAATTTTTCGTAAACTTTAACTTTTTTTTCAATTTTTGATCATGCGGTGTTTTGAAAAAAGCTGTTGTGTGTAACCCTAATAACCTTGGTAGAAAATATCGAGCATTAATCGCATAAATGTTCTCAGATGACTAGTAAATACAGCTTGGGGTTATCAACTTTTAATTCATGCAATTAAAGATACGTGAAATTATGGTGCGCAAAGCGCGAACCGTGTCAAAAATGAGTCAGTATTTTTGCCGGAAATGTTATATATATATATATATTTAATTTTCGCATTTTTTTCTTAAGTCTAACAAGCAACAATACACTGGTTCCTTTAATTGTTTTGTGAAACTTTGATCAATCGGTCCGGAAAAACGGTTCGATTGATCGATTTGAACATTTACAGGGCTATTGGGAGTACATTAAGCTGAACAAAATCCTAGCAACATTAGTCTGTCTATCAATATATGTAAAGTAGTGGTAGATTTCCTGAAAACCCATAAAAAGTAATTTTTTGTACTTTTTTCAAGTTAATGATAAGGGTGGATAAAAATTCTCAACGATCAACGAAATCGGAGGAAATGTCTTGTAGGAAATTTATTCAAGTTTCCAAAGCTGCCCTTCAATTCTCTGTGCGATCATTGGTTGTTGAGATACCAATGACTAAACACAAAAGGATCCTTTGTCATTTAAAGTCGGATATCTCAGCAAAAAATTGACGTAGAGAGACAAAAAACAAATTGAAACTGAAGAAACAAGTAAACTGACCTATGCATTGATTTAACTAAAAAAAATCCGAGCCCGTGGACTCTTAAAAAAAAGGGTGGGGTCAAAATGTCGAATGACCAAACACAGATTCGAACAATCTACAACATTCATATCTCCGAAATAGAAAAAAGTGAATGTCTAATATTCAAAATACTGTCTATGGCAAAAAGCCATATATCGAGACTACAAACTTCGAATGTATAGACCTTAGAAACGCAAATGATCGACGGTTCGCAATGGCGAACAACATGGCATGGCTGCTTAACCCGACTGGCCACTAACGCCATCTGCCATCTTCATTCTGGAGCGCAAGTAGTATTGCTCGATCCCAAGTTTTCGCTATCCGGACCGTTCGCCATTTTGGGCCACCGCTATTTTAACTGATCGACTTTTTGGTCCTGCGCTTTAATGAATTCGAAATTGCAAACTGTCGTAATATTTACAATTCGACGATATGACGCCTCGAATTGTTTGGTATGTTTCCGCCCTGGATGCTAGGCGCTCGCCCAGGGCAGATACCCCGGTTTGGCCACCGTAGATCCTTCTTGGGTGGCCAAACCTGCTTAGCTTAGAACCTACCTGCCTTTCTTCTATACTACGCAAACTGCCACTATGCTATCGAATGCGTACGGCATGTCGATTCCATATCGCATCATAATTCAGCCAGTACTTTTCCGAATAGCTGTTAACCCCGATTCAGGTGAAATTACGCACAGATTTTTTTTCTAACATAATTCACTGCTTAAATCGATTTTTGACGCATCGCAATAGTTTTGTGCCATATAATAGTGATTAATATCATATTATATGATACGACCTGCTAAATGCACAGTAATGTGGGTCCTACAAGAACAAAACGTGAACTACAAGAAGTTTTGAACTGATATCCTACTTTTACAATGCAGCAAACATACTATGTAACAGTTTGTGAGAGACGCGTAGTTCTTAAAACTGATAATTGAAAGTCGTGGGTTGCTCTAACTGCAAATGTTTTACATCTTTGCTATGAGTAAACATTACCATATTTTTTTCAAATATTCACTTTTTATAAGTCCTTCTAACAAATTGTCCTCGACAAACGTTAATGTTGACCACATCAATCATACAAACTGAAAAGAACAGTAAAAGTTTAACTGAACAAGACCTAACGTACAGTATACAACACTAATGTTTGTGCGCCAATTTCGTGACAGTACTGAACTAACTATATCCATATTGTCAAGCCTTTTACAATAGTTAATAATTATTTCGGGGATAATAGATAATCAAACACGCCATCCACATCGCATGTCTAGATATACTTTTCGCTTTTAGTTGTGTTAACCACATTATGATTGCGGTGTCAATAAACTATTGCGAATTTTACTATTCCATCTTTTACCATGGGCATTTTTTGTAAATACCATGCACTTTTCTCTCACAATCAGTGGAGCCTTCGCTTTTAGTTTTTCTTGATTGAGAGCTTCAACAAATTGTTTCTTAATTTTTTGGACGAACATTTTTTCCACAACTTTTCTCTTTTTTTTCTGTTCTGTTCTTTTATTATTTCGTGATACTCTTTCCATTTGAATGACGTTATTGCAAATGGCAATTATTGTTTTTTTTTTTTGCATTTTTCGATTATTTCTTTTCAAAGTGTGACCAGGTCAGACGCCACGTCGGTGTTTTCGAAATGCCATTGACTTTTCTCTCAGTGTGCTGTAATTATTTCTGGCTTAACTCACCGGAACCGGAAGCGGCTATAGCCTGAACAACGAAGGAAACTTTGTCTTCGGTATCGAGCGTCGCAAGATGCGATTTGTGGGTAGAACAAAAGATCCGGGCCTCGTCCCACGTGACTCGGTAACGACAGAGTTTGTACTCGACGTTGTCTAGGACGAAGGACTCCGTCATCGAGTCTCCGGACCATCGTTCGCCAACTGGAACAATTCATACCCCATTTTTTTTTTATGTTCCCGAAGACAACTATGAAACGATGAATAAATAATTTCTCGTTGAAGCGATTCACCTGCTTCGCGAACCGTTCGAACTCTGCACGATCCCTGACGAACGTGGGAATTGTTGTAAAAAACCGCGTTCGCACTGTGCATCGAGATACCATGAGTCATCAGAGTGAGAATATCGAGAACAACAATGTGAAGCATTGTTCGGGAATTGCGGACGAAGAAAAAAATAATTCGCGATTTATGGAACATTCGTAGATAAAAATAAATGAAAACCTCGCTCCTCCCGTTCGGTGGAGTAGCGGAGAAAAAAGCTTGCGCGTTTTCGCAATTTTCTCGTCTTAATGAGCAAAAGCTACGGGAGATGGGAAGGGGGTTTAATCGTGGCAATTGTTTGCTAAACTTTGTCCACTTATTTACGGTTCGCAAGAGGCGGAAAAGTTGCACGATTGCGCCTATCGACCTAACGAGCAGAAAGCTCCATGCGAGAACGAATACGACGAAGAGAATTTTTTTCCTCTATCCATCCGTTCGAACCGATGAAAATAATTACAGCTTTTTTTTATGACAATGACATATATTCTGATGAAAAGGTGAATTATTACATATAATGAATTTAAAAAATTTAATTGCCAAGTGTTTATTTTTCCGTAAATATTTTAATTTTATATCGCACATGCGTGACGACGGGCTTCCATTTGTACAATAGAAAAAATATCATCTCGAGAGCGACCGGACCAATGACATTTCGCGGACGTGCGGCATCTCCTGCCTCACAATCGGAGATTGCACGCACTTAGAACGTCAGGTCCATATATAAAGCCGTGAGCTCTGTCGAAACTAGTCGAGTTTCTTTTCTACTCTCACGGATCTCGCACGTAGCAATGAAATAAACGATAAAACGAAGATGTATCAATTGGTGTGTCTTGTCTTGCTTCCCATCTTTCTCACTTCCGGCCTCAACGTATCACTAGACTCTGATCCGGCGCTCAGGTACTGATTCACGCAACGATAAGCCTATTATTTTACGCCTTTCTACGATCGTAATACTTTTTTTTTTTTTTTTTATTTGGAGGTCGGAGCCGGGAATCGTAGAAAATTCGACACAAATTCTACCGACGACCGCAAGCAATCCAAAGGAAAATTCATCACGGAGCATCGAAGATGTGCCGTTCGGAGACAAAAAATCTTTAAACAGCTCGAGGGGAAGAGGTGAAAAAATCGAGCGTGAAAAGTTCGTCCAGTCGGAGGAGGAACATGTGGCAAAAAAGCCAAATCTACGAATACTCGAGGAGGACAATGAGCTCCCTGTCGTTCCAGGCCTCCAAATGAAAAGTCCTAATAAATTTTCGAAAAAAAATACTTCCAATGATCATTCGATTTCGGCAATTGCTGCGAAGGATAAAAAAAGTCCCGAGGGAGCATCAAAAATTCGCGAGACGTTCTCCACTTCGCGTGAGTCGAAACATTATTTTTATTTTTATAAATAATTATTGCCCGTGCGCGCGTTTCGGGAATATAAAAATATCTTCGTTGAAGTTGCTACAGAGAGTACATCAGAGTCGAGCACAGAAAAATTACCAAAACGTCGCAAAGAAAGCAAGAAGTTGGAAATATTTCGAAAAGAAAGTGCATCCAGAAAAAAATCAAAGAAAAAATTGACAAAGAAGCAGGCAAGAAATAGTACGCTCGTTGGTGAGACGCGAAGGAGCTTGTCGCCCGGACGCCCGATTGTGTACAGTGAAAAATCGGGTACGACTAGTCAGAGTACGAAAAAGTATCGAGGAATCGACAGAAAACCAACCCCGATACCGCGGGTAATTCCAATCAACCGCATTATTTATTATTCCTACGTATTATCGCTGTAAAAAATAAAAATAATAATTACAAAAAATAAAAATAATAATTCGAAATGCAGCTGAGAAATCTGAGAACCGTACCGGAAATGGAACTACTTCACTATGACACGACAATACGTTCGAGATACGTGAGAACAACAGTTACTGGGGTAGTCAAGAATTACGATAAGGCGACATTCATCAATATCAACGAAATTGTACCGCGCAACGCTCTTATTACGAAATTCACAACGTGAGTATAATAATGATTTTTATCCAAACGGAAGCCCTGTCCAAAAAAACACAATTTTCTCCGATCATTTTGTTTTTATAGGGAAATAAACGGCAAAAAAATCAAGTCGACTGTCCGTGATAAAAAAAGCACGATGGATCTGCCTAAAATTTCGGCTGCTGGGCTGAACGTGGGAACGATACTGGTCGAGTGAGTAACACATTTATTAATTTCGTGTACTTTATTTATTTTAATTTTCTTTTTTATCACTTGAGCAATTAATAATTAATAAATGTATCGCAACGATAATTACTGAAAATAAAATACGAAAATCATCGCGCGTCTCGCGTGCAATTTTTATTCAAAGGACCCGAGACTGCGACGCCGTTTCACTCGCGGTACAAGTACCCGGTGATTCAACCTTGACTTATACGCTCGTGTACGAGTACTTTTTGGAGAGAAATTTGGGAGTCTATTCCGTTCCAGTGACAATTCACAATAATATGGTGAATACGAGTATACTTTTGTTGACTCTCGGTAGAGCAGACAAAATTACTCTAAAAGTTGACTTTACGTTTCCGGGCTTTTCAGTGGATAAATAACTTGATGGTGAGGTGGCGAATTCAGGAGGAGAGAAATCTTACAAGGATAGAGACCCCCTTGATATACAGGACGACGGCTCTGCCCTCGGAAAATTCTGGTGAGATTTTAGTTAATTGTTTTTCTTTCATTGTGATACAAATGGAGAGTAACGATAAAAATTACGAAATTTTCCGGACAAATTTCGACAGACGATCCAATGGTTTGCCTCGTGAACGAGGAGCCTGGAATCGCAGAATTAATTTGGGAACCGACTATGAGCGAGCAGAGAAATATTTCTCGCGGCCTCGGGGAATTGAGCAAAAACGGTGTTGTTGGTATTCTTGAGCTCAGGTATGACGTGATGCACGACCAGGATCCTTGCGGTCAAGTCGTGGTAATTTATTTCATTTTCAATCGTCATTCCACGAGCGATCATTTCAACCAATTTCACCAATCGTCATTTTTCTCGTCCCCAGAGACAAGACGGATATTTCGCTCAATTTTTCTCAGCTCCGAATCAGTCCTCGCTCACAAAACACGTAGTCTTTGTTCTCGACGTATCGGACTCGATGCAAGGAGATCCGATAAAACAATTGAAAACTGCCATGTACTATATTCTCGATACCCTACAACCGATCGACAATTTCACTCTCATCAATTTCTCCGACGAAGTAAACGTGAGTTTGTTTGGCTTTGTTCATTAAAAGTTATTTTTTGAATTTATTTACGTTTTATTCCAATTTTATAAATAAATATTAAAACCTTACCCCCAGTGGACGTTTTTTATATTATCGAAGTTAAAATTTTACTAACTTATTCGTTTTATTTTTTAAAAAAATGATAATACATTCTTTCGAGACAGGGCAAATTATAGTTGCTCGTGTGACATTATTGTCGTTTTTTTTTTGTTATCCACCTCTTCGAACTTTAGTGCCTCGTGAATCATTTATGACGAAGAAATTGTGATCGTAGACTCCGTTATAAAAGATTCGTTGCGGTGCATACATATATCTCATTTTCATAGAGCTCGAAGAATAAAATCTCTTGCTTCATATCTATATATTGCATTGCGCTTAGTGTCCGGTGACGGGAGCAAATTTAATTGATGTCGATACACGCGCGTACATATGAATCTATACACATATGTCTATATAGTAGTAATAGTAGTAATAGTAGTAGCAGTTTTATTTCCCAGGTATACCCTTCGGGTTTTTACACAGTAGCCTCCCTATACATATTTTCCCCCTATAAGATTATAATATAACGCAATATAATTTCTTTTTCTTGCTTCACTCGCTCAGCCATTATCACATACTGGTACAATTCTTGCGCCAGCCCTTCCTTCAATGCACGCTCTAGTATGGTATAGTTCTTTATTTCCAAATACACCCTTTCGGGTTTTCACACAGTGCCCCCTCTGTACATTGATACCCTTTCACACATTTCCTTTTTTTCGTAAACATTTGTTTTTCGTCCTTTTTCTCCTTTATGCTTCCTTTCTTACCATGCATTCGAAGGCTCTCACATACTCGCACAATGGTTTGATCGGTTTTCTTCTCATCTCTTTATGAATTTCCTTTTAGTGTCTCCCCCTTGTAGCCACATCGCCACTTTTCCAAACCATCTACCACTTTCTTATCCATTTTTAGAGTTCCGTACCCAAAGGGAAAAACGGAGCCCTTATTGCTTTTACTCTGTCGTCTGTAATTGATTGTACACATAATATAATACATTTATAATAAATATATCCAATTATTGTTATTTAAATATTTACAACACCAAATTACTTTTTTTTGGAGTAGATGTCAGCCAAGCACGAGAGATTGGCGTCACGGAAGAAACGAGATTGCAGATTTAAAAAAGACGGTAGATCGTGCATTTCATTTATTTTTCTTCGCCTCCTCTTTTTCTGCGAAAAATGTAACGATATTGGGGATTGGCTGGTACCGACTCCAAAAATAAGGCATTTAGTATTGCAAATATTTGAATAACAATAATTTGATATATTTTCATTATTAACTTACAGCAGGAGTATACAAAACTTTCTTCAGCTATCATCACCCAATATGATTTCAGTTTAGTACTATCTAAGAACCAAGACTCTATGCCCTTCTCTTCCAAGTACTATATACTCAATGCGCGCTCTATTTCCATTTCGGAAGGGTCTCGTTTCGACAATGTTTATCTCTACAACGCTGCAAGTTTGTTTTTCAACTTTATAATGGCTTTAGGTCTCATCTGTATAAACTCCGAAATTCACCAACTGTACAAGAGTCTCAAGTCTGCAGTATTGAACCTCTACAGCGATCTAGCCTTATGATTATCCCTACAACGTATTTATTCGGATTTGCATCAACTACACAATATAGATTTGCAATATTGCATTAATTCTATAATGTTTTAACTCTACAAGAACTTTGAGTACTCATCGTTCAACTGGGTCATATTATTGTTAGCTCTACAACAGCTGATATATCAGGTGTATTCTTCATTGAAGAAGAAAAAAGATATATATGTATATATATATTAGGGTGTGCGGAAAAAAATCGATACTTTTTTTTTCGGTTGCATCCACCAAAAAAAGGTGAATTAAGGTAAAAAAAGAAGAATCCTCGAAGGAGAGCTCAAAAAAAAATGATTTCGAACGGCGCATTGCATTTGAATACTTTCCATAAGAATAATACAGGAAAATATTGGCACTTCTAAACGTCGTAGTAAAACTCTTCAGAAAAAAATCTCACAAAAATGTCATTAAGATATTCTGATAGAGAATTGAATTCCCTAAAAAAAAGTTCCTACGAACAATTAGCTTAGAACAACCGTTCAAGTGGTATCCCTGTCTGAAATTAAATTTTTTATTTAAGCGACGTGCGCGCCATGGCACACGCTGCGAGTGATTTTGCACTCGTAGTGCAAAATCACAAGCTTCACACTAAGGCCACGAACGGGAAACCGCTACATTTTCCCCTCATTTTGGCCTCGAATCAAGATCTGTCACTGCTACAAAATTTCATTCGTTATTGCAAAGTGAATCCTGTAGTAGGGGAGGCTGCCTCGAAAAAATTAGCTAGTCACTTGTGGTACTTTAACGAGAAAATTGTTGCTTTGTCGTTTTTTGACAATGCTGTGCCGATAAGTGTGAAGGCAAAAATGGTACAAGCTCTGCAATCTCGAGAAAAATCCAAAAATCCTTCCGAGTGAGTAATTGTTAAAAAAAAGTGATTGGGAAATGGTGCTGAAAAAAGACATAAGCGATTTCGTCACTCAAGAATCCTTATTTCTTTTCCAGCAATTCAATTTACCTCATGATTTTTTGAGAGTAAATATTGAATTATGGCCGGAAAATACCATTTATTTAAGTTGTTTAGATTTGTTAACCCAAAAGTCGTTAATAACGTAGCCGAACGTCGTGTCACTTTGATAGAAGCATATAACGGTTCATTAACAAAAAACGAAGAGCAGCTACAATATTTATTGGGCGTAGTGCAAAATCATCGACAGAAATACCCTAATTGCAACAAACAGACTCTTAAGAAAAGGAACGATGATTATCAAGCATTATAATGTAAAAACAAATTATTTTATCTTATTAAACCAAATTAATTGAATAAAACTTTTCGAAACACGATCAATGATGGACGTCGTTTCTTCTATATTTCTTGTTGTACTTGATTCTTTTTTGTATCAGAGAAATATTTTGAGAACGATTCCATTCAAATTGTATGTTAGAGCAGAACATTCTCTACAAAAAAAACCCAAAAAGTTTTTTTGTAAAGCGAAAGATTCGATTTTTACAGCATTTCGAATTATTTTTTTTCTATTAATTCAATTTCAGACAGCGATTCCACTTGAACGGTTGTTCTGAGCTAATTTTTCGTAAAAACTTTTTTGTTGGAAATCCGTTTCTCCATGAGAATATGTTAATAACATCTTTGTGTGATTTTTTCCTGACGAGTTGCACTACCACATTCAGAAATCCCAATATTTTCCTGGGTTATTCTTATGGAAAATATTCAAATGCAATGCGCCATTCGAAATAATTTTTTTGTGAGCTCTCCTTCGAGGATTCTTCATTTTTTACCTTAATTCACCTTTTTTTGGTGGATACAACCGAAAAAAAAAAGTATCGATTTTTTTCCGCACACCCTAATATATATATATATATATATATATATATATATATATATATATATATATATATATATATATATATATATATATATAATATAAATATATATTGAAAAATATATTTTACATTCTCATACGCTGTATGAGCAAAATTCGTGAATTTCATACCAAAATGAGTGAGAATACGTTTTTTAGCGATTGCAAATATTTTTTCATACATTTGTCCACGAATGTTTCGATTTTACCCCGATTTTCAAGTTATCACCCTTTTTCACCCCTTAGGAAGGGTGACAAGTCAAAGATAATGTCATAAGTCGGAAGAACGAGTGTCTTTACCTATAGGGTGACATTATTTTTGCTGTAGACTGCAAAAAATATTCTTTTTCTCTCAAGCGTTCAAACATAGTCGCTTGGGCGTTAATGGGCTGATATATCTCTTCTTCAATTGATACACCTGATATATGAGCTATTGCAGAGTTAACAAGAATATTGTCCAGTTGAACGTTAAGCACTTAAAGTTCTTGTAGAGTTGATACATTATAGAACTAATGCATATTGCAAATCCATCATTGTGTAGTTGATACAAATCCGAATAAATACGTTGTAGAAATAATCATAAGGCTAGATCGTTATAGAGGTTCAATATTGCATACTTGAGACTCTTGTACAATTGGTGGATTTACGAGTTTACACAGATGAGAGATAGAGTCATTGTAAAGTTGAAAAACGATCTTTCAACGTTGTAGAGATAAACATTGTGGAAACGAGACTCTTCCTCCATTTCTATACGATGTTTTCAATTTTTCTACACCCTACAATACGTTGAATACGCAGTTTGGTTCCAGTCTTGTATTTTCTGGTTGGTTTTTCATTCGTATAGCTCTTTCGATTATTTGTGTTACTGTCTCCGAATCTTCATCTCTTATCCTTTGCCTCAATGCGTGCTCTATTTTCGCTTGTAAGTTTTCCCCTGCACCGCGACTCACTCATGCCGTCGGATCATTTACCACTTCTTTTTTTAATTGCTTCCTTTGTTTTTTCGCATTTACATGTGTCCGGCATGTCCGACAGTTTGTATCTGCATAGTCCTTATTTTCTTCGCTTCCAACGTTCCCCACATTTAATTCTAGCCCACACCTGCTTCGTTTCTCCTATTATTTACCTGCTCTCCCTCCTGTTTTTCTACCCACTGCAGTTCGTTGACTTCACTATTTTGCTCCAGTCTTCCTGTATTTCCTGGTCAATTATTATTTTGCTATCCCGCTCTATTGTCAGCTCTACTCTTCCGGTATCGTCGTTTCTTATTTTTGGCCATATTTGTACATCCCCTGTTTCGCCCATGGCTAATTTCATTAACCCCCCCCCCCCCCCCCCCCATTCTGTTGGATTTCCGTTCATAATGTATCTTCCTCCATTTTCATACGTTCTAACATATGTCTATATATATATTATTTGAACCTTCTTATTAAATGTTCCTTCGACCAATCAATGAATAGGACAAATATTGAAATATCCAAGTCTGGTGATTGAAAACCATGAGCGCGAATAGATAAAAATCGGAATAAAAAAAAAACACCCAGAGCACGGACAATCACGTTTATTTAATAAATACGTTTGGGGCCGTGAAATCGATTGAGCTCTCAATTTTTCTCTGGCCCCCTCTTTCTCTTCCTCCAAGTCTACCGATGTGAGCCACATACCTCCCCACATTATTATCATTATGGCAATAGTTATTATTCGCGTGTGTTCGGTTTCGCGACGATAATCGCTCCGGTGTCCAATTATAGTTGAGGGTTATTTCAGATTATGAATATTTACGACCGCTCGAGGGACACCGTTTATCGAGGGGTCGGGGTAGGACCAGACGGTCGGGGAAAAAAATCGGGACAGACCGCGTGGCCGGGAACATTGGAAACTTACGAGGTGATCTAAAATTCCATACCGAAAGCAACGTGTACACATTTTTTTAAAGGAAGATTATTATTTTTGTTCCTGTATTTTGGCCAGGCGACAGCGAGCAACATCGAAGCGGCTAAGGAAGCCGTGAAAAATATGGAGCTCAGGGTATTCACGAATATGTACGACGCCCTTGTAATGGGCTTCAAGGCGGTCAAGGACATAGCCAGTTTGCCACCGGCTCAAGCGGGTCAACCCCATCCGGAGCCTCTCATCGTCTTTTTGTCAGACGGACACGCGAGCGACGGTCCGAGCTACGATCACAATGTCATATTGAAAATGGTCGAGGATCAAAATCGCAACACAAAGTATGAGCTATTTTGTCCATTTCTTCCCGACACTCTTCCTTGAAGCGTACATCGGCATTTTTTATCCTCGTAAATGTTTATTTCGATCCAACAGAGCGACCATGTTCGCTCTCGGCTTTGGTGGCGAGGCCGACATGGAATTACTTCGAAGATTCGCACTTGCCACGAACGGTATCGAGAAGCACATTTATAAGGATATCGACGCGGCCGATCAATTGGTCACATTTTTCCAGAGTATTAAAGCACCCGTGCTCAAAGACGTTTACTTCAAATACAATCCAAAGCAGGTACTGCCTTTGACTTACTCGACGATCCGCTTTGAAGGTCTCTTTTTCATATCTCGATACAATAAAAATACACGGCAGACAAAAATTTACGAAACATTTAGGTCATTTTCAATTTGCTCTATATGCACGAAAAGTCATCGTAGGAGAATAAAAAACTTGAAATGTAAGCTTTAATTTAATGTACTAAAAAGTAGAAAATAATTTTTTTACCAAGTCACTTATATGTGACTAAATAAAAGTTTGGGGTGCTCAACTTTTTAAATGTTTAAGAAATGTTATCAATTCAATTTTATTAACCGTATTTAATTAGGCCTAATAGTAATTAGCGAAATGATTATCACACATTTATACTCAGTTTCAGGATTCTATTTGAGAAATCTAAGGTTGTTTTACAGTAAATTACATACAGTTGATATGTTAACGGATTTGTGTTAATTAAATATTGATATGTCTTAATTTTAAGCGTCCCCAGCTCTTATTTATGCTTGTTTAATCATTTTTTTACATATAAATTATTTTCTACTTTTTAGTCTTTAATTGATCTTACCAGTTAGTTGTTACTCGTAAGTTTACTTATTCACGGGTTTGTACGTTAGAAACATGGAATGCTTGTAAAAAATAACAAAGACTGTAATTGGGATTGAACTCACGAGTAATTGCTGCATATAAAATTTTCATATACAAAGACAGTCGGCTACCATTTTGCTGTATGTGATAATGAGATTTTATATGGATGATTAGATATCGCTAATTTGACACGAAACGAAGAACATTTTATGGATATTTTTTTTAAGCTGAATCATGCATTGTCACATTTTAGATGCATGTTTACAAAATTTCAGAGCTTTAAGTAGTTGGAAAGTTGTTGAAATATCGATTTCGCTCTTTGCATCTCACAGAAAGTCAAGTTAAATCAAAGCTTGTAATTTAAAAACGCATGCAAAGCGTCAAATTGCTCCGATTTTTCAATACCGCTGGCCCGAAAGAACGAAGTTCGGAAATTTTGTAAAAAAATTAAACGAATGTCATTATTGTTTTTAACCATGGTTGATTCGTTTTTAGGTTAAAATAATTGTTTTTCACGATTTATGGGTACTTTTCTCTCCTGTAAAGTGACAACGTATAGACGAAAAAAATGAATTTTTAGTTATTCTTGTTTTATCTCTTTGAAAAAAAATCCTGTTCATTTTTAAAGGTGTAGTTTTATTCATTTGCCAATTGTTTATTTACAGATAACAATTATACCCTTTCAAAGTAAAACATTCCATTTCTTAACGTTTTTTTCTGTTAGCTGTCTTTAATGAGGGTTTAATGAGGGTAAGACGAGCAAATTCCGGCACAGTCAACAAATAACAATATAATTGTTATTTTTCAATGAGAAATTGACAAACGAATAAAATTACACCTTTCAAAATGAAAAGAAAGTTTTATTTCTAAATTTAAAAAAAGGTAATTTAAAAAAATGAATTTTTTACAGATTTTCACTTTACATGAGCGAAAATACCGATGAATTTCGAAAGACGAATTAATCATGGTTGGAAACAATAATGACGTTTCCTTGATTTTCTTTACAAAAATTCCAAACTTTGATCATTCGGGCCAGCGGGAATAAAAAGTCTGAGCAACTTAAAGCTTTGCATACTGTTTGTGGACACTATGAACTTATAAGAAATACCTAAAAATAATTATTGCAATGATTATCTGCGAAGATATCGTAGCTTTTGTCATTTACGGAAAAAAGGAAGATTTTTTTACATTTTGTTCCTCAATATTACATATTAAAAAAAAAGTTCATTAGTAACTAATATTTTCCTCTGAAATGGCATACTTTCAGCTTTTTGGAACTGGCCGTCAACTTTCTGTGCGTTCATCGGTTCATGTGATATTGATTATCAAAGTCAAACGCGTCATTTTGGCTTTAATAGCCCATAACTGTGCGACAAATCAGGGTACAGAGCTCTGTCGAAGCTCAGATGAAAGGGGAAGAAATAAGGAAAAGAGATCTCATGGCATTATTGAAGAAAAAAAAATTCCCTTGACTGTAGACCTTTTGAAGAAAAAAAATCGAAAAGTTTTTCTTCCCTGTTTTCCTTTTGATTAATTAGTAACAAAGGCTCAAAAAAAATGTGAATGTCAAAGCTCGACAATTAGAGCTCTCAAGCTTAAAAATGCTTTTTTGCTTTTTCGCCTACGATGATTTTTCGCGAAGACAGAGCAGCTTAAAAATGACCTAAAAAATTTCGGACAATTTCGGTTCTTTTAATGTTTGTCAGTAACGTATATTAATAATAAATAAATAATGATACCGGAACGATAAAATCTCAGGTGATCACGTCTACTCTTACCGATCAATCGTTCTCGATGATACATCGCGGCAAGGAGGTAACCATAGCTGGTAAATTGGATCCGGCTTATCCGAGTAAGTCGACCCTCTACGTGAACATCGAGGCTCTTGGACGTTACGCTGCGATAACTTGCCAGGTTAATAATTTTTACAAAACATCTTCCATCGTCGTCTTCGATGTTACGTATAAATTGCAATTTTGTTTCTATCTCACCGCTCTCTGTATCGCAGAGAACCATGGAAAAATCACGGAGGCTCGAACAGTTCGTCGAGACGGAGGATTACTCGAACGCAACGTCAGTTAGGCGTAGCATTACGAAGGAACGAGCCGAGAGATGGAAATCATCGGCCGGTAGCGTGGAGAGGATATGGGCCTTCAAAACGCTCAGCCGTCTGCGAGATGAGATCGAGCTGGATCACTGGCGGACCCATCAGAATACGCTCTGTGACGATGCTCTCAAACCGATCGATAGGATGCTGGATATTTGTTTGAGAGTAAGATAACAGGAGGATTGCTTAAACTGACAAAAAAATGTTCTACGGTTTGCTACTTTACATGAGAAAAAATCGCGATAAATGTCGGAAAACCATTTTCTTTTACCTCAAAAGAAATTTAAACTTCGATAATCTTCGATCGGCGGGATCGTTCTATTGTCAGCATATATTTTTTTTTCAGCTCAACTTTGCGATGCCCACGGTCACGAATCTCGTCTATAACGGTTCCGTGATCGAGAGACTCTCAATAAGTCCCGGTGAGTTATTGTTGTCATGGTTGTTACGCATTGCTGACTCAGAAATTCCCTTACTTTTTCGGGTTTTCCACACAGGTTTTGCAAATATTCCAAGGAGATTCGGGTCAAATGAAGAAGATAATTTTTTTTATGTTAAAATATATGAAAATGTCGAAAATTAAAATAAAAATTCTTAAAACCTGATATTCGGAAAATAATTGAAACACTGTAATGTGAGAAAAACGCATTGAAAGCAAACACATAACCTGTTCCTTATTATAAACAGAAAATGTGACGTCGGTGCCAATAAATAAAAAATAAATATCAGTACTTTACATTAATAATTGTGTGGTTGTGTATCGAAAAATCGAATGCAAATGTATAGAGCCGTAGAGTTAATTAGTTTTTCGTTTTTGCAATTTTCAATGTTCGGCACTAACATAACTTCTTTTGTATATAATGAAGGATAATGTAAATATAAAAAATGTACAACAATATGTATTATTATACTTTTAATTGTTTTTCAAGTCGGTTTCATTTTTCGTGATTTTTGCAAAAAATAAATTCTCAAAAATGTCTAGAGAATTTTCAAAGTTCCCTGATTTTTTCCTTATTATTCGAGGAGGAAAGAAATTCCCTGACATTTCCATGTTTTCCATATGCGTGAGAGCAATGGTTGTTTGTATCAAGCACAGGCCGATTTTTTCATCAACACAAGACTGCGGATTATATTTTTGTTTTTGTTCTCATGCCTCGATTTTTACACGAGTAATGATTATTCTCAGAGAAGAAAGATCAGGCCGAGGACAGTCCGCAGATAGACCCACTGGAAAAATTTTCGTGGATCGTCAAGCTCAGGGACAAGCACGGTTTTGCAAAATTACCAATCATGAATCGACGAAAGGCTCGAATGTACACGTACCTGTCATTGGGTGTCGGTGAGGTTCGTGGCTCTCCACCGACTCGTAGGAGCATTCCAGTTGATCCATTTTTTCTTCTCACGAATAGTTTTTCTCGCAGAATGCAGCTCAATCGCCGAGAACATGCGCCAGGTCGATCGACGATTCACCGGGCGAATGTCGCTATCTTCCCGAGTGCCCCGATCCTCGGGTACTTGGCACACCGGGAAAATTCCGAAAGTACTTTTGTCGGCTTGGATCGTAAGTCAACTTCGCAGAGGCCTGCAAGAGTGTAAGCAATCGGTTAGATAAATCATTTTTTTCAATTTCATTTGCAGGTACGCGGGAGTATGCTGCTCCAAAACAGTGCAGCGGGTGGACAACTCGAAGTAACGAGTCGATCGAACATCATTATAATCTTGTTACTCGCATACGCATTAAATAATTTGAGCATTCATTTGTTGCGGTTTTTTACAACGTTTCTTCGACTTCCGGTTGAGTTGGACCCGTCGAAGCTTCTTTCTCACAAGCAACATCCAAACCCAAACAAAGCGGCGTTCCAAATCCAAACTGAAAATGAATCGACGATTGAACAAAGCCTTGGCCGAGATGGGAAAAGTTTTAGATTTTTAATACTTTTATCCTAATTCTATATCAATGTATTTATATCTCCTGCATGCGAATTTACCATTCATTTCCCCTGTAACTCTACATTTTTATAAAAAATGATCAAAATTGGGGAAAACAGGTTTTTCAAGTTTAGGCGAGATCATTTTGAGTTTTTGATGAAAACTCGGTGATTTTCGTAACCGGCGCAAAACTTCCCATCGGATAGATCCTTAAAACGGTTTAGAAGTTTACATTTTTTTTAAATCCTTTTGGCCACTTTTCCAGAATCGCCAAAATTTCAAACAACCTCAACGTTGGTTCTATTTGGGTGACATAAATTTATTGAGGGGTTTAAAAAAAGGATTTCGCGTTTAGCCGGGATCATTTTCAGTTTTCGACAAAAACTCAGTGATATTCGTAATCGGCGAAAAACTTTCCATCTGAAATGGAAACCCTTGAAATGGTTTAGAAGTTGAAATTTAAAAAAAAATCCTTTTAGCTCCTTTTCCAGAATTGCCAAAATCGTGAAATTTCAAAGAGGCGCAGCGTCGGTTCTATTTGAGTGACATAAGTTAATTGCGGGGTTTTGAAAAGGATTTCGACAGGCCCAGATAATGCGATTGGATTCATCGCAATATCTCCATTAGCTTTCCCAGAATGTCCACTGGAAAAATGGAAAAGAAGCAAAGGGGTATGGAAAAATTCGCAAGAATCGATGGTCGGTCTTATAAATTCTGCCAAAAATCGAAAAATTATCAGAGCTCAATGAGCTTAGCGGCATTTTGTAGAGCAAACGATAACGTAGAGCTTATAAGCACAGAATAGAGTTCCAAATCCAAACAGAAAATAAATCACCGCTGATTCCGTGAAGAAACTTATTTTTGGGCAAGATGCAAAAAAATGTTGGATTAAAAAAAAACTTACAAGTCCCTTTCGATGTATTTTTGTCCCATGACTACGACTTCACCATTAATTGGCCCCAAAACCGTCAGTTTATACTAAAAATCGACAAAAGTCTATAGAAACGCGTTTTGTGCCTTTTCCCGGTGTAATTTTAAGCTTTGGATAAAAACTCGGTAATATTTGCAATCGGCGGAAAATTTTCCATCTGCTAGACGGTTAAAATACCTCAAAAGACGAAAGAACCCTTTTCGACCTTTTTACCCACTTTTCCCAAAATCGCGAAATTTCAAACAGCCGTAGGGCGGGTGCTATTTGATTGCCGCAAATTCAACCGGAGCATGAAAAGGATTTTGATAGGTTTAAAGAATGCCGTTGGATTCATCCTGATATGTCATACAAGCCGTGATTCATGCCATCCTCGTTGAATTCCTATGCACCGGCGGTGCGAGATGTTTTTTTTTCTCTCATTGTCTCGTAGCATCCGGTGCGAGGTCTCAAAGTTTTAAAAACTCTCCCCTTACGCGAACGATAGAATTCGCCATACTCGAGACTCGAATAACCGAGTGCGAGCGAAGAGAAAAGAGAAAAAAAAGAAAAAGAACACTCAACGCCACGAGCACTAGTTGGCCAGGCAGCCGAGGAGAGGAACGAAAGGGACCGTCGAGACTCGATATATTCGCGTTGTCTCTTCGATTTCTTTGTCAGTCATCCCCGGGAATTCTAAATCGTCAGTCGAAGCGGTGATAAAAAATAAACAAAACATGAACTACTCAGGCTTTGCCGCGTTTGCGCTGATCTGCGTCCACCTGGCTGGGTAACCTTCAATCAAAACTTTTCCGCCATGAACCTCGAATTTTGTAGTATAAAAAAAACAAGTATCAATTTTTTTCACGATCCGCGTGAATTCGCGTCGTTTTTTTCGAGCAGATCGACGGAAGTGACTGAGGGTAGCTGCACCTGCGCCGTTTTCGCCGAGTCGATGTCGAGCGAGCCACTTATCGAGCACGTGCTTCCTCGGAACGTCTCCTGTAACGAGGAGGGCTCGAGCACGTGCCTGCTACTCTGCATCGCCCTCGTAAGATCACCAACAATCATTGTCGCCAAACATTTAGGCAAATTACTCTAACGGGCGTACTTTGGTTTTTCAAAGGCTGCCGGCGCGAAGGACCAAGCTCCGGCGTTGATTTGCGAAAGGATCAACAGACACGCTGAGAATTTGAAAGTTTCGGTGCACACGAGAGCATGTGTCGGAGGTGACTGGAGATTCACCGGACTCGAAGTCACCGCGGGCATATGTTGTCACGAGGGAAAACAAGCTCTCTGTTCATCTCGTCCAAGCGAATAAATTCTTCGTGAGTCGATGGTACTGCCGACGACTGCAGGCTACGCAAAAGGATCATTTCGACGGCTAACGCATCTAATTAAAATCCCATTTTTCGCGTGCAACGTTTGGACCATTTTTTTTCTTTTTATATCGACGTGCTTATACATTTCCTTGAATATACAATGATCTGAAGAAAGGCCCGAGCACCTTTCGCCTATCCATCAATTCTTGTGAAGTTGCGGACTTGTTTTTTTCGTTCTGATCCGATCGAGGCGAATTTTCATTGCGTGGCTTTGACTTTATCAAATTCTATGGTTATCGCGTCGAAAAGTTTCTCGAGAGACTCCAATTGTTCGCTGATTTCAGTGTGGTCGGACAATTCCGAATTTTTCACCCTCGAGAGAACGGATTGAAGGCACAATTTAGCGCTACCGAGCATAGATCTCTTTTGGCCGATCGATACGTTCGTGTAGCAGGTCAAATAGGCGTTGCCAAGCTGCGTGCACAAGTCCAGTACGTTCGCGGTTCCTCGAGTCGTCTCGGACCATCGAGAGTCCGAGATAGCCGCGCGATAGGATCTTTGCAGATATTGGGCGGCTTTTTGGGCGTCGAGCTCGGTATTGTTGAGAATCGTGAGCTCGGCGTAGAGTCGCCATACTTCGGAATTCGTGAGTACAAGGGACGTCAGACGTCCAAACAATTCCAGAACTTTTGGCAATAATTTCCTGGACGGATTTCCGTCGTAGTCGCATTTGTTATCCTTCACGGCTTTGCTCAGTATGCCGAGCACCAATACGTCCACGTGGGGACCTTTCAGGTCTAAGATACGATGGTAGCAACGTATCACCTGTTCGAAACATCAAAAGTAAGAATAAAAATGACTCGTTCTGGCCTTTTTGAGTGAAGAGAGGAATGGAAGTGTGGCGAACCTCGGGAAAGTGTCCGACGTCGATGCTGACTAGCATCAAATTGTCCCAGACTTCCCATCTGTCGTAGTTGCACTTTATCGCGTCCTGAAGCGATCTCCAGGCTCTCTCTTTTTCGCCCATTTTCACGTAAGCTTTGGCCAAATTGTTCCACGCCTCGAAGCTCTGAAAAAATCAAGGCAATGAAGCGATGGTCGATTGGTTGGCGCAACTCATTTATACGTCGTGCTTCGGCTTGCGCCACTAACCGATGGTTCCAAATGGCAGTAACGTCTGTAGGCGGTCGCGGCTAATTTCCAGTCCTCGACTTGAAGAGCAGCGAAACCCAGACGTATCCAAACGTTCTCTTGTATATTGTTGAGCTCAACGGAAAGTTTGAGGTGGGGTATCGCTTCGGCGTAATTTTGCTTGGCGAAGTAATAAAAAGCCCAGTGTCTCTGAGCTCGACTACTCTTCTCGTTTGATAATTTCCACGCTGTCTCGTAATTCTCAATCTCCTGAGTCGCATCGCCGAGCAGACACCACAACTTCACCGTAGGCTTTTTCGCTATCTCCTGGCGTATTATTTCGGCAGCCTTCAACATTTTTCATATTTTTTTTCGATTAATGCCTTAGCGGTGTGCCGAAAACCAGATTTCCGTGCCACTTTTTTGTTACAAAATCAATTCAAAAGATGTATCCTATAATCTCAGTATGACGGTTCTTGAGGTCACCACCAAATCTGATATCAGATATTCAAATTTCAATGTGGCGAATGCAAATTCGAAAAGTAGTTTGATTCCAATGAAAATTAGTAGTCTACGGTTTTGAAAGGTCGTTGAATTCTAATCTGATGTGAGATCAGATTTCCAAAGTTCAAAATGACCATGTTTGATGGAAATTCGAAAAATTGTTGGATCACACCGGATGTTTGCATCTTTTGATGTTTGAGGTGAGATTTGATATCATACTCTAAAAATTCCATACGTCGTTCGGCCTGACAAGTCAAATACCGATAGCCTTGGTTATTTGCTGTTCAAGCACAAAACTAAAGATAATAAATTGAATTGACGAAAATCCTGACACAAAAATTAAACAAATAAACAATAGATACAGAGAACAAAAAATCGAAAACACAATAGAAAAAACTA
Organism: Ophion obscuratus; assembly: GCA_964007375.1. Classification (NCBI taxonomy): domain Eukaryota; kingdom Metazoa; phylum Arthropoda; class Insecta; order Hymenoptera; family Ichneumonidae; genus Ophion; species Ophion obscuratus. The sequence continues at coordinate 15,819,174 of OZ023324.1, forward strand.
AGAAAAGCACTAGAAGATCTAAAAATACGGATCCCCAAAAAATGTTTTAATATAAGTACAAATTATTTTTTAATACAAACAGTAAAAAGCAATACGAAATCGTAGCCAACAACCGCCACGTCTTTGATTCGTGACTCTGGGTTTTGCAGAGAGCGGGATATGAAAGAGTTGAAAAATATTATTCTCCATCTTTTCTTATGAATAATAGTTTGCCATAGATGGCTTATACTAAATGTTGATCTGGCATAATGTAACCGAGCTTCAGGTCTTTAGTCAGGGCTCAAATTCAAAATTCGCGACCACAAATATCTAAAAATACAAATTTTCGTCGTAATCGAACTACTTTTCGAATTTTCTCCCGCTTCTCGCTATATTGGATCCGCCATCCAGAGTTCTGGAAATTTAACTCCAGATGTGAATTCAGCGGTCTCAAGAAATCAAACTATTTAAAAATTTTGCATCCGCCATATCGGACGTGCCGTTCTGAAAATTTGCTTTTTCATTTTAATTCAGCGACCTTAAAAACCATAAAATACTTACATTCGTTGAAATCAAAATATTTTTAAAATTTGCATCTGCCATACTGGATCCACCATTTTGAATTTTGAACATCTGATTTCAGATTCAAATTTAGCGACCTCAAAAACCAAAGAATACCAATTTTCATCAAATTGGAACGTTTTTTTTTTTTTAATTCTCATCACCCATACTGAGTCCGCCGCTTTGGATGTTTTAAATCTGATTTCCGATTCATGATTTATCAAAGAACAGTAAAATTGATATGTTACAGTCGTGTTTTTTTAAAATGCCTACTTATGTGTTATAACGCAAAAGTGGCGCGACTTTTTTCCGCCCATATGTGTGTCACTCACAGTCAGGTGGTTAATTGTGAGTTTTGTTAGTTTCGATCAACCGAGTACTTCACCTTGTGCTTGAGTTCCAGGATCGTGTAACAGACTATGACGTCCTCCCAAAGGTGAAGTTTCAGATAAATTTCAAGAGCTCCCTTAACCAGGCCGAGGCTGAGCATAGCATCGGCCAGTATTTGCTTGAACGTCCATATGGGTTTCATTCCTGCGGCGAAGAAATAGTCGAGTCTGTTGTAGACCGGTGGTACAGCGTGATTTAGAAGTTCCATGAGATTCTCCGCCTGGGCCATAGCCCTCTCGACCGTTCTCTTGTCCCGCGCTTCCATCAGGCATCGTTGATGCAGCGACGACATCAGGAGCGGCCAATTCTTTGTACACTCGATAACATTCTGCAAAAAGACGAAACTTGAATCGTACCACTCGGAGTATTCAGTTTAGGAATAAGATCTTTGCTCCTCACGTTCAGATACGGAATGATCTCTTCGTCTGTGAGTTTGTCCTTGGGCTGCGAGAGAAGCAATTGGAAGCTACAAGAGTGGCAAGAACAGTGTTATCAACGATGGCAGATATCTTTCAGGCCAGGCTAATTATTTCTTACCACTTGGCCAATATTACGGAATCTTCGAGCGAGCCGAGCACAGGTCTCTCCTTCACCTCTGTGAATTCGATTCTCTCGAGTCTAAGCTCGTCATTGAGCTCCAAAGGTTTCGGCAGATCAGGACAACTCCTGAACGGATATACGTCCTTGCTCGTTTCGACGTCAAGATAGAGTTGAGCCTTTGCCTCGTGCTGGAACTTGGTGCGCCTTCCCATTGCACCCTGCAGTCTTAGGCTCAAGCCAGCCGTTGTCTCGGCTATTTTGAGATGTTTCTCCGAGTTTTGTATCCTCTTGTAGCGCAGATAAAAATGCACCGATTCAATGTTGAAGAGGGTCCGCAAGAGATTGTCGCCCAAGAGGCCCGACTGCTCCACCTCATCTATCAACGATTCCGACAGTTCCAAGAGACGGTCAGACGACTCTTCTAGGACGCTTTCGTGCAAAAAATTTGCCCTAAGGGCCCACCAGGCGCAGGTTTTGTACTTTTCGCGCAATTCCTTTGAGGAGAATACAATTTTGGAAAAGTGGAGCAACTCGGGTTTGGCCATATTATCGTTGCATTGATCGTTGAGGGTCAGCGCCTTGGCAGCCTCCTCCCTGAAGCCCGCCAACCAGACAACATCCTCCACGTCTTCCGGACCAGTCCAGTTGCACTGCACAAAGTAGCAAAGGGCAGAAATTCCCGCCAACAACCAATCGTTGTGCAAATTGTCATCCGATCGCAGAGAGCTCAGAATTTTTGCTGCCAAACCTCCATCACCCAATGCTATGTGACAACTCAGTCGTACAAAGTGTTCGTTGAGCGTTTCGCCATACTGACCTGTCAAAATACCACTTATCTGCGGTGCTGGAGAAAAGTCTGTGGACGTATAACTTAACATTTAAGTGGATGTAATTATGTTTGAGAATAATATAAGAACTATCGAAATATTGCCGTTTTTCTCGATTATCCCGCGCAATCACAATGGAACGTTGTTGACCGGCTTACCTTCAACTTTTTGAAAATTCGTCAACAATCGAATGTGCAACGATTCGAGTTCTGCATTGTCGGCACTCATTTTTCGACTGACAAACGTGGTAGACGCGCGACGTCTCCTCTCAACGCATGCAGAAGAAGCACAACGGAATGTCGCTGTTGAATAAACGTTTTTTTTTAGGAATTCATTGGTGACTTTTTTTTAGAAATAACTACCGAAAGACACGAGCTGAACACACGTGCGTGTTTCTTACGTCAATGCGACATAACCTCTATACCGTACGATCTGCACGATCTTACGCACAGTTCGGGAAACCAAAGAATAGATATTACATGGAACTCCACGGCCCGTGTTAATATTTGGCAGAAAAAATGTAGTTAGTATTTCCGCCGGTAGACTGCGCGGCGATGTATCGGTGTGCCATACACAATGATAGAGGTTCAAGGCACGCCTCTTGCGGTTGTCTCTCTCTCGCGTATGCCTATCGGGCTATAGCGCTGTCCCGCTTATATTAATGGTCGACTGACCGACCAAGCTTTGGGCGGTTCGGTAGGAGACAGCGCATCATTTAAAATCACGTTGAGATATTTCTGTCGCGGACGGCCGTATTTTGGGGGGAGCGGGGGTACAAGGGGGGCCCTTCTGAATCAGTGATAAATTATAGGGGTGCTTAGTAAAAAATAAGTCACAATTCATTATTATACCCAACAATAAACTGGAATAAAAAAGTTTGCGCAAATTTTGTAGATTCAGATGTTTTTGCATTTTTCCTGAAAGGTTGCGGCTACGAAATTTTATCTTAAATATTTCCTTTAAGCATTGCCCTTTTTTTAATTGTCGTTACGGGATAAACCCCCGAAAAGCTATTACACCCGATTCGGCCGAAATTTTGCACAGATCTTCCATTTAATATATAAAGACATCCCTTGAAGGGATTTTTGGCGCGTTCCAACATAAATCGAGTTTTAAAGTTTATTTTTTAGCCCGCACGAGTATATCTATATCGCTCGCCACGGCCGATCGATATCCCCACTCCTCCGACTTCACTGGTAGCTAGCGTGTCGCGCTTATCCCTGCAAGTATGTCTATATAACCTAAACCAATTCAACCAAAACCAACACACAAACCCAGCCGGTGGGGCCTGGTGTCCGGAGACCCCTAAAAAATGGTGGACACGATTTCTCAAAAACTATCGCATCGATCTTATTGAAATTTTGCACACTTCTTCAAAATAGCATTGACTAGTGATTGAATGAAGCATTTAAAAAAATTAAATTTAGATATTCGGCAGAGTTAGATGCAAAATAGTTCAATTTTTGGTACAATTTACGCTACGCATAGTCTTGTAAAATTAGTTGTAATCGAAAAAAAAACCGTCGCTCAATCACTAGTCAACGCTATTTTGAAGAAGTGTGCAAAATTTCAATAAGATTGGTGCATTAGTTTTCGAGAAATCGTATCTACCTTTTTTCCGAGGGGTCACCGGCAGCCAGGTCCCACCGGCTGAATATCCGAAATTTTTTAATGACATTTGAAAAAAAAATATTATTGCAATGTTACTCTTTTATGTGCTTATAATTTGAAATAAAATCATTTATCAATTATATTTTCTTTAATAAAGAAAATATGCCTTTTGGCTTCAAAACCCACGGACTCGTCTTAGGAACATTTTTGCATCCATTATAGGCACATCTGCTACACGATGGCATCATTAACAATGTTGCAACTCACAAACAATTTTAAACAGCCAATTTTCCGTGGGCAAAGAGTTTAACAGAAAAGCGCGAAATACACGAATACACGATTAATTAACTATTTAGATTGATATTCAGTATTAATAATCACGAATACGTCCGACGCCTGTTATATTTCTGACAGATGTAAGCAAAGTAGCAACAGATTTCTGTACCGCGTAGTACGTTCCTTGGAAGAAATCGCTGAGGGCATGCTAAAAAGAGATGGAACAGGTGAGATGGAAAGGAGCGAAAACAGATCGATTTAAAGCCGGGGCTCCCCGGCAGAACGAGCACGTGCCTTAGACCGCTCGACAGTTGCTGCTGTTAACATTGGAATCTGCAAGAGAGCGAGCGAGACGCGAAATCACCTCAACCGTAGTTGGCTCGAGCGTAGGAAGAGGTGGAGCTGGGTGGAGCCAAGTGCGCGTGCGGATGTGTGCGTGCACATCGACACAGGCAGCGCTTTAGGTGGTTGGGGGAGTAACTACGAAACTCCCCCAAGAAACCTTGCCAAATCGTCCCATAAGCCGTGTTGTTCCATGTAATATCTGTTCTTTGGGGAAACTCCGGTGTTTTTTTAGTGGTGAAAAATGTCACCGTTAGTGAGGCAAGAACTGAGGTTCCTCATCTATCCACTGGAAGTGCTGTTGCGTAGGGTCTTGTTGATATAGATATACAGCAATAGGTAATCTCCTTAAAACCTCTGAATCGTGCTTCCATGTTCCGTTGTAATGCCGAAAGAAAGCAAGGGTCTATTGAATTCGAAAAATGCCTAAAGCGTCCATTGTACCGAACTATTGGAAACGTTTTCAGAACGATACTGAAAAGTGTTCAGCGTTTAAAGTTCCGGAGGACGAAGAATAGCGTCGATAATGGGAAGATGGCAAAAAAAATTCGGTGTAAAAAAAAAAACTCGCTGAACTCACAAAACAATAAAAACGGTGTCTTTTCAACATACGCAATACATTTACTCGTCTTTAAAATTCCTTTTCGATTATATTTATTTCCAGGTTCTCATTAACATTACAAAGAAAGCAAACATAAAAATGAAAGTTGTTCAAACAAAAAGGGATTCAATCTACTGAGAAAAAAAAGATTAACCATAAAGAAAAAAGGAAAAAAATGGGTTCGTATAAATTTGGTCATACCCCATTTACCCCATATCCCATTGACTCTGATGGCAAAACCCGGGAAAAAAAGTTCATATCTGAATATATCTGAATCATATCTGTAGAATCAGATATGATCAGACAAGAAAATTGGCAATATCTGTTCATGTAGTGTCATGGCAGATCATGTATGCTTATATCTGAGCATGTATGATCATATCAGAGCCATTTTGATAATTTTGAGAGGAGACCCGTCCATATCGCAGCAGGTCTGACCAGACCCAATCCCCAGGCAAGATCTGATCTTGCTGGACCAGATCTTATTTTATTGGGCCAATTCTGATCATGTCAGGCAGATCTGATTTTATTGGGCCAGATCTGATCATGTCAGGCAAATCTAATCTTACTGGACCAGATCTGTGTGTCCGTATAAGAATAAAATACCGTGGATCCCAGTAGACCTGGATATCTATGAATAATAGACCTGCCCATGTGATAGAATCATAGTTTATCTGAACTATCAGACCAGGTATGACTACGACTATATCAGCGAAAATCTTACCCTGTTGAGAAAGATCAAATCTTGTTAATGCAGTCATAAAGATATTAAAATGTTTACATAGATATAGAGCGGGGTTATTAACAGGTCATCATTTGACGTGTTAATAATTAATAATATTATAGTAACTCACATGATCACATATAATACAGTTAGGTGAGGTGCCATATCTGATCGGATATCGTCTCATATCCTCATATATCGTTTCATATATTCAGATCTTGTCATGTGTGAACAACTGAACTGCATATACGACAAGGTATGAGTGTATAAGACTTCGTATATTTTCCAGGTTTGGTATCATATCTGATGGGATAAAATTTTATATGAACGTGCCTGCTAATATATCACATCATATATGTTCAAATATGGTTTCACGCTGCCAACTTGCCCTGGTACCTGACCAGATAAAAACATATATGAGATCTATATAGCGGAGTCTGGCACCGTATTTGATCAGATATGATCTTATACGAACAGATACGTTCACATATCACATCATGTATGTTCAGATACGAATTCACGGCACCAACTCGCCTTGGTACTTAGCCAGATATAAACAGATATGAGTTCATATATGGTCAGGTCAGATACTGTATTTGATCAGATATAAATATATCTGATACATATATGACAATATCCGAAACATATATGAACATATCCACTCAGTAATGAACTTTCTTTCCCGGGAAGACCAAATTGAAAAATAACAGGATTTCGAACATACGAGATTGTGCAGTCTACGGAAATAATAATTGTTATTCCCACCCTAGGATTATTCGTAAAAAAAACTAAATCATTTTCCATTTGTATCGCTCTTAAAAATACTGTTTCTCCCGAAAAATGTGCTCCATCCCAGGTAGCAATTTCAAAATAGTCGTCTATTAGTTGTCCAAATAGGTACCAAATGTCCGCTTGGAAGTTACCTATAAGTTATCATGTCTCCAACAGTTATCTTTTTGGATGGTTGTTGACTTTAAGATAACTTCCGGGCGGACATTTGGCACCCTATTAGCCGACTTTTGGACAACTTTTTGAAAATTGCCTCTTGGGATTGCACAGCTGTTGGGACCACGGTCTTACATACAGGTCTTGCAACGAAGGTGGTGGGGGTGGTACGCTTAATGTCGGCAATAAGCTTTGGCTTATAGCCACAAGAGCGGCGCTGCGAACTTGTCATAGCGGCTAGACAAGTAAATAGAGATAAATAAAAAAAGATAAAATCAACTTACCTCTGCGATAACTCGACCGTTTAAGTCATGTTTTACCCACTTTCTTAGAATGTATCGTTGGAGAAAATGTTTCTCACACACGAATTGCGAAGGCATGAGCTGAGAAATTCCTGGAATTGCAGTGATCCATTTTTGACGACGTTCGATATTCGACGGAACCCGAAACACCGAACGTTTTTCCTTTACTAACTGACGTCCAGTATCACACGTTGGAACCGCACACGAATTAGTCGTCATTATTATGTAAAAATCCGCACGATATCACCGTCATAAAAAAACATGTGATTTTTTTATTAACGGTTATGTAAAACTTTATAGTAGCCGATTAAGTGAGGTTGTGTTGCCACATGCGTCTTCCGCTGTTTCGACTATGATTTGATTGAAGCGATGCGAGCGGCGGTCAAGGAAATTAACGAGCCGACAGTAAGACGACCACCCCCACCACCAATATTTGATTCAGTTGCAAGACCTGTATGTAAGACCGTGGTTGGGACCAGCGTTTGATTGAAGCAGCGATTCAGGTGGCAGCGGTGCAGCCAGATTGCGCGCAAAAGTTACCCCCTCACTAGTCTCTTGCGCGCATCACACAATCATAGTAGCGCGTGTCCGTGAGCGAGCGACGCTCGGATGTCTTCGGGAAGAGCCGAGCGCCAGAGATTAGCAGGGAGATGCACAACGCGCCCCTTTTCGGCGTGCCTCGTAAATGGCGCTAAATCGCGGCGGCGAGTTCGGGAGTATGATTTCGTGATCATCGCCTCTGTCGAGGTTGCAGATTCCCTTGTAGCCGCGCGAGTCCGTGATCACCGCTCAAGTCGGTATCGCAGTCAGCAAGAACACGAATTGGTAGCTCGGTGGGGGAAAAGTCTCTGCCCCTCGCAAATCGCGCTCGCTCGACAGCCGAACGGAGCGAGGTTTTCCGTCCGATCGAGCTCGACATATATGTGTGGCCGTACTGAGGATTGATATATGCATTAAATGAATTTCAATGTGAAAAACATGTATCGAGATCATTGTTTTCTCTCGGTTGCCCGTTTATGACGAAAATGCGGGTTAATAAAATTAACGACGAACCGCGTTGAAAAATAAAACGCCGTAACGACCGTGGGAGGTACAAAAATAAATCTTGAGCCTTTGCCGCGATCGTTTCGACATTTTTTTTTCAACAGTAAACATTATGGATAAGGGTGTATCACAAATGATTCCCTATCAGCAGTGAGTGTTGTGGCTGAATTGGCAGCGTGGCGGATTAACGATGCTTAGGGTCCGGGTTCAATCCCCGGTGAATCAACATTTTTTTTCTTCATTTTATATTCAGAAAATGTAGAACTCACTCTCGCTTTAGCTATTCTCGCCTGTTCAGGCATTATTTATGATTTTTAATTCGTATATGCTTAATAAAAAAAAACAAGACATTGCTACCAGGGATCAGTACAGCCAGATCGCGCGTAAAAGTTACCCCCTCTCTAGTCTCTTACGCGCCCATCATCCAATCATGGTAGCGCGTGTCCGTGAGCGAGCGACGCTTGGACATCTTCGGAAAGAGCCGAGCACGGTCGAAGTTTCCCGACCGCGCCTTCGGCAGCTGCACCAATCCATGGACGCTGAGCACGTTCATGTGCGGCCAAGCCGAAACGAAGGCTTCGAGGGAAAAAGCAATCTGAGCAGGACTCGCGTGTGACGTCACCCGACGGCACGCGCGAAGCTTTTAGATGATTTCAATGCTTATTTAGCTCTTGATTTTCTGCGTTATTAATGTATACAAAAAATGTATCGCGCGCTCTGATTGCTTATTTTTTTTAGTTCATACGTTAATTTAAATATGATAATAAAATTACTCACACCCGTCCTTATGCCAAATAAAATATAATTCATAAAAGTAAGCGGAAATATATTTATATTCGTACTATTATATTAATTCTCATACTTTCATCAAGCGATAAAGCATTATCCCCAAAAACAAGCCAATCATCCATCCGGCCGCGAATCGTAAGTGCCAGAAAGTGCACATATTCTACAAGCGATGAGATGGTCCCGTTGGTAGCGTTCCTGGCTTCGGCCCGCAGGGGCCAGTGGTGCAAATTTTTCTCCAATTTTTTCATAATTTCTCATATTTTAATCATATTTGAGATCTTCGGAGAAAAAATGATTTAAAACCGATTCAAGTTCTGGCCTATTTCCCAAAAACACATTTTTTTCACTGAAAATTCATGATTTCTCTTTTTCCTATGACCTGAGTGAACGGCTGCGGAGATATTCGGAGTGAAGTTAAAGATGAAAAGAAATGAGATTTTTAAAGATAAATTTGAGAGAAAATTTGAAGATTAAAAAAATTAGATTTTCGTAAAACAAACTTGTTCTTATTTTTTTCGGAACTTTTTCTTCTTCCTATTGAGTGAAAGGCTGCGGAGATATTCGGAGAAAAGTTATAGATGAAAAAAAATGAGATTTTCGTAGAAAAAACTTATTGCATTTTTTTATCCCTCATAATTCTGAGAAATAATGAATTTCCGAAATTTTTGCAAACATTGTTTTCCTTAAGGGGTAACACCACTGTAACGGCCTGCCACGAAGTGTTTTAGGTAAATAATACTTGGGGTTATTATTAAGCATATATTGAAGTATATTGCAAAAAAATGGACGGGAAAATATTACAAAATGGCGACACTGCAGCCAATTCTTCCGAGGCATGTTGACCTTAAGGTGCTCTGCGGCACGTAGTATAACTTGTGTCAATTTTAATCTGGACAAAATCATTTTGTTTTAAATTAAATCCAGATGAGTGTAGCTAGTGAACTACGTAGGGGATTTTAGAAATATTGATTTTTGAGTAATTGCCGAGTATTTGACTAAAAATGTTTATTTAGACTTAATAAAACAAAATTATTTTTTTTAGATTAAAATCGGCATAGTTATACTGCATGCCACAAAGGTTCGACATTCTTCGGAAGAATTGCTGCTGTGTCGCCATTTTGTAATATTTTCGGATAAAAATTTCAAGCAATATACTTAAGAATCTGCTCAATAAATACCGCAAGTATTATTTGTTTATCACATTTTCTTCCGGAAAAAAAATATTAAAAAATACGCTTCCTGTAAGGCCGCTACAGTGGTGTTACCCCTTACAGTCTTCATATAATTTCCGAGATTTTCCCGTGATCGTAATTAAAGTGATGAAATATTCGGAGACATTCGGAGAAACTCGGATGTTTGCGTAAAAATAATTGTCCGCAAAACTCCGTATTCTTCATATTTGTTCCAATTCATAGAAAAATTCGGAAGAAATCGGAGTTTTTCGGAATAAAATTGCACTAGGGGCGCGGGATCCTATTATTCTATAATCCTATATTATTACTATTAATCCTTATTTGATTAGTTATTTTTATTAGTTATCATCATTCACTTTTTTTTATTTTTTTTTAACTTCCAGCTGTACAGGGTTCTTCCCCCTTGATACATACCCCATATTCCAGTTTATATCCCCACCTTGCGGCCGCAGCCGACTTCCCCCTCTGTATTGCATTCACCATGATATTTCTGCCATGGGTATAGGGAAACTGCGGAAAACCTATACCAATACAGCCGGTCCCGAGTTCGCTTCCCAGTCTCGGAGCAAGTCGCGTTTCGTCGAGAAATAACTCACAGACTACAGTCACACTCACATGACACACACCAGTTATCATCATTATTTTAATTAGTCATCTTTTAGTGTCGAAATTTTTTTCGCGGACTCTGACCGCTTATTTTATTAGTTTGTACGTTAATTTAAATATAATAATAAATCTAAATTACAACTTATTTATCTTCTAAAAAATTGTTTCGCTTTACTCACACCCGTCCCTATGCCAAATAAATTATAATTCATAAAAGTAAACGGAAATATATTTATAAATATATTTCCGCTCATATACTTTCATCAAGCGATAAAGCATTATCATAATGCTTGATGAAAGTATATGAGCGGAAATATATTTATATTCGTATTATTATATTCGTTCAATAACTAATCAAATAAGAATTAATAGTAATAATAATTTTTAAAAAAGCACTCAGCGCGGGGACCGATCCCGCACCCCTGCGGACCGAAGCCAGGAACGCTACCAACGGGACCATCTCATCGTTTGTAAATATGTACGCTTTCTGGTACTTACAATTCGCGGCCGGATACACTATGATAATGCTTTATCGCTTGCTGAAAGTATATGAGAATGAATATAATAATACGAATATATTTCCGCTTACTTTTATGAATTACAATTTATTTGGCATAGGGACGGGTGTGAGTAAAGCGCAAAAAAATTTCAGAAGTAAAATAAGTTGTAATTTAGATTTATTATTATTTTTAAATTAACATATAAACTAATAAAATAAGCGGTCAGAGTGCGCGATAAATTTTTCGACACTAAAAGATAACCAATTAAAATAATAATGATAACTAATAAAAATAACTAATCAAATAAGAATTAATAGTAATAATAATTTTAAAAGAAGCACTAAGCGCGGGGAACGATCCTGCGCCCCTAGTGCAATTTTTTTCCAAAAAACTCCGATATTTCCGGAAAATTTTTCCGATTTTTCCCCGAATTTTTCTATGAATTGGAACAAATATGAAGAATTCGGAGTTTTGCGGACAATTGTTTTTACGCAAACATCCGAGTTTCTCCGAATTTTTCCGAACATTTCATCATTTTTATTACAATCACGGAAATTATATGCATTCTTTAAGGGGTATCACCACTGTAACGGCCTTACAGGAAGCGTATTTTTTTATATTTTTTTTGGCGGGAGAAAATGTGATAAACAAATAATACTTGCGGTATTTATTGAGCATATATTTAAGTATATTGCTATAAATTTTTCATCCGAAAATATTACAAAATGGCGACACTGCAGCAATTCTTCCGAAGCATGTCGAAGCTCTGTGGCACGCAGTATAACTGTGCCATTTTTAATCTAAAAGAAAGAGTTTTCTTTTTTATTAAGTCTACATGAGTGTAGCTACTGAAACACGTAGGGGATTTTCGATAAGTTAATTAAAACAATATTTATTAAAAAATAACTGTCTTTAAAAAATAGAACATTTTTAGTCAAACACTCGTCAATTACTCAAAAATCAATATTTCTAAAATCCCCTACGTGGTTTACTTGCAACACTCATCTAGATTTAATTTAAAAAAAATTATTTGGCCAGATTAAAATTGGCACAAGTTATACTGTGTGCCGCAGAGCACCTTAAGTTCAACATGCCTCGGAAGAATTTGCTGCAGTGTCGCCATTTTGTAATATTTTCCCATAAATTTTTTTGCAATATACTTCAATATATGCTTAATAATTACCCCAAGTATTATTTGTCTAAAACCCTTTGTGGCAGCCCGTTACAGTGGTGTTACCCCTTAAGGAAAATGTTTGCAAAAATTTCGGAAATTCATTATTTCTCAGAATTATGAGGGATAAAAAAATGTAATAAGTTTTTTTTATGAAATTCTCTTTTTTTATCTATAACTTTTCTCCGAATATCTCCGCAGCCTTTCATTCAATAGGAAAAAGAACTAAACAAGCATTGAAATCATCTAAGAGCCTCGCGCGTGCCGTCGGGTGACGTCACGCGCGAGTCGTGCTGACAATGAGATTGCTTTTTCCCTCGAAGCCTTCGTTTCGGCTTGGCCGCACATGAACGTGCTCAGCGTCCATGGATTGGTGTAGCTGCCGAAGGCGCGGTCGGGAACCTTAAACCGTGCTCGGCTCTTTCCGAAGATATCCGAGCGTCGCTTGCTCACGGACACGCGCTACCATGATTGGGTGATGGGCGCGTAAGAGACTAAAGAGGGGGTAACTTTTACGTGCGATCCGGCTGCACTGGACGCGGGTTCGATCCCCGATAGCAATGGCTTGTTTTTTTTTTATTAAGCATATGCGAATTAAATATAAATAATGCCTAAACAGGCGAGAATAGCTAAAGTGAGAGTAAGTTCGAAATTTTCTGAATATAAAATGAAAAAAAAAAAAGTTGAATCACCGGGGATTGAACTCGGACCGTAAGCATCGTTAATCCGCTACGCTGCCAATTCAGCCACAACGCTCATTGCACATGAAGAAACATTTATGATACACGCTCATCCATAATGTTTACTGTTGAAAAAAATTCCGAAAAGATCGCGGCAAAGGCTCAAGATTTATTTTTGAACCTTCCACGGTCATTTCGGCGTTTTATTTTTCAACGCGGTTCGTTGTCAATTTTTTAACCCGCATTTTCGGCATAAACGGGCAACCGAGAGAAAACAATTATCTCGATACATGTTTTTCACTTTGAAATTCATTTAATGCATATTCCAATCCGCAGTACGGCTACACATATATGTCGAGCTCGATCCGACGGATAACCACGCTCCGTTCGGCTGTCGAGCGAGCGCGATTTGCGAGGGGCAGAGACTTTTCCCCCACCAAGCTACCCATTCGTGTTCACGCTGACTGCGATACCGACTTGAACAGTGATCACGGACTCGCGCGGCTACAAGGGAATCTGCAACCTCGACAGAGGCGATGATCACGAAATCATACTCCCGAACTCGCCGCCGCGATTTAGCGCCATTTACGAGGCACGCCGAAAAGGGCCGCCTTGTACATCTCCCTACTAATCTCTGCCGAAAACGGGAGCGTTGTGCATCTCCCTACTAATCTCTGGTTACACCGTACTGCAGTGCTCGGTGGCCCCACGGTGACGATACTGTACTAGTACATTGGCGGTACAGCGTACCGTACGGCGTACCCGTAATGTACCAATGCCGTACGCACGTACGAGGTGACAACAGTACCGGTACGGCGCACTCCACATGAGGGGTACATTTACGGTACGTGGTTAGCTGGGTTTCCCCAGTTAACCAAGCGTACCATTAATACAGCGTACCGCAAATGTGGAGTACGCCGTACCCTACAGTACCGATAATGTACGGCTGTGGGATACCAGCGTACTCGTACCTCCAAGGTATCGTTACCGTGGAGTTACACCGTACTGCAGTGTACGGTGGCTCCACGGTGGCGATACTGTACCGGTACTGTACTAGTACATTGGCGGTACAGCGTACCGTACGCACGTACGAGGTGGTAACAGTACCGGTACGGCGCACTCCACTTGAGGGATACATTTACGGTACATGGTTAGCTGGGTCCCGACCGGTATGTACCGACCGTGTGGGCACGGGACGGCAGATGTACGCGGTTCCGAATTCGGCCAACTGATGACGCTAATCGATCGGCTCAACTGCAGCGCCCTTGCAACATCGGGTCTGCGTCTTTCCATACATTTTCCATTTTTGCGCGAGAAGGTATTTTGTGTCATAATAGGACAATTAGCCTGCTCGTTGGAATTTTTCTCGGCCCATCAACGCATAATCTGACACTATCGGATGGATCAGCAAGAGCACGAGTTCCTTTCCTCGGACTCAACGGACATGGACTGCGAGGAGAAAAAGCCGATTCTCAACGAAGGAATCTTGTAAAGATCCATTGTTTTTCACTTGTTGCGCGTCACTCTTTGTCTTCGTGCTTTCCTATCACGGTACCAAACTCTTTCAGATTTTTCGACCACTTCAATGGCTTGCTTTGGGAGCTCTGTCCATTGGACAAGAGTCATTATTGCCGAAAAAAGAGAATGAAGGCTCACGTGAACGAGTGCAAGCAGCAGTTCCTCAAAGGTCCGAAAAAAGTCGAGTGTCCGTTCAACCCTCTGCATATCATCAATCTGATGGAAATCGAGGTGAGTGTCCGTCTCCTTGATCTCCTCGATGAATCTGTAAACTTATCGCATTTGCAGCACCACATAATGACGTGCGAAAATCGTGTCGTCCAAACCAACAACCTCTGCGACTTCGAGCCTAAGCGCGAAACTGTGGAAGGCGTCGCTATGGCTCCTTTGAACATAGCCCTGCAGGTTCCCAACACCTGGGAAGACGTGAGTACCCCAAAGTAGCAGCCAAATGGTCACCCGTGAGTTGCTCTAATTTTTCTCTTCCCAAGGGCTCAAATCCCGAGAACGGCTACGACCCTGTGGACGCCACAAAATTTCGCACGGTCATCAGACCGATGCCGCCGGGGCTTTCCAAGGCTAGGAAGAGAGAATGGAAGGCGCGGGAGCGCGTGCGATGGATGTGGCTCGCCGGCGAGACAAAAGAAAAACCGCGAGCCTTGCCTTATCCTACACCCGATCAGATAAGAAACGCAAAAACAGCGTGCCTAGAGGTAGCCGCGGTGAAGGACGAGGCGGACATAATCGGCATAATTGACAAGCTGGGTAGCGCCAACATAGCCGATCCCCGTGATTCAATGATGAAGCGTATAAACGCCAGATTAAAGACTCTCCAACTGATGGAGGCCAAGCTGAAGGAGGAAAAGATGGAGCTTCAGCGTCAGGTGGCACAGTATTTGGAGTCTATCGCTAAGCCCGGCGAAGAACGCAAGATTAAAGTTGAATTTCCGCAAGAGGAGACTCCACCGCGAAATCGAGATCCGCGCAATGCCACGAGAAATTATGACGATAAGCCGAGAGTATCCGCAACCGAGAATCACTCTTCGAGAATCGTTGCGGACATGATGTCCTCCGCAACCGTCAGATAAAGCCGATGAGTCTCTTTTACTCAAACGCAAAACTGAGCCTTAGGGCCGTTGTCCACCGAAGCGAAGACGAGCGGAGTTAGCAAAAAGCAACCAATCAACCGCTTAATTCGTCTGCATGGAAGCTGAACGGGGCCATTGTGTTGGTTGGTTTTCCTAGCTCATCGCCGCTTCGGTGGATGATATACCTAAATGTGATGCTCATCCTTGTGATGAATCGTTACCATGTTACAAATTTTAAGTTCGCTCATTAACTTCTGCCATTTGTTTAAACTTGATTTTTTCTCTACCTCGCAAATCTCGTTACTTCGAAATAATGGCTCGACCGATTTAGATCGCGCCTCGATAATCCTAAGACTGATACATTTAAATAATTACGTAAAATTGTAAGGCAGATGTTTTCCTTATCATCTTTATCTTTCCTCATGGAAGATTCTACAAATATATATCTAGAAAGCGCCATATGCCCTATGTCGCAGAGGTTGGTTGTTAAGAATAGATTAAATAAAGTTTATATGCAGGAAATGTTGACGTACTGGACGATGCGTGTAGACTCTTCGAAGTAACCCGTTAATAAATTTCATACTTTCATAATGCAACAATATTTTTCGTCGAGTCTTCCCGTCGTATTTCTACCACGCTGGCTGTACACGAATGGAACGGAAGAGAGTGAGAGATAAAAACGAGGTCTCGGTCGAAACGCGTTAATTAACTCTAACGAATAAACTTTAGCGTCGAGCTAAAGAGGATTCGTCGCGTATTGAAGTTGCGCGAATTATCGGCACACACCGTCTCAAGAGTTTCGACGCGTCCCTCGAGCCTGGGCAAAATATTTGCCAAACATAATGCCTGGGGGAGTAGTTTTCCTCGTTTGCATACCAACGCTTTCGTACGAGCACGAGCTTGTGTTCGGCGTGCCGGTCAAGTCCTCCTCCAACAAGCGTAGTGAAAAATCAACGCGTTCGGGACACCCGGCCAAGGTCGATCTTCGTTTGAAGGAAGTTAAAAGTCGTACGCATCTGATAACGCTCGACGACGATGAGTCGAACGACGAGGTGTCCGATAACGAGGCTATCGAGAGGAGCACGAGAGGAAGACTTCGTCCTCACGGTGATTTTCCAACGGGCTTGGCTAATCGTGCAAAGTCACCGGTTTTCGTGCCCATGGAGACCGTAAGCTTCCTAGCGCAGAAAAATACGCTGTGTTTGCGTCCATTCGATGTAGCAATTGTATCGAGTCACGCGTTATTTCAAGGTGCTCGACGAGTTGTTGAAGAAGCTGAGAATAGAGCATATCGTTTGGTGCAAGGACAGGGCGAACATGTATTACGAAGTCATATTTCCGGTGGCCGCTGGAGATTCTTGCGAGAATTGTTTGCATTGCCTGACGGAAATGGGCATTGGGACGAGGATGAATTCGATCGTTAGGTGTGAAATGACGAAGATTTTAATGATAAAAATTAACTGCGTTGGAGTTTGCACCGTTGGGATGCAACGAAAATGATGTTTTTTAATATTCCAAATTTCATTTGGCTAATTTGAGCTATGAAAATCACGGAAGCACTTTTTAAAATTCTTATTTAACGATCTACAGCTTTTTCGCAACATTGGATGTTTTATAATGAAAAATGAGAAATTGGACAGAATTTCCATTGCCTTCCAAGAATGCAAACTTCGACTCATAGAAATTGATACTCCGAGAGACGTGTTATTAATTGAGAACGATATTTTTGTTCAAGTGTCATACCGACTCAGTGCACTTATAGCGGATTGCGAAGCATCGGCAGTTCGGCGATCAGAGACGATATCGCTCAGAGGCAAATAAAACATTCCGCAATACTCATATAGGTCGTCTGTCTGTCTGCTATCGCGAATTGTATTCCCCAGGAAGAAGGACGCCGAGGAACGAAACAACAATTGGGAGGCATTCGTTGACTCGATAAGATCGAAATTGACAGTCAAACAGGTTGTGGATGGTGTACGTAGCGGTGGAGACCTCACATTCGATTACGTGTTGCTCGTCCTTACGGCAGAGTGAGTACATTTTTTTCGCTTCTCGACAAAACAGACAGAAGCAACGGCTAATTTTTCCAGTTGCCTGGCGGCCTTGGGTCTCGTGGAGAACAGCGCAACCAACGTTGTCGCGGCGATGCTCGTCTCACCGCTCATGGTACGAAATAACATCCAAGGTGCGTTCGACTTAGGCGCTTACACGCTCTCAGAATTCGTGAGCATCGCTCGTGTCGTTCGACCTGACGCCGTGCGCGCTTACAGAAGCATTTAGGCCGTCACGCGTGACATTACCGCTGCCATATTGTGCTGACAAACGCTTCTTTCAGCGAGGTACGGCAGCAAAAGCGTGAGCGTTAAAAACCCGCTTACTCTCAAAACGAACGCAACGTGAGCACAACGAACACGATGGTTTCCCAGGTAGCAAATGTCCACTTGGCAGTTACCTATAAGTTTGCTATCTTTTTGCATGATCAACTCAAAGGTAACCTCCGAACGGACATCTGGTACACTTTTAGCCGACTTTTCGACAACGTTTTAAAAATTGCTATTTGCGTTACCAGTTCTTTGGTAGAATTTATGAAGAATCGCCGACTACAGCTTCACGCAAAATGTTTTCAGTTAATTTGGGGAGAGCGCTATATATAATAAAACAACCTTTTCAACATAGCTCTGAATTTGAGTTAGGTGATTTCTTTCAAGGAAGATATCCAAAAATTAGGAAAAATGTACCCATTTCATTTTTTCGTCGCTACTATTTTCCTATATTTGGCCGCGATTTTCACACACTGGGTCAAAGTGTGTGAATACAAAGTTTCAAGTAAATTTGACCCGTTTTTTTATTTTTCGTACAAACTTTGCGACCCCCTGTCGTTTACGGGTTGAATTTCGAAAAACGCTAAAATACGTCTTTTATTAATTTTATGAAAAGCATTAATACTAAGTTTCAAGTAAATCTTCGGACCAGACTTGCCTCTGAAATTTTGCCACAAATTTTTTTACTTTCCATACAAATTTGGCCACCGATTTTCTCCCCTAAGGGTTGAATTTCGAAAAGGCCCTTCCTAAACGGTGCCTACCTAATAAAGTCAACATGCCCTCCAAATTTTACATTTCTACATTCAGCGGTTTAGGCTGAGCGATGATGAATCAGTAAGTCAGTCAGTCAGGTCTTTCCCTTTTATATATATAGATTTCCCATACAAACTTTGCTTTGCTTTGCTCCTTTCACCTCCCTAAGGGTTAAATTTTGAAAAACATCGAAATGTGTGTTTTATTAATTGTGTCAAAGAGCATTAATACCAAGTTTCAAGTAAATTTGACCATAAAAATATTATTTCCTATACAAACTTTACCACTCCTTTTCATCCCCTTAGGGGTTGAATTTCGAGAAATCCCTTCTCAAACGATGCCTCCAGTATAAAATCAACACCCTCTTCAAATTTGACGTTTCTACCTTTAGCGGTTTAGGCTGGGCGATGATAAGTCAGTCAGTCAGGACTTTGCCTTTTATATACATATATATATAAATAGATAGATAGATGGATTCGTCGGGGTCAGAATGACCCAATGTGTCACGGAAAGGTTAAACAACTCGTCAATAATTTGAACACCGACAAAAGCTTCTGCGTCTACCATCTTGATACTTATAATGCCAACTCGAACGATTTGCGTTCCGGAAAGCGTAAGGATCATCGAATCGTGCACAGTTCAACCGGAACGTGCCACAGCACTGCCAATAAGCGTGTAAGCGCCCAATTCGAACGCACCTCTGATCTTCCATCTTGGCAAGTATACGACATTCACTGCCATATTTCTCGTTGACAAGGGCCCCGTAATGTCACTGACTTTCGGAACGATAATAGCGGACCGAGAGCTTCAATATGTCGGACTGAAGAGTTTGATGCTTGGTATATTCCTGTCGATATTGTTCGGCTTTATATTCGGCCTTATTCTCGGCACTACGGAAATGCCTTGGGGCTACAACGATTGGCCTACCGACGAGATGAAGGGCAGGTAACGAGTGTAAAATCAATTCGCGAGTGGAGAATACTGCTAACGATATAAAATATTCTTCCAGAGGGAATTACAGATCTCTGTGGATGGGTGTATTGTGGGCATTGCCTTCGGGAACCGGAGTGGCCGTTGCTCTCCTCCAAGGTAGCAACGGTCCTCTGATAGGTGTGGCGATATCCGCCTCGCTTCTGCCGCCCGTCGTCAATTGCGTAGGTCCATTCTCTTTTCTCGTCTAATCAACCATTTGCTCATTCAATGACGAATCCTCGGAGATTTTGAACTTCAGGGTCTTTTCTGGGCTCTCGGCTGCATATGGCTGATATACAGGCCGATCAAGATGCCTCACATCAAGGGAGAATCCTACGCTAATTTCAACAGCTCCTACGTCTACGTTTACACGGATTACTTGCCCGTTGAATTCTTTTGCAACGGTATAATAAGCGCCTGCCTGACTTTCATCAACGTAATGTGCATCTTCATCACGGCTATCATAGTCTTGAAGGTAAAGAAATCCCGATATTGATTGTGACGATTATCGAGGCTTCTCATGGTGGAAATATCCATTGTTCGGAATCAGATAAAAGAAGTCGCAGCTCCGTACACTTCGACGCCGGAACTTCGGCGATTCTGGGAGCGGGATATACGTCTAGTTCGCGACAAGAACAACTCAAGGGCCAATAGTTCGATCGACTCGAGGTAGGAATATTCAAAAACCCGCGTGTACGTGTGCATTTTTCTTTTTTCTACCAATCGACTCCGCAGTTTCTACGATGGACTGAGCAAAATGAAGCAACGGGCTCTCGAGCGGACGCTCAACGAGGCGGTCCGAGAAGCGATGAACGACGAGACTTTCCGCAAAGTGCAGAGATCGAGCTACGGCCAGCGCGGACCGGACGAGGTAGAGCCTCTACTCGTTACATCTTCGTGACCTTGTCACGAGGGACAGAGACAATAATCGCAGAAACGGACAAAATTCGTAGATAGCGCCACGTTTGGGATTCGACGGTGGAGTAACAGGCGTCGGGGATTCATCTCGCAAGGACGATACGGCGTCGCGCAATCGTGAGGGCGTGGTTGGCGGACCCACGGATGCCGCCATCAGCGCGGAGAGCACGAGCGAGGACCTCGCCGCGCTCGATCGCCTCATCACGTATCTGCTCGCTCAGCCGAGCGGCAATTTGGAAAGTTGGCGTCGCTCGAAGCGTGCGAGTGCCCGGGGCTATCGTCAATTGCGACCGAACGTCGAAGGTGGCGCTACGGCACCAGTCATCGGTACTACGCCCTTGTGAATTGAAACAACGGCAATAAAGAACAAGGGCTCGTTCATCCAGCTGGCAAACATTTAATAGACCAAGTTTTCAAAAAGTATGTAGCTATATCGCGCACTCGTTGAAACGACCGTCAGGTCGTTGTCTATTCGCTACAAGACGCGCGCTTTTTCGTCTCCGCGAACATTCGGCGTACACTCGATGACGGAGAGAAGCTTGTATATCCATGAAAATAGGCTCTAAGATTGTATGTACAGGTTTAACGAGGAGGCAAATAAAAATAATCCGAAGACTCGACGGCGGAGCTCGAAAAGGTTTCTTTTATCGCCGAGGATGCTCGATTCACTCGTCGAGCGTGGATGGCTCGGTGCCGAAGTAACGATCGCCAAAATTACCGATACCCGGAAGCACGTAAAATCTCTCGTTGATCTCGGGATCGACCGCGGACGTGACGATTTTAACACCGGGAAAAGCGTAAGCGATCGAATGTACGCCGGACTCGGCCATCAGCAAGGACACCAGTAGAATATTTTCCTCATCGACGTCGTGATCGAGAAGCACGCGTATCGCCATCATGGCCGCTGCGCCGGTCGCGACCGTCGCGTCCATCAGGATCACCCGGTAGTCCTTTATGTCCTTGGGTAATCTCAGATAGTATAGCTAACGGTGTGAAAAGAAAAGGTAACGATAGTAAAATTATTTCTGCACGGGAGCATACGAGTGATAACGATAATGGCACCTCGGGCTCGTCCGTCTGTAGGTTGGTCTGTATGAGAATCTTGCCGATTCTTATGTCCTTGCAAACATCGCAGACGGCCTGTTCCATTGTCTCGCCGGCTCGCAAAATCGATACGCCGCATATTTTGTCGGTGGCGCTTCGTTTACCGTGATAGGGAACACCTTGAGGCGTCTCGACGGTAATTTCCTGAGGAATTTTTCCGCTCGCTAGTGTCAAGAGTAACGCTTCGAGTAGAAAACAATTTTAAAATACGTACCTCGAAGGGCAATAGGGAGAGAGCGTACTCGATGACGAGCCTTATTAGTCTCTTGGAATAGAAGATAAATTCGTCCCTGTAAGTGTCTTTGTTCCTTATGAAAGTGTGAAGTCCCTTGATCTGTGGCGTATCCGGCAACAGATAGAGCGACGTTGGTAACGGATGACCGATGAACGAGTGTGCCAATTGCTCGCGTAGTTTGAAACCTCTCAATTGCAGCTGCGTGTGTACGTGTTGGACGATCAATTCGATCGCTACTTCGTTTTCACCGCCGCGCGGCACGATTATGTCGGCGTGTACCATGAGCGGCGCGATGTAATAGAAAAAGGCCGGCTTCACCATCGTGCAATACTGCTTGAGGACACCCTCGAGATCGCGACACCTCTGCGATATGTCACGCTTCAATCGTCGCGCCAGTCTGACGTCCGGATCCGTATCGACGAATACTTTCATGTCGCACATCTGTTGCGAAAAGACTTTTGCGATGAAGCATCGAATTTTCAAACTCGCTTTTTTATTTCGCAAACAACTCGTTACCTTGAGTACTTCCGAGTCGTAGAAGGTCAGAATGCCCTCGAATATAATCACGTTGGCGCCGTACATCGTTTTCTTGAAGCGAGAGAAGACAACGTAGATAGCACCTACGAGTAATTGGAAATTCGTGTATTTTTTTTTCTTCCACCTACCGTTCTGTTTTCTCTGCTGTGGGTGACGAAATTGTAGATAGGCACCTCGACCTTGCGACCCTCCTTCAATCTTTGCAACGTCGTTTTGAGGAGCTCAAAGTCAAAAGCGTCGGGCCGATCGAAGTTGTACTCGTTGCGGGCGGCCAATTCGTGTTGCTTCTCGTTCAGAACCTGACGAGCATATCCCGTTTCGTTAGACACAAGGTGAGTTCGGCTTGGATGATTACACGCTCTTGGCATTTGTGAGGATCTCTCGTGTCGTTCGACTTGGCGCTGTGCGCGCTTGCAGAAGCATTTCTGACATCACGCGTGACGTTCCATTAGTCCTGCCATATCGTGCTGACGGAGGCTTCTCTCGGCGAGGTAGGGCCCCAAAAGCACGAGTCTTGAAAGCCCGCTTATTTTGCCACGAGAGCACAACCTTCACGATTGTTTCCCAAGGAACCATTTCCAGATACTTGTCTAAATCGGTACCAAATGTCCGCTTGGATGTTACCTACAAGTTATCGTGTGTCCGGCACGTGACAGTTATCTTTTTGGATGGTCAACGCGAAGGTAACCTCCGGGTGGATATTTCGTACACTTTTTGCCGACTTTTTGAAAATGGCTACTTGTTCTTTGTGAGAATTTATCGAAAATCGGCGGCAACAGCTTCAACGTAGTACTGGATGCGAGTTGAGGCATTTCTTTTAAGGGGGAAAAGACCTTTGGGCGAGGAAAAAATTTGCTGATTTTCATTATTTTTTTTGAAAGGAAACATTCCTTCAGAATTTTTTAGACTTAGGGTATGTTTTATTAGTACTTTTGGCTGTTACATGGTATTCTCTTTTAATTAATATTTAAAAATGACCGAGGTATGGCGCGATCTTCTAAACTGTATTTTCAAAACTTTCTGATCAAATTTGGTATAAAACTTTCTCACCTTGTTGCCTAAAACATGATCCTAAATGTTTTTGAAAATAAAAAACGTCTTTTTATTGCAAAATGTAGCCATTGTTTTCGGAAAATTCCATCGTTTTGTTTCAAAGCGTACCATTTCATCGATTTTCAACATTTCTCACTTTTCCTTGGTTCATATCCTGTATATGAGTATTAATAAATACAAACTCTTCGTTGGTTTTGTTCAGATTAATCCCGCCGACGCTACGTGTCACGCCGTCTGACAAGATCTGCCGCATTCGTTTAGAAGATGGTGCCATACCTCAACCGTTTTTTAAGATTCATTTTTAAAAACGTCAAAAGTAGTCCAAAAATCCCCAAGTCTCAAAAATGGCGAAGAAATCTTGACTTAAAAAAAAAATGATGAAAATCAATTTCTTCTTCGCCTAATAGTGTCTCCCCTCTTAACCTACCCTTAACAATCCTTCGGTTGGTTTTTATTGAAAACAAATCCCGGATGCAATTTGAACATTTCTTAATATGTCTGCATAATTCAAATTCAGAAAATATAAAAATGAAATGTAAAAAATTATTGAAAACTTCAAATTTTCGGAAAGTGAGCATTTTATTTTAAATTTGTCCGGGTCAAAAAGACCCAGTGTCTCAAGGAGAGATTAAGCGAGATATCCAAAATTTCGATATTTCCTTTTCATCTCTTCAACACCATTATTTTATATTGGACAGTAATCTTCATTACTATCAATTTGATTGTTCATTATATCAAACAACTCGTCAATAATCTGAAAAACACGAGAGCTTCCGCTGCATCCACCATCTTGATACTTGCAATACCAAGCCGAACAATTTTAATTCTGGAAAGCATAAGCTCGTTGAAGGATGCATAGTTCTACCCGCCCGTGCCACAGGACCTCAGCTAAGCGTGTAAGCACTCAAGTCAAACGTACCAACAGGTTGATTTTGTTTAGCAAATTTGTTAGTGCCAGTACCTTGTAAAACGAATCCATGCTGAGCAGAGTGACCCACGGCACGTCCAGAGATTCTATAATTTTCGTTGCCACTGTGGTTTTGCCAGATGCGCTACCGCCGCAAATTCCTGAAAAAACAATTGTGCTGTCAGGTGGAACAGAGACTCAACCCGAAGAAACGGAGAAATATATACGAACCGATGACGAACGGTTCAACCTGTTGACCAGCCGAGTTGTACCAGGGTGGTCTTCCAGCCGTGTATATAGTTCTGTTTTTGCTTCTGAGAATGGACTCGGCAGAGGTCTTTTTGCTGGACTGCGATAGGCTGGTAGTTCTCTGTCTTCTGCATCTTGGCGATTTCTGTGAACCTAACCATCTTACGTCGGAACGGGCCTGGCAAATTAATTTTGCCTGGATCGTCGAAAGAGTGGAGGTAAGGAGGTCTCTCACCGCTGGCGGAAAGCGGTCTGGGCGACTGAGGCGTGGGAGTGATGACGTCGCTGCGTCTGTAGAATTCCGCATCTTGATCATCCTGTAGAATGATCGTGTGATCGTCGAAGCAGGCATCCCCGTCGCTGCGAAATTACAAATTAAACGAGAGGAAATTCCCGCGGGTTTCGAAGAAACGGAGAAAAAACGACGCGTGTTCAAGAACTTGGCAACGTGCGTCTCAATGTCTCGCTTTGTTGGAGTTTCACGAAAGATAGCAGAGAATTACCTTTCCGAGCTTGCAGAGCTAGGCGCTTCGAATTGTTGCATCTTGGCTGCCATAGTAGGCACGATAACAATTCACCTTTAAAAATATCCCTCGAGCCTTCACAGCCGACGCAATTTCCTCGTCGGTTTGTCTCTCTCTCCTCTCGGGCGGACGAGACAACCGTGAAAACCCAAGTCACAGCTGTTGATCAATTCACAGAGTTTTTCTTTTTATTGTTGCCAAGACTGAGCACCCAGGGGACACGTACGACCAATTGGAAGAATCGGCTCCGCCACGGGACACCTCCCATTGGTCGTGGTGGTCGTCAGCCGCAGGGATTGACATTGCGAAGTCGCTCGCGAATGTTTTTCTACACGTACTTTAACGTTACGTAACGATGCAAATGCAGCAGTATTCTGCACGTCATAACGCTGAGCAAAAGAAAATATAATTTGGATAAGAAAAAATTGTCCAAGTATTGTTTGTTTAAAATGTCCAATAATTATTTATTTAAATTTAATAAATATTTGTATAATAAAATAATACTTTGATATGTGTAAATATCCTATCCCTTCCCTTGTAAAAATGTACTCTGGAATTGTAATGTATTAATAATGTACAATCCAAACGCGTCGAATACAGACGCTGAGTAACAATTGCTCCATTTAGGAATCACAGTAAATTGCTGGATGTAGTCGTGACGTCATACTTTGCCAGAATTGAGCAATTTTAGTTGCCCGTGTAAGCGCACCTTTAGAAATAGGGTCCCTCCAAATAGACTGAAAGCGTTTGCGTGAAGCTGTTGCCGCTATTTTTGATAAAACCCCACAAAAAACTGGTAACACAGGCAACAATTTTCAAAAAGTTGTCCAACAGTAGACTAAAATGAATCGACGAAGCACGATAGAATTCCGGAAGAACGAGATTGAATTGGCCAAAAACATGCTTGGAGATTTTTTTTTTCATACTTCGATATTTAACAACGACTCCGTTTTATGTATTGTAAAGTTGCGGAGACCGAGACTATACGAGAAAATCTGGATAGCGGGCTGGTAATATATTTATAGATTGGAAGAAAAGCCGTATATAATAATAAATTAGTAAACCGAAAGAAGAAACGGCACAAAACCGGGCATTAGAAAATTATTTTTCTATGAACTAACATTTTCAATTTGAGTTTATCAGAAAAGATAAAGTTAGAGCGGCACCCCGAAAAAATCGAGTATTGAGCAGACGTAGGTCAAATTTCTCGTCATATTACCATTAAATTAGTAATATTTCCATCTCCACTCATAGACATCGGAGGATCGAATGAGACAACACCTGATTGTTTCCGACGGTTCTTTGCAAAGCTCATTTTTATTTCATCAATCTAACACCCCAACCTTGAAAAGTTGTTGGAACAGTTCTACGATGATAATACCTCGTTGACCCAACTATCGAGTTTCGCGGATACCGCTAAGCCTTCTTTTGAGGTTAGAGCCTGTTCAGTTTACTGTCGGCGCGTGCACGTACTAAGCTCGATTTTCAGTTGCATCGAAAAAGGCCGGTTTTTTAGTACGTACTGGACATCCGATTGTGATTAAACTTGTCGTCAATTCTGTACAACTTGTATATTTTATAAGATTTCGGATACTGTGACAGGTATCATCCACTTCTACTGTTGCCCTGCGTTCCAATATTTCGAAACAAAAGACCTGTACAGTTGAGACATTGTGATGGTTACAGTTGGTACAGTTGAGACATTAAGATGGCTGGGCTTTTTTTCAAACCTGAAAACATAATTTTTCCACCACAAAATTTGTTAGGCCCAAAGTAACAACTTTAGTAAGAATTTTTTCTATAAAGTCCATAATTTGTAGGTTAGAACGCCATTTTCGAGTATTTTAGCGCTATCCAGGATGTACCACGAGACGGTAAAGTCTTGACGGGTTTAAGGTAGTACTAGCGGATTGACTAGTCGACAGAAAATCTATAAATTATTGAATCTGAAAAAAGCAAAATATAATGTATTTGGGTATAGTAATAAACATGATACAGAAAATAATTATTTGAGAAGTGCATGTAATAACTGTATGTGTTATAGTTTGGTAAGTGAAGTAAAATCGCAATCAGATTTGACTTGAGTTGTCACAGGCCGCCATTTCATAATTCTGGCAATATCCGTGGCAACGCTGTATTCAGGTGCTTTCGATACATGTCAAGCATGTGTTTGTTTACCGTATGTGCAATCGTGTGTTGTAGTGTATGTGTAATGCGGTAAGCGAACGCAAAAATGAGTCGATTGAATCGATGATATCTGCTCGAAATGTCCCGTAACCTATATTTATTATGGAGCATACGTGACCGCGACAATTTTCGTGTTATTCGTCGCTTTTCGCATAGCTCTGATCTGACCGGCAAATATTATTATTTCCGTTCCAAAGTTCGATCCGCACGGATTCCCTATATGGTGCGGGTTAAATGCGTTGATTTCGTGAATTAATTTCTATTGTATTTAGCCGGTAAGGCCTGCAGAGTTTTCGCGGATGTCATTTTTTATGTTTCTACTACAGCATAAAAAAAAATCAACTTTTTTTCTAATGAGGAGGTTCGCGCACGTACTACCTTAACACCACTGTAAACGTCGAAAATTAAGTGATTTTGCGTGCCGCTTTGAAAAATGGTATTCCGAGCAAAACGGTAAACGTCTCGCACACGGGCCGCAGACCCATCTTTCGTTCAAAGTATCTCTGAAGGCGGGACATACATTTATAACGATTAAAAAATCGAGTTCTTTTTCTTCTTTAAACGATAGAAATATATATGTAGAACACCGTTCGGATTCGGAGTGGGCGTAAACTACAAACGCGTGTTCGAAATCGGCATGCAGGATTACTCGAAAAACATTAAGCCGATTAACTCTAGGACCATACACTATCTGTACGAAACAAATAACCTACACTTACGCACAGTTCAGAACTTGAAATCAACGCTACTAACGAACTGTTTGTCGTAGAGATATTTTTTTCAATTGAACGCTCGAACTAGGCTCTGCCGAGTGGAGTAGGCTTTGCGAAAAAAAACCTAATATGAATTTTTCGCCTTGAAAAATGGGTTTAAACAAAGCAAGACATATATTTTACTATTTCTCACTAAAAATAATTGTAAAAATCATCACATTTTTTGTACGCGTATGTTGGACAATGTTTTCGTTGATGCTTTAAAAACACAGTATGGACCAAGCTTAAAAAAATTATATACAAAAAATTCAAAGTTGTTGCGGAATTTCACAAGGGGTAAAGATGGCACTTTTAAACAAAATTTAAATATGTTTCGGCATGGTTTCTTGAGGGAAAAAGTGTAGATAAATGTTAAAAAAAATGATTTTATGTAAAAAAATAGTGTTTTCTAGTAAAAAAAATGAAAATCCTTTTCATACTAAAGGATATTGAGCTGATTATATATGAAATTATTTTAAAAATAATATATTCAGCTCAAGGTACAGGATATAGAACTGCCTTTACATAATACTGAAAAATCGCTACAGGTAGTTTGACATGGGATATTATAAATGAAAATAAAAGAAACGTATACTGTAGTAATAAATGCAGAATAGTATATTACGACCCTAGGCCCGAAAGTTGGATTTCCTGGCATGTGCGATATAAAGGCCGAGGCGAAGCCGAGGCCTTCATATCGCACATGCCAGGGCATCCAACATTTGGGCCGTGGGTTGTATACTATTTTTCTTGATCCCGTAGCCGAAAGTACGGGCCTAATTAATGTATGTAATTCCGTGCAATTAATGCTGTCATTCGTGCTGTCAGCTGTCATTCGTGCTGTCAGCTGTCATCTGTTGGCTGTCAGCCGGCCATCTCGTGAAATGCAATGAAGCTGTCGTTCTCGCAGGGAGGCGAGCGAAAGGGGGGGGGGGGGGATGCCCGCCCGACTTTTGCAAGACCGAGGCGAAGCCGAGGTTTTGCTGGTCGGGGCGGGCATTGAAAACATCAAGATGAAATAAAACCAACATTACTAACATAAACATCAAATCAACGAACCAAGAACCTTCTGATAAGGATTCTTCCATTTTTTTTTTCGACACTTGAACGAAATTCTTCGCGAGACCACGACACGACTTTGACAGGAGCGAGCACAAGATAAAAGAATAACGTGCATACGTAAATATCGCCGGCCGCGAAAATCCTGTCAGAGCGAGCGGTCGTCAGCCGGCCACGAAAAATGCTCTTCCCAGCCTGAAATGCGGCCGGAAAGTGCGTACTTTCGGATAGGGGAGCAAGAAAAAGTAGATTTGTTCGTTGTAAATTCAGTTCGGTGCGTAACGAGAGCACTGCATCGAGCGATGATCTTGGCAACGCGGGAATCGGCATTCAAGGTTTCGTCAGGTGATTCATAATGTAATTTCTGTTGTTAACACACTGATTTTTTAAGGATAAATAACAAAAAAAACAATGGAAATAATTATATACTTACACAGAGCAAAACATCGTAAAAAGTGTGGGGTTACCCTAGGCTCTCGAAGAATATTCACTACGTTACGTATAAACTATAACTGACGGTTATTCCTGCACGAACCTGCCCTAGACAGTCCCCCTTCCTAATGCGATCGATAATTCCACGTGACTAGCCAAACTGCCGGAACGCCAGGGCTCCCAAAAATGATGTGGGGTTTGGGGTACCCATGTGTAGGGTCCTAGGGCTAAGTGGAAACTTGGTAAAAATATTGATAACATTGCTACCTTCTACTCGACGAGAATGGTTTTTGAAAAATTATACAGAAATTTTGCTTAAAAGGTCGATTTTTTATATAAATGTGTGCCATTCTCTTAAATTTGCGTTTTCTTCATTTTTTTGCTGTCAAATAGGAACTATACATGTTATAAATGAAAAAAATGTTTGAATTTTTTCGCAAATCAGTCTACGGAAAGCTTGACTGCGCGCCGATTCGCAACTCTCGCGGCAACCTTACTTTAACTCTGCTACAGCTCCGCCATTTTGATGATAAATCAATTTAAAAAAAATTGTTTTGTATACTTCAATATACTATTGAAGTATACCTATAGTTTGATAAATGTAGAATAATTATTTCTTAGTTTAAAAAATTCCTCAAAATTGCTTAATGCTTTCCCGTCTAAATGTATAACTGACCGTAAGCCAAGTGAAAAAAAAATCATTTTTTTGTAAATTCTACAGTGGTGTTACCCGTTAAGGCCATGTGTCACGCCGACCGAGCGGTCACTAGTGCGAGAGAGATAGCTGATTTACAGATTTCCAGTGTTCTCCTGAATGGTTGATTTTTTGGAAAAAAGATAAGAAACACCTTCCACTCTGTTGAACGACGAACAACGTCTTTCTGTCCGTTTGCCCGAAAAGGATCTGTCTGAGAGAGAACTTGGCAGTAGGATTTTTACCAACTGAACGTTTCAGTTCTTAACATCCCAAGTGCAAGTGTGTGTCGTACAATATCGGTGTGCACGCCTAAAATCCAATGTGTCGCTATTGCGGGTATGGCATATTGATCATCTCAACACAAGTCTTTCTCTCTCTAGCGATGGCGTGTTTTTCTAAATAAAAATAGCGTTTTCAGGTTTAGGCCAAGCGCAAAGCCTGACCATATCATGTCTGGATAATAAGAATTTTCCATGTTTATTGTTTTGTACATTTGTTCGCAGAGCATGTCGAAGCCAATCGTATTCGTGACGGGAAATGCCAAGAAATTGGAGGAAGTGATAGCGATATTGGGAAAGAATTTTCCCCGCGAATTGATAAGCAAAAAAATTGATTTACCGGAGTATCAGGGTGAAGCGGATGACATAAGCACAGCCAAGTGTCGGGCGGCTTACGACGTCATCAAGGGTCCGGTAATAGTCGAGGACACGTGCCTGTGTTTCAACGCGATGAGCGGACTTCCGGGGCCCTACGTCAAGTGGTTCCTCGATAAATTGGGACCGGAGGGTCTTCACAAGATGCTCGCCTCCTGGGATGACAAGAGTGCCGAGGCCGTGTGCACTTTTGCATACTCGAGCGGAAATCCGCAGGATTCGGTTCTTCTTTTTCAAGGTCGCACGAGCGGAACTATCGTCGAGCCAAGAGGTCCCCGCGACTTTGGCTGGGATCCGATTTTTCTCCCTGATGGTTATACCGAGACTTACGCACAGTTGCCGAAATCAGTGAAAAATCAAATATCACATCGTCAACGAGCTTTGCAAAAAATGAACGATTTTTTTATCAACGATACGCGGAACGACTGATTCTTCTCGCAATAGCACGAATAAACATATACTAGGCAATACAATCTTGCCTTTTTCTCCTTATTTACTCTCGGAAATCCACCTTGTTCGATCTTATCTACACCGAATTGCGTCGTTCATTCCGGCGGAACGGAATATCCTGTTGTATTTTTCAATAAATTATTTCTATTATTGTCGTATCGCGCGAGGGGAAAAATGTATCTCCCCTGTTTGATAGGTAACAAACTGTCCGGATCTCTCTCGGAGGGATGTTGCGCAATCATTGTTGACTGATGAAAGAGTCGAGGGGAATTAAAAAAGATTAGCTTGACATTCGTATTTTTGAAAAATAGACACACTGGCCGAGTATTAACGTAAAAGTGTTTTTATTCCTCTTGAAGCGAATATATATTTTTTTTTTCGAATGATCAAAAGACCGATGCTAACAAAGACTAGGGTTCAGTATTCCAAGCTGTAATAGAATTATCAGTCCGAATGCAGGCGATTCCAATATCGCTCCGGCTATCGATGCACTTGACCGTGATCCTGGCGACTATCAACATCGCAATGCGCACACACAATGGACTCAAATATCCATACAGGGTGTCCTGTTTATATCGAGATTCATTTTTTGCGTAGAATATTCATAAAAAATAAAGATTTCCATTTTTTTAAACTCAGTCAACTTTCGATTGGGGTGTACGTAACGGGACACTACCCGAGCGACCGCAATTAACCCTTTCTTTTATGATGTCGACGGGTAGCAGACGTCGAGAGGAATAACTCTTGTTTGGGTCATTCATGTCTAGGGTCAATGACCTCGAAGTTACGAGGTCAAATGCGTCTCTCATTATAAAGGCAAAAAGGCCGAAAAATTTCGATCGGAATTTGCAACCCTAATTAATGCCTCTTTTTTATGGTGTCACCGGCTAGCGGACGTCGAGAGGAGCAACTTTTGTTTGAGTCATTTATGTCTGGGGTCAATGATCTCGGAATTACAAGGTCAATCCGTCCCTCAAACAAACCCAAACATTGGGTCGGTAAAAAATTTCAAACTTTCATTTTCGTAGTGTCCCGATACGTACACTCTAACCCTTAGAGGACATCGATCCAACGAACAACGGATCGTTTTTTGTTCTTCGATTATTCTCGTTTTACACCCCGTATATGCGTGTGGGGATAGTTTCCTCTGACGAGCAGGTGTATTTATAAATACATATTGCATAGTAAAACTAATTTCTGGCAATTGGCACGATTTCGATTGCAAAACGATGCGAGTTGTGCCCTTTTTTCCTCTCATCTTTCGTACCATGCATGTACAAATGCAGGACACACTGTTCGGTTGTCGGTAATCGGATGACGTTCGCAATCGCAGACTGCGCAGTAACTCAATACGAAGCTGGCATGGGGATCTTGTTCAATTATAGCTTCGATACAGATTTCTTCCTAGAAAAAATTAGTCACAGCGGTATATCGTACAGTGGCAGAGAGAGAGAGAGAGAGAGAGAGAGAGAGAGAGAGAGAGAGAGAGAGAGAGAGAGAGAGAGAGAGAGAGAGAGAGAGAGAGAGAGAGAGAGAGAGAGAGAGAGAGAGAGAGAGAGAGAGAGAGAGAGATAGAGAGAGAGAGAGAATGCACTTGACGATATCACGAGAGTAATTATCTACGAGAACCAGGAAAATGTCAGTAATTATCTACTAGAACCAGGAAAATGTCATCTGTATTTTTGTCATAATTTTCCTCGAAGCATATATTTGTTTTCCTGAGACGTTAGGCGCGGTGACCAGCTGATAATCAGGATTATTAAAAAAAAATCGAAGGCATAAGATGATTGAAAAATCGTTTGGACATTTGCTTGTATGTACATTGACAAAGTTTTACACCAAATTTAATTTTTAAATATTAATAATTAGAGAAGTTATAAACAATCTCGTAAAGGACTTTTGAACTTGAGGGGCTCAACGGTCTACTTGGTTTTGGCCACCCGGTTGATCTGAAACGGAAGAACGACTTTTTTAAAAATGAGAATAGATAATATTGACTAAGACTTGACCGAGAATTTTTTTGTTATCATGTTTCAATCATGGAAAAAATCGTTTCATTTTTTTCCGATTCTTCGAGGAAAAATGACATTAGTGTTGATAATTAATGAAATAAAATGTTAAGAAGAAAATCATCGGTGAAGACTAAACTACCAAATTTCAAACCAATCTGTTCATACGATTTCGAGAAATAGTGTACACCGTTTTGGAAAACAATTTCGAGAAAAAAAAACCCGTTCAAGGGGTTATTTTTCTCGAGTGCTTAGTTGTAAAAGTCGAAAAGTTATTTTTTTTCAAAACTGATATATTTCGGCAGTATATCATCATATAAATGCTCCCTAAAAATGTTAAGGTGATCGAATAAAAATTGTCAGATTTATCGGCTGTTATGTTGACTCCAGTCGTCGGAACGCTCGGAGTATTGTTTAAGACTTTAAACGATTTTTTCAAAAGTACGTTTTCAAAGCCGGTGAGCAAAATGTTTCACAAACTCGAATGCATCGATCTTTCGGAATTGTGAAATCTGTTAGCTAAACTAATTTTAAAGATAAATTAACTAATGTTAATAAATCAATACACTAACGAAACCTCCAACCTGCGATTCCTGCACCATATCTTGGGCCTCCCTATTCAATTTGCGTTGGCTCAAGCGAGAAACGAGTGTTCGGCATTTTCACAGTAGCCTAAGCCCTTAAACTATTGTATACTTTCCTGCGACCAGAAGCAACGAAGTGCATCGTCTGAAACGACGAGCAAAGAGAGAGGCAAAAGAAACGTTTTAGTGAAATTTCTCAGGAAAAAGGAATAAAAACTGTAAGATAATGTGAACGTAGGGGGCAAACGATAAGCCGGGATAACAAAAAAAAAAACATTTTGTCCAGGTTCAGTGTACCTGTAATTTTAGCAAGAGTTAGCTCAGATGCACCTTCAATGCCAGCGTTATCTAGTCCCTGAATAATCTGCGTGCAATGACATTTTACTTACTTTTTAACCCTTCGTCATCGGGGTTATCGTAGTTGGGCGTCTATATGCCGCGGCCAAGTACACAACATGCGCTCTGGCACAAACACCCGCACAAACGTACGCGACAAATCGTCACGAAAGACGCGAACGCGTTATAAAAGAGAGCTCGGGCTCCCGAGTGCACCAGTCATTCGCAATGGGTCTCGGGATCAACCTACTCGCGGGTAAGCCTCTCCGTGCAATTTTCCTTCGCATCGTCTAGCGCAAATATTTCCATTGAGCGATTACGTGTAGCCATTTTATTTGTCTTTCCAGTGTGTCTGGCGTATTGCACCGCTGCAAGCGCTCTGATCGGTAAATATAAATTTATATTAGTCTTTGGACTGCCAATGACAGCTCGTAGTAGAATAATTCCACGAATCTCATGACGTCTCGTTTGGGTTTGTTTGGGTTCCATCAGCGCCGTTCCTTAATGGCAAGATCAGCGAGTACAAGTACTATGGTGACGTGAAAGCCGGTATAATCGAGCCGGCGGCTTACGCCTCGCAATTCGCATTGGAGGCACTTTTGCGCATCAAGCCCGATACGAGCGACGAGACATTGGAGAATGCATACCAGGTTAGTCTGACGGATGTGAAGGCTGGTATCCACAACGGCGTTGCCGCCCATTACGAGCCGACGAAAGTCCTCAAGCCGATAGGCGAGAAGGCGAACGTGATCGAGAGGCCGTTCCTCATCGTTTTCGACGAGATTGGTAAGGTGAGTTTTTCCTCCCACCGTTTCGCGATCGCGCCAGCCACTTTGGAGTAACTCCCCCCCCCCCCCTTCACCCGTGTAGTTGCAAGGCGTCAAGATATCCGAGGACGAGCCAGGATGGTCGAGAAACATGAAGATGGCGTTGGCCTCGATGCTTCAATTGGACCTGGCGAACGTAAAGACGGAGAGGCCGCTCAAGCCTCACAGCTTCATCACTAAAGAGGTAGGTAACGACCGGCAGCAACATGAATCGTTCCCGAACGAGACATCGAATAAAAAAATCCTCTCTATCGGCACGAACTGAAATGTTCTCTTTGGTTGTTACCACCAGAACACGATACACGGTGATTGTTGGATCAACTACGACGTACACGCCAAGGATCAATTTGATCCGAATCCGGATCAGCTCATCATTACAAAATTCACCTCGCCCCAGAATTGTACGGGCTTTGTTGTCAATACGTTCAACCACGTCGACGGTGAAGTCTGCCAGGCCGCGAAGGAGGTAAAGTTTGGAACATCGCCTCGTAGTTCCCTTCCGTATACGAAGCCTGCTCTCCTCTGAAAAAGTCTCTTTTGTTTTCGAAGGAACCGGTAAACGTAGCCAGTAGGAGGGTATACGAGATTGAAAAGCGACTCGAGGGTATAATTATCAAGAAGCTCGTCGCTCACGGCGGATCCAACTATTTCCCTTGGAATTCAAGATCCGAGGCTCATTACGTACTCAACAAGTGAGTTATCTACCCTCTAGCCCGAAGACTCGATCTCGACAATGTGCAGCTTTCTCTCATAATTGCGTACTTCAGCGCAACTTTAACCTTGGAACGTCAAATCCCAATCTCGGAGATGACGCTGCCAATGACGAACTTCCGTGACATCCCGTTGATGCGGGATCTGAGTTACCGGAAGCCAACGTCGAGGTACGCACCGGACGCGGCGATCGATGTGACGCAGGGAAGGCGCGTCGTTGAGCAGACGATTCTCGTCCCTAAGTTGAAGAAACTGCTCATCGAGGCTGCTGATTACATCGAGGAGAATCACTTGGAAGCTGCCGAGCCCGACTGGAAACACGGACAAACCATCAATAGAATGTTACTCACAATGAGCTACATGACCACCGGATCTTTCGAGCAGGTCTACAACGACTTTCAGGACTCGACAGCACCGAGGGACGTAACGATCAAGTGAGTCGATCGACACGATCGAGATCATGAGGGTGTCACATTTTTGTTGTTGCCACTCAACGACGTTTTTACTCTCGAAGAAACATCTTCTTGGACATGATAACCCAAGTGGGAACTCCGGCAAGCTGCCTCTTCGCGCTGGGAGTGGTGCGCAAGCAAAAAGTCACGACTCCCAAGGCTATAGCGATGTTGGTCAAGCTGCCTCTCAACGTGAGACTGCCGAGTTCCAGTCTACTCGTGAGGATGGAGGATCTCGCAAAGTTGGACACGACTATGCCAACGGAGATACGCCAAGCCGCGATTCTCTGTTATTCCAGTATGATCCACGAGTTTGCAAAGCACACGGACAATCCGGACGAGAATGAGCACGTCCTCAAGTATACTCGGCAATTCTTCGATCTGCTCAACAGTTCGTACAATTCGAAAGCAGTGGCTCGTTTATCGATTCAAGCCTCAATTTCACACGATCGTGACAATTTTTTCGTTTCGTAGGCGAGTCGAGTTACGAGATGAAAGTCGTTTATCTGATGGCCATGAGGAACATTGAATTCGGGAAGATTCACGAGCTCCTCGCCCCCGTCGTCAGCGGCGAAATGGAAATCTCGGATAAGCCGGTTTACCTGCGTCTCCTCGCGATATGGGCGATCGAGAAATCGATTGCGCGTAATTACAACAGCGCGCACAATCTTCTCTGGCCGGTAATGGCCGATCTGTCGCTTCCGGTCAAGCTTCGAATCGCCGCGTACGAGATTCTCATGCATCAAGCGCCCGCTATGTCCGACGTTTTGCACATCTATTGGTTCATGGTTTACGAGAAGAACGAGCATCTGTACAACTATCATTATACGACGTTGAACGGCATCGCGAACTCGGTCGATCCTTGCAAGCTCCGTTTGCGCGAGATGACGAGAAAGATAATGCGCTACACGAGGGTACACGAGACGATACGTTACGCGACCGCCTACGCCCGCATCTACGATTTTAAGGAAGAGAGATACAACTACGCGCAAAAGCTTCGCACAGGTGTCGTTCTTAACGAGTTTACGGGTGCACCGGAAGTCGTGCTGCTCGAGCACGTAGTCACCGAGGCTCGAAAACCATTCGAGGATATGGGCGTGAGTTATCCGTCATTTCCGTTTGCGCCGAACGATTCCTACTCACCACTGTACTCGTCTCTCTCTCTTTCTCTCTCTCGTCGTAGATTCGCGCGCACGTCGTGGGCTTCGATGAGATAGTATCGCTGATCAAGCGCGGCCAAGCCATGATGACCGGTGGACTGACGGACTCGAGCGTTCTCGAGCTATTGAGGCAAGCGCGAATGGACGTGCCGGCCAGCCGGAAGATGCACGTCGACCTCGTGGTCATGCATCGTGGTCGGGTCGTCCTGGCGAGTCACTACAACGAGCACACCATCAATAAAGTTTACAACGATGTTAAGCGTTTCTTGAAAGATGGCAAGGATGGTTTTTACCTGAATCATCAGCAGGTAGGCTACAGTCGGCTGTACGAGAAGCAAGTGACGAGCGAGATGGGACTTCCGGTGGTGTTTGAGAATCGTGTGCCGATTCTCGCCTCTCTGAGGATCAATTATCGCGTTGAGCCTGGCACCGAGCCCGCGAGAATGACGTTCAACATCGACGCCAGAGTGTGGCGTCACGGTGATTACTCCATTACGACTTACAATCCTCTGGCGGACGTTTGGCACTCGATACGTCGAGCAACAGCGGTCGATCTTAGCCTACCGATTCACGCAATCATCACCTACGATCGTCACAGCAACAGTATAAAAATGACACTGACGAGGCAACCAGCGACTGCTTCGTCGATAGGCGGAGTCTTGTCGCACGCCAAGGACTGCGTGACCCTCAACTATGACGACCCCGACTCTCTCACACATTTATGTCCCGCGTGTCATTCCCATGTGGCAGTCTCGAAGGGTCCGGATGCGAAGAAAAATTATTTGACGATCCACGACTCCAAAGACTCGGGACTTCAATACACGACGGGGGTGTTTGACTGCGAAAACAGCGTCACACCGATCACCGTGCGGAAAGAGTGGTTCAGGGCATTGACGTCTGAACGGAAAAACGACTGGTGAGCTTTCTTCACCAGAACCCATTTTACGGGGGGAACCAAGGATTCGAATCGCTACGCGTGTTTTCTTTCTCTTTTGCGACAGGAACGACTGGATGGTCCACGGTGCAATGGCGATTGCACAGGAACTGCAAAACACCCTCATCTCACCGAATATGGGAAGTTGCGGTGGTATCATCAAGATAGAGCCTAGCGTCGTTCATTCCACCTCGCAAGTGAGTTCCTTCGAGATTGCCAATGGACGTTCTCGTGCTGCGACTGCAATGTAAATGAATATTAATGGAAATGGTTTTTGATCGGCTGCAAGGTGGACATCCGTTTGCACGGTAGTTCCGAGGACGTTGATCACAAGAATACCCTGTGGCATCCGTACCCAAGCTTGCGGTACAACATCAAGGGCACGGTTGACGTGATAGCAGCAGCGACCAACGTGTCGATGCGCTCGTGGGTCCTCAACGTCAACGTCGACGTGACAAGGGGTCACCTGATGAACAAAGTGAAGATTCTCCTCACGCGAAAGACCCCCGGAGAGCGTAATTTCAAGGTAAACCTCGATCGAGGCTCCGGTCTGTTTGTGTCGTACCTCTTGCTGCTCGTGACCAGTTGGTCTTTCCTCTTGGGCGTTCGACTTGGGCGCTTGGACGCTTTCGGCATTGGCGAGCATCACTCGTGGCCGTTTGACATGGCGCTGTGCGCGCTTACGCTTTTCGGGCGTCATGCGTAAGGGCATTACCGCTGCCATATTGTGTAGGACAGCAAAAGCGTGAGCGTTGAAAGCCCACTTATTATTGAAACGAACATGCCACGTGAGCGCAACGAACACGATGGTCTCCCAGGTAGTCACTTCCAAATAGTTGTCCAGAAGTTGTTTAAATGTTCTAACAGTTGGCGAATGTCCGCTCGGGAGTTAACTATAAATTATCATGTATCCGACACGTAAAATTTATCTGTCTCGTGGTCAACTCGATGGTAACCTCCGGGCGGACATTTGGTACACTTTTAGCCGACTTTTCGACAACCTTTTGACAACATTGTTACTTGGGTAACCAGTTTTCTTTTGAGAATTTATTGAAGATGGCGGCAACAGCGTCACGCAAACTGTATGCAGTTGATTTGGGGCCCCTGTTTCTAAGTGGCCCCCTCTTTGCTGCCTACCTCTTTGACATAGTTCTGGATCCGAGTTGGGGGATTCCTTTTAAGGGAAAAATTCGGAAAAATATTTCCATTTCATCTCTTCATCAATACTATTTTCCATTAGACCGTAATCTTCATCACTATCAGTTTTATTCTTAACTACGCTAAACTCGTCCATTATTCGAAAACCAACGAAAGCTTCTGCTAGATTCGCCGTCTTGATACTTGTACTGCCAACCCGAACGATTTGAGTTACGGAAATCGAACGCACCTCTCGTGTCTCGCAGATTTGCATCGACGCGCAAAAGGAATACACGGCCCCGCCGTCGGACCCCTTGAAGGT
Source organism: Ophion obscuratus (assembly GCA_964007375.1). Taxonomy (NCBI): domain Eukaryota; kingdom Metazoa; phylum Arthropoda; class Insecta; order Hymenoptera; family Ichneumonidae; genus Ophion; species Ophion obscuratus. The sequence goes on from OZ023324.1 coordinate 15,859,139, forward strand.
CGGCGTCACGAGGGAAGAGAGCAACACGAAAGTGACGATCGCAGCGGAAGAAACCGGCGAGGAAGCGTGTCCGCGCGCAGGCATATTCGTCATGATTAAGATCAAGGGCGAGCTCTCAGAAGAGCAGAAGGAAGAGCTCAACAACGAGGTCGCCACGGGCGCTTGTGCCGCAGACGCGAGGAATCCACTCTACGCAAATCCAAAGAAGATCCTGCCCAAGACACTGAGCTGCCTCGAGAGCGCGATCCGTTACACGAGTTTGAGAAAGTACACGATAAACGTCAAGCACGAGAAGGTGCGCACTAAACTTCGATCGGGATATCCCCTGGCGATTGAGCACCCCAAAGGCGAACGGTACTGTATCCGCGTTGTAATTTCAGGTCCTACCGGAAGTAGCGTCCAAGATTTACTACCTCACGGATGTCGCGCGTACGAGCCTTGCGCCCAATCTCGAGTACACGATGACCCAAGTTGAGCCCGAAACAGCGAGGATAATCGTCAAATTTCCGGTAGAGAAGGAGCAGCTCAACGTTTCATTGGCCACACCCGAACGTAGCTACGATCTGCTCGAAGTCGACTTCAAGACCCGTCGTTTCGAAGGTTTCGGGCCTGTCCGCAATCCAGTCTGGCATTTTCCGCTGGACAACACGCGTTTCAGCATTCCCGCGCTCTACAGTTACACCCACGAGTCGACGAGTGAGTTCAGCCGAGAGATCATTGGCTTGGATCCTTTGGTTCGTCTGACCCTCCTACGATCTTTTTGCCACAGAACTGTGCTCGATTTATACGGAGACGGTGCTGACCGGTGACGGCAAGATCGTTCCCTTCCACCTAACCGACCAGTGGATCCTCGTTTCCGGTGATCATCTGCACCAACGTTTCGCTATCTTCGCCAAGACAGCGGGCGCCGGTATGTCCATCAAGCTCTACGTCGAGGATCACGTCGTCCAAGTTTCACCGGGCCCAACGAGCGGAAACGCACGTGTCACGATCGACGGCAATTTCACGGAAAACTTGAACAACGGCCTCGTTGTCCCGTCCGATCCCGAAAGCTGGCTCGTCAAGTGAGACTCTATTAGCTGGCCCTCTTCCCGCCTCAATGGTCAGAGGCATTTACGGGAATCGCTGCTGACTGCGCTGTTGTCTTTTCCATTTGTTCGCAGGCTAACGAAGAGCAACGACCACGTGATCGTGCAAGTAAGGGAAATCCCGATAACGGTGGTTTACGCAACTAATCATGTGGCCCTTGCTATCGACACGCATCTCCAGGGTAAAGTGAGCGGTTTGTGCGGACATCTCGACGGTACTTACGTCGAAGGCATAACGAAATCCTACAGAATAGACATGGCGTCACATTAAAAAGAATTTCAATACAATAAAGACAAGTTGGAGCATGCTAGCATCATAGTGCACGCATATTGCAGGATATAAAGGTACAAAGAGAACTCAACCGTACGTTAAACAAGTTTATCGTTCTCAAGTTCGTTGAGACCGGCGTAATCTGCGCTACAAAATAAAATCAAAGACTCCCACATCGTCGCGAAATAAAAGTAACCGCCCTCAACGAGACGAATTCGTCGGTTTATTCAGCCTCCTCCCGTTAGCGTTATCTCAATATGCTGTCGTCGTTTGCTCGAGGCAGAGAGCCGAAAAAAATTAGGCATTGCGAACTACTTCGCGAGCCGTCAAGGAAAATGCTTTGCCTGCGATAACGAATCGACGCACGACTTCCGCATCGAATAAAATTGTGTCACGAGACGAAAGATGGAAGGCTTCCTGACGTACAAATATTCTCGATTATTCGCGGCGACATTTACGAGCGGGCGTTTGGATATATCGCGCCAGTATACGACACTTGGTGCGCGAAACTAAATACAAAAAGAAAAAAATGCGATAAATGCCTTCCGCCATTGTGCTCTCTCCGTCTCTCATTATCTGTTTCTCCGTCGGTCTTGCTTTTTTCCGTCTCTTCTCAATTGGAACGTGCGCGATCTACTGCTGGAGGTTGAGGAGTACGCTTTGATTGGCGGGCAGATAGGCGACGTTTCTCGAGCGCGACAATTGATACGCTATGTCCTCGGCAGCCTCGATTCTCCTCAGCTCGACGAGACCGTCGCCCGCGTCACCGAGAGATTTCGCCAACAAACTGGCCGCCTGGGCGTCACCCTCCGCGCTTATTATCGCTGCCTTTTTCTGCTGCTCCGCTCGTTCTACCAGGAAACGCGCCTTCTCCGCGTCCTGCTGCGCCACCTGCTTCAACTCGATCGCCTGGCTGAACTCTTTACCGAACGTCAAGTGCGTCTGTGGGAAAAACACGGGAGAGTAGGAGCGTAGGCAAAATTGTTAAAATGGCACAGTCGGCAGAGCGGCTTGGGAGGTTTTTTTTTACTCACGATGGATATGTCGTCGAGAATGACGCCGAATTGTGAGGCTCGTTCGGTCAAATCCTCGCGCACTTTTTGCGAGACCATCTCGCGCTGGGTAATGAGCTCACCTGCGTCAAATTGCGCCACCACTGCTTTGAGCACTTCCGTTGTGATGGACGGCAGTACCCTCTCGTCGTAATCGACCCCGAGAATCGTGTAAATTCGCGGCAACGAATCAGGTGTAGGTCTGAACAATATACGCAGCGTTATGTTGACATTCTGGAGATCCTTGCTGCCCGTTATGACGGGAACGTTTCTCGGCCTGGAGCGTATGTCAAAGATGATGGGCTTCTGGATCCAGGGTATGAAGAAGTGCGTGCCCTCGCCTACCACTGCATTCTTCACACCGGCAAATCTGTCAAAGATCACTGCTCTGTGGCCTCCGTCGACTGTGGAGAAAAATTAGGCCAGTCGTTGAGAGGGAATGTTTTTTACTTTGTTACAACTAGCTTTTCCTAGCGACTACTGGAATTTATTTTTCAAAAACCCAAACAAACCCACATTTTGATCTGATTAGGAAACAGTTTACTGATTTCTTTCGTCAGAACTAGTCTTTCTTAGTTAAAACTAGAATTTATTTTTAGAAACATAAACAAATCCACACTACGACCCACTCTGCAACACTTTGAACTAATGCATTTAGTTAGTACTAGTTTTGTTCTAGTGAAAACTAGAATGCATTTTTAGGAACCCAAACCAACCCAAACTTTGATCTCATTTGGAAAAAAATTTAATTTATTCATTTAATTAGTACTTGTTTTTCCCAGTAAAAACTAGACCTTGTACTTGGAAACCCAAACAAACACGAATATACCGAAACTTTGACCTTATTCTGAAGCAGCTTCAACCGATTCACCTAGGTGAAACTAATTTTTCCTAGCGATAACTAGGATGTATTTTTAGAAACTTAAACGAACCCAAGTATTGACCTCATTCCGAAACAGTGTGAACTGATTTTTTTTCGTAGGAACTAGTTTTTCCAAGTGAAAACTAGAATGCATTATTATAAACCCAATCTCTGACCTCATTTAGAAAGTTTTAATTGATTCATCTAGTTGGAACTAGTTTTTCCTAGTGAGAACTAGAATTTCTGTTTAGAAACTCAAACAAACCCAAACTATGACCGCATTTGGAAACAGTTTCTAGTAAAAACTACAATTCATTTTCAAAAAACTAAACATTGACCTGACTCAGAAAAAAACTCAGAAGCAGCTTCAACCGATTCATTTTTCCAGAATGAGTCTTTTATAGTCCAGCCTTACTCACCGTTATACAGAGCGGAGTTGATGACGCTACCAGTGAGAGCCACGCCGAGACCCAACTGGCCCATTCTATTGAAAAAGTTGGATGCCATTTTTTCCTAGCGCAGGGACAAAAAAAAAAAGCCCATTGTAGCTCGGCAAATGTTTGTGGTTGAAACTTAATAAAATTCCGCACCCGTTGTACCGGCACCTGTTACGTAAAAAAAAGCCACACTATTGCTGGCGGAGTGTGACTTAACCTAAAAACGGTAATAGCGCGATAGCTCGAGAGATGATGCAAGATCGCGAGAAATCTTGTCATTTGGAAAAAAATATGGGTAAAACGGTACGATGGGCACTTTTACCGGTCAACTATTCTTTTCGTATAGTTTTTTGCATTGTTTGCAAGAATCGAACGTTGTCCATAATTTTTTGTCTCGGTATTCAGGCAACACGAGGACATCGTTCGATCCTGCTGTTCGCAGAAAAATAGACATGTTTGACTTACCTAAATTTGTCGCGTTTCGCAGATTCAACTTTTGTTACAAATTTAAAAAAAAATGGAATTTTCAGCCCTCGTGCAAAGTCTATTAGGCAACGACGGGGAATACGGTGTGCTCGGCCGGTCGGAGAGGAGCGATCGATGCGCCGACCGCCCAAAGCCGGCGGTTACGTAAAACATCGCGCGCTCGTAATATACAAAAGTTAATTCGCTTTAGCGACAAATCGCAAATTTTGCAAGTTAAATACGGCCGATACGCGAACCGCACACTGCAATCGTAATCGAAAAAATTCTCAAAGAGTTATGAAGAATTTTGAATTAATAGAGAGAAGCAAAAAAAAACGCCCCCGGGTGGGCTCGAACCACCAACCTTTCGGTTAACAGCCGAACGCGCTAGCCAATTGCGCCACGGAGGCGATTGTATCATCGAGGCCAACGTTACTGCACTTAAGCCAGTGTCCTGCTTTACGTGACTTCCAAAAAAAGCTTTTTTCGAGGATTTTTTAAGAAGTGAAAAAATCAAGAGAGCCCCTGTAAACTTTGCGGTATATCGTAATATGTATTTGAAAACTATTTAAAAAATGTGTTCATCCTGAAACAATAAATGAATGCAGATTTATCAGTATATTCCGCGAACGCCTTGCCACCGCCGTCTCCAATCGGCCGGAAAGATGCAGCTCGTAATTCTTGACTAAAATAAAAAACCAAATGAAATCTCCATTGTCATATATTTTTCTTCTGGGTGAACTAGGATAAAGCAGAAAAAATCGTGAAATTGTAACGTTTTCGCGCTTGAAATCAAATGCGTATAACATTTTTTTAAACTCTTTAACGTGCTACAAAAGTGATTTTAAAATAATTTTTTAACGACCGTTTCAGTTCATGTAGAAGAGAATTTAATACTGATGAGAAAAAAGTTTCGTTCGATTCAATAAGTCGTTCAGTTTTTTTTGCCAACACGCCCACCAATTTAGAAAAATCGTGAAAATAAAAACTGGAGAAAACGCACTTCAAAGTATTCAATAGGAGAAAATATAAATTTTTGGTTACTTACACTAATGACCTGCTAATCAGCTATTCCTGGTCCAAATAGTACACCTGATTCCTCAAACAACGACACTAATACAAACTCTAAGTGTTGTTTCGAAAGACCCTTGAACTTTTTTAGATATTAAATTCGGAGTAGAATATCGAGCGGCGGGGCACTCACGTACCTGCTGGAAGTTCCTCTGCTCTCGGCTTTGTATCTTCGGGAATACGATATTTCACCCACTTCCTGACTACTTACAGCTCTGAAATTTTGCAAACATGCATCTAAGCGGTGATAATGCATGAGTCAACTTAAAAGGAAACTTTTATTTAATGTTCTAAAAAGTAGAAAATAATTTGTTTACCACGTCACCAACATGTGACTATAAATAAACGCTTGGGACCCTCAAAATTTAGACCTGTAATCTTTAATTTACATAAAGCTGTTAATATAGAAACTGTATTTAATTGACTGTAAAATGACCATAGATTTCTTTAATAAAAAACCTGAAACTGAGTATAAACGCGTGATAATAATTTCTCTAATTACTATTGTGTCAAATAACATACGGTTAATTAAACTGAATTGATCAAATTTATTAAACATTCAAAAAGTTGGGCGCAACATTGTTATTTATAGTCACATATAGATGGTCAAACTTGGTCAAATTTGGTCAAACTTGGTCAAACAATTTTTTTCTTCTTTTGAGTACATTCAATAAAATTTTGTTAAAAAAAGTGTTTAAGTATAAATTTTACGGTTAAAATAAAAAATGCGTGATAATGGAGATTAACGTGAGGGAAAGGGAAAGAGTCCGAGAAGAGTCGATATCGAGTCCCGATAAGGATTGATAGCCCATCTTGCAACGGCCCATCGCCACTATAGTCGCAAACTACAGAGCTCCAAAGTTACATTGACTCGGACACCCCAAAGCGCGAAGATATCTGAATTTAAATCCTACGCTCAGATTTAAGAAAAATGGCCGAAAAAGCCACCATCGATATAAAATCGTCTTACGCACTGGTGAGATTTTTCTATTCCTGTGCGCTACTCTTTTCGTAGCTTTTTCAAAAGACTTTCGGTAAACTTTAACGTTGCATCGTAAAGGGCGATCACGTCTGGATAAAAAGTACGTCTAGCGGAGAATTCGACGTCCCCCTGGGTGGTAGAATCGTCGCTAAAGATCGGAAAGGAACGAGAATTCGTTACGACGATGGGCAGGTGAGAAATGCGATAAATAAATGGCAAAAAAGACATTGGCAATTTTAACGTAGACGTTGCATCGGTTGCACTTGAAATCCGTTGGAAATATGGAGTACCATAATCTTATCGCCGCATCTGCTTGAGTCATCCCGCTTCGTGTGTATGTGTGTGTACACTGAGAGAAAAGTCCATGGTATTTACAAAAGACATACATGGTAAAAGAGGGGATAAAAAAATTCGCTATAGTTTATCTATAATATTATGATTGACACCGCAATCATAATATGGTTAACAAAGCTACAAGCGAAAAGTACATCTAGACGTGCAATATGGGTGCCGTTTTTGACTATCATTATCCCCGAAATAATTATTAACTATTGTAAAAGACTTAACAGTATAGAAATGCTTTATTCAGTGCTATCAGGTAGTGGCTGGACAAATCCTAATATTGTACATTAGGTTCTGTTCCATTAAACATCTTCTATTTTTTTTCAAGTTTGTACAACTCATACGATTATCATTAACATTTGCCGTATATAATGTATTCGAAAACCTCGTGAAACGTGACTATTCGAAAAAAATTATGGTAATGTTTAGTTATAGCGGGAACGTAAATCATTTGCAGTTGGAGCAACTACGGCTTAGTAGTTTTGAGAACAACGCGTGTCTCACAAACTGTTGCATTGCAAAAATAGCGTTTCTGTTCTTGTAGGCCACACATTACTATGCATTGAGCAGTTCGTATCATATAATCAGCTCCGAATCTAGGATTTCTCCGAGCTGGGGCAAAAACTTGACTTTGCGCCCTTCTCTTTCAGTACTTGAGATTAATGATTTTTCAAAACTCACAAAACAAATAAACTGGGTGGATTTTTTGTGCCGGGAGAATAAGAGCCCTCAAATCAATTTACGCTCTTTATTAGCTGTGTGCTAATAATGCCTTATGCGTGACATTAATTTATGCGTGACATTAATATAGAATATATACAACCGCAATGCAGACAACGCACAAGCCAGACTGTACACACACCTTCAATCTTTACGTTCCGGCAAATTTTACTGTCTAATCTTGCTACAGCTTTACCCGTCGAACTTTCCTTTTCGGTAAAGAATCTGTTACCTCATCAACGTTCGTCTCATAGGCAGTTTTATTTTCGATGGCTAGGATCTTGAGGCCAACAAAACCCACTTCCACCACTGCGCCCTGGGTCCTAGGACCTTTAGTGAAACAAGTTTTTCTTTCGAACACATGAATTTGGTGCCCCCTTAAATCTGCGCCCGGGGCAGGTACCCCGGTTTGTCCCCCCCCCCGCCCCCAGATCCGGGGCTGCATATAATATGATATAAATCACTATTATATAATACAAAAACGCTGCGATTCGGCAAAAATCCATCTGAGCAGTGACTTATATTAGAAAAAACAGATCTGTGGAAGGTCATCACCGAAATGACTTTTGGCTGTAATTCTATATTTGCGATGAAGATGTCACAAGCACTCGGGAGCGTAGTGGCAGCTTGCGTAGTAAAGACAGAAGACAGGTAGGCAGGTTGGCAGGCTGGTTGTACGTGTAGGCGAAATATTTGCTTCGAAATAAATCATTACAGGAGGTCAGGGAATGACGAGTGGTAATAAAAAATCATCGATGTAGAACGCTCGGCTGCGGATTTTGATGTATTTTGGATTTTTGAAATATTTTATGCATTTATTAGACGCGCATTGATGTCTTGAACCAACACTTAATAACACACCAAATATGCATATAGCAGGTCGTATCTTATAATATGATACAAATCACTATAAACATCGTCGCAAATCACGGGTAACTTCTTAAATCAATGTATATATACAGGGTGTCCCTCTTACCTCTGCCACCCGAAATAACTCGATAATTATCGACGTCACAAAAAAAATGTTCCAGACAAAAGCTTTACGGTGTGCAGGGGCCCTCAAATGCGACCAATTTTTGTTATTTCGCACAGTGAAGGTCACCTCCACTTTTTTAAATGGAATGGTACATTTTTGTTCAACCACCTTGTGGAGCATCTCAAGGCGCATAGCATTTAAAGAAGTGGAGGTGACCTTCACTGTGCGTTGGCGCCTCCACAGAAAAAAAAAATTGGTTGTATTTGATGGCCCTCCACACCGTACAACTTTTGTCTGGAACATTTTTTGTAATGTCGATAATTACCGAGTTATTTCGGGTGGCAGAGATAAGAGTGACAACCTGTATATATATCAGACCTGTTCACTATTAGGATCTTGGGGAAGTAAATTTTTGATAGCGTCAGGGAATATTCATTTAAGGTATTCCTTTCACGAACCCAAATATTTTACACTTAACTGATTTTCGTCTATAATGAAGTAAAAATACATCCCAGTATACTGGTAAAATTTCAAGCCAAGTTACCGAACCTTTAACGAAAAATTACGGCCCTAAAAATCGTCTCACTTATACGGCGCTTTATGGACATGTCACGCTGGCCACATGTCTTTCTAATAATTTATACACTAAATAACTCTAGATGCCTAATACAAACTGCTCAGAGGTGTAAAAAAGTCTAAAGATTCCGTAACAACAATAAAAACAGAGGGTCACCGAACGTTTAAAGAAAATATTAATGTTAAAACTTGGAAAAGTGTGGTTAGCAGAAGAATTTTTGTAGCCGTGTCGTTTCAAATAAATGTAAAAATGTCTCAATCTACTAAATTTGCGCGAATTTTGTCATTCTAGTTTATCGTTGTGTATAATAATCCATGATAACTTAGTTTTAAGGCTTTCACGGCTCTTTATGTAATGAGAAGAGTATGTGGCTTCCGGATGGAGGCCGTGTTGAGGATCAGCGTTGTGCCGACGTTTCGCAAACGTTACAGTCTGCATCATCAGGGCTGAGAGCTCCGATACTGAAGCTCTCGTGTCTCAGGTATTCCTTATATAGTTGCAGTCATCGTTCTGGATCGCTGCACCAGCCAATCAGATGTTTTAATTGATCAGCTGGTCAATTAAAAAACTCGTAGGCCTCAACAACTCCCATATCGAAAACTCTCGGGATTTTGTGAACAAGATCCAGACTATCAAGGTACAACCAGAAGACATTTTAGTGAGTTTCGATGTTGTATCCCTGTTTACAAACGTCCCAACCAATGAAACCCTAAGCATAGTTAAAAATTCCAAAAAAGTTGCCCCTAACCTACTGCCCCTCATAGAACATTGCCTAAACTCTACATATTTCCAATTTCAATCCCAATTTTATGAACAAACTTCAGGCGCAGCCATGGGTTCCCCTATTTCTCCTATCATCGCCAACATCTTTATGGAGAACTTCGAGAACAGAATTCTGCAAGAAGCTTCCCTCAAGCCCTCCACCTGGTTCCGATATGTCGATGACACCTTCGTCATTTGGAGTCACGGCAAAGAAAACCTCAATCATTTCTCAACCTTCCTCAACTCCCAGCACCCCAATATTCAATTCACCATGGAGATAGAACAGGAAAATCAAATCCCTTTTCTGGATGTACTGGTACAACGGAAAAGCGATGGCACTTTGGGCCATAAAGTTTACCGGAAGCCAACGCATACGGATAGATACCTCCATGCTACGTCCCATCACCACCCTTCCCAAAAACAGTCGGTCATAAGCTCTCTGGTCTACAGAGCTCTAGCGATCTCCGAACCAGACTCCTTGGAGGTTGAACTAGAACACCTACGAAAAGCTTTAGGAGACAATGGCTACAAGCCAGGCAACATCGAAAGAACGATCAAAAATCTAAAAAGAAAAATAGCTGATCCGAAAACGGTTACAGCACCTGATAGGGAGAATGAAGGACAAATAACCGCAACAACTTCCCTTCCATACCTTCAGGGCATAACCGATCGCATAGGGAGGGTCCTTGGAAAACATAACGTGCGAGTCATCTTCAAACCTCAGAAGAAACTAGCACAAGTGATTCCGAGTGCAAAAGACCAAAGACCACCATTAAGTGCACCAGGAGTATACAAGATACCCTGCTCATGCGGTAAAGTGTACATAGGAGGAACCGGGAGGAAGATCAGTACACGGATCAAAGAACATCAACGGTGTATCAAATATGGCCATATTACACAATCAGCGCTGGCCGAACATTGGATGGAGACTGGTCATGCCATCCAGTTCGACAAAGCCCAAAGCCTGGCCCCATCAAACAGCTATTTTTCCAGGAAACACCGAGAAGGCTTGGAAATCCGAAAACATCCGGACAATCTAAACAGAGATGGAGGATATCACGTCAATCCTATTTGGCACACCGTCCTCCCGGTTTTTTAATTGACCAGCTGATCAATTAAAACATCTGATTGGCTGGTGCAGCGATCCAGAACGATGACTGCAACTATATAAGGAATACCTGAGACACGAGAGCTTCAGTATCGGAGCTCTCAGCCCTGATGATGCAGACTGTAACGTTTGCGAAACGTCGGCACAACGCTGATCCTCAACACGGCCTCCATCCGGAAGCCACATACTCTTCCCATTATAACTTGTTTTTTTTATTAAGCGCAATTGTAATTTACCGACGATTCAGAAGGCCCTGCTTATGCCCCCACAAAATACGGCCCTCCGCGAAAGGAATACCTTAACCCATTAACGCCCAAGAATCGCGATTTTTTCCTTCATTTTCAAGCCAGAGTTTTATTATATAAAAAAAAATTATAAAAAATGAAGAGATACGTTCCCTAGTATTTTCGAAGGTGCTCTTTCAGAATCTGGGGTCAAAATCGGGTTTTGTCCATTAGGAAAAAAAATATGGCGGCTTTTAAACAAAAAAAAACAGGAGAAATCGACGACACTTTTTTTTCAAAATTTTTTTTCACCTCGAAGCCGTTGAAAAGTCCGGTTTTTTTTTCAACCATGGGTGCATAGAATAGTGACGATTGAACAATCAATTTTTTAAATTCGTCGTTGTCAACATTTTCACCCCCAAAATGGCGGTTTTCACCCCCTGCGTGACACGAAAAATTTCACGCTCGGTGTCCCAAATGAAAAGTAGTTGGATTTGGACGAAAATTGGTACTCGGAGGTTTTTGAGGTCGCTGATTACGATTCTGTTCTCAAAATTCCGAAATTCAAAATGGCCGATCCAATATGGCGGACACAAATGCAAAAGTTCATTTGAATTGGATAAAACGTGGCACTCGGGGGTTTTCGAGGTCGCTGATTATGATTCTGCTCTCAAAATTCCGAAATTGAAAATGGCGGATCCAATATGGCGGACACAAATGCAAAAGTTCATTTGAAATGGATAAAACGTCGCACTCGGGGGTTTTCGAGGTCGCTGATTATGATTCTGCTCTCAAAATTCCGAAATTCAAAATGGCGGATCCAATATGGCGGACACAAATACAAAAGTTCATTTGAATTGGATAAAACGTGGCACTCGGGGGTTTTCGAGGTCGCTGATTATGATTTTGCTCTCAAAATTCCGAAATTCAAAATGGCGCATCCAATATGGCGGACACAAATGCAAAAGTTCATTTGAATTGGATAAAACGTGACACTCGGGGGTTTTTGAGGTCGCTGATTATGATTCTGCTCTCAAAATTCCGAAATTAAAAATGGCGGATCCAATATGGCGGACACAAATGCAAAAGTTCATTTGAATTGGATAAAACGTGGCACTCGAGGGTTTTCTAGGTCGCTTATTATATTTCTGCTCTCAAAATTCGAAAGCCTTTGGGTATTTAAATACCTGGTATTTTCAGGTATTTGAATACCCAAAGGCTTTCAAATTTTGAGAGCAGAATCATAATCAGCGACCTCGAAAACCCCCGAGTGCCACGTTTTATCCAATTCAAATGAACTTTTGTATTTGTGTCCGCTATATTAGATCCGCCATTTTTAATTTCGGAATTTTGAGAGCAGAATCATAATCAGCGACCTCGCAAATCCCCGAGTGCCACATTACATCCGATACAAATGAACTTTTGCATTTTTGTCGGCCATATTGCATCCGCCATTTTGAATTTCGGAATTTTGAGAGCAGAATCATAATCAGCGACCTCGAAAACCCCCGAGTGCCACGTTTTATCCAATTCAAATGAACTTTTGCATTTGTGTCCGCCATATTGGATCCGCCATTTTGAATTTCGGAATTTTGAGAGCAGAATCATAATCAGCGACCTCGAAAACCCCTGAGTGCCACGTTACATCCAATTCAAATGAACTTCTGCATTTGTGTCCGCCATATTGGATCCGCCATTTTTAATTTCCGAATTTTGAGAGCAGAATCATAATCAGCGACCTCGAAAACCCCCGAGTGCCACGTTTTATCCAATTCAAATGAACTTTTGCATTTGTGTCCGCCATTTTTAATTTCGGAATTTTGAGAGCAGAATCATAATCAGCGACCTCGAAAACCCCCGAGTGCCACGTTTTATCCAATTCAAATGAACTTTTGTATTTGTGTCCGCTATATTAGATCCGCCATTTTTAATTTCGGAATTTTGAGAGCAGAATCATAATCAGCGACCTCGCAAATCCCCGAGTGCCACATTACATCCGATACAAATGAACTTTTGCATTTTTGTCGGCCATATTGCATCCGCCATTTTGAATTTCGGAATTTTGAGAACAGAATCATAATCAGCGACCTCGAAAACCCCCGAGTGCCACGTTTTATCCAATTCAAATGAACTTTTGCATTTGTGTCCGCCATATTGGATCCGCCATTTTGAATTTCGGAATTTTGAGAGCAGAATCATAATCAGCGACCTCGAAAACCCCTGAGTGCCACGTTACATCCAATTCAAATGAACTTCTGCATTTGTGTCCGCCATATTGGATCCGCCATTTTTAATTTCCGAATTTTGAGAGCAGAATCATAATCAGCGACCTCGAAAACCCCCGAGTGCCACGTTTTATCCAATTCAAATGAACTTTTGCATTTGTGTCCGCCATTTTTAATTTCGGAATTTTGAGAGCGGAATCCTAATCAGCGACCTCGAAAACCCCCGAGTGCCATGTTTTATCCAATCCAAATAAACTTTTGCATTTGTGTCCGCCATATTGGATCCGCCATTTTGAATTTCGGAATTTTGAGAGCAGAATCATAATCAGCAACCTCGAAAACCCCCGAGTGCCACGTTTTATCCAATTCAAATGAACTTTTGCATTTGTGTCCGCCATATTGGATCGGCCATTTTGAATTTTGGAATTTTGAGATCAGAATCGTAATCAGCGACCTCAAAAACCTCCGAGTACCAATTTTCGTCCAAATCCAACTACTTTTCATTTGGGACACCGAGCGTGAAATTTTTCGTGTCACTCAGGGGGTGAAAAGCGCCATTTTGGGGGTGAAAATGTTGACAACGACGAATTTAAAAAATTGATTGTTCAATCGTCACTATTCTATGCACCCATGGTTGAAAAAAAACAGGACTTTTCAACGGCTTCGAGGTGAAAAAAAAATTTGAAAAAAAAGTGTCATCGATTTTTCCTGTTTTTTTTGTTTAAAAGCCGCCATATTTTTTTTCCTAACGGACAAAACCCGATTTTCACCCCAGATTCTGAAAGAGCACCCCCGAAAATACTAGGGAACGTTTCTCTTCATTTTCTATGATTTTTTTTATATAATAAAAATCTGGCTTGAAATTGAAGGAAAAAATCGCGATTCTTGGGCGTTAATGGGTTAATGAAAAGCTACTATATGAAATAGGGGGATATTACGATATCTGTGGCCCCTGATTCTGATCATGCAGCCTTCATATTTGACCCAAAATGAGACGTTTTTTCAAGAGAGGTAAAAAATTGAAATTCGACCCTTAAGGGGGTTTTAAAGTATGCATGAGACAACTTATTTTTTTGTGAGATTTGCTTGACACTTGGCATAAATACACTAGATTACAAATAATTAAACATGTATTACAGCAATTTCCAAAATTGAACCCTTAAGGGGAGTATTAACGTTTGAATGACAAAACATATTTTTTCACCGGATTTTCTTAAAACTTACCAAATTTATTTTATATATAACACTTAATGTTTTCCTTGCTGTTCGGTGCATGTAGACAGTCAAGTAGTACTTTTAATCCCTTAACCGTGTTTGTTTGGGTTGGCATAAATACACCAAGCAAACCCAAACAAATACATGTTTAATTATTTGTATTGGAGTGTATTTATACCAAGATTCAAGCGAATCCGATTAAAAAAAATAGATTGTCTTATATAAACTTTAAAGCCCCCGTCTCACCCCCTTAACGGTCGAATGTCGATTTTTACCACTCTTGAAAAAAGTCTTATTTTGGGTCAAATATAAAGATTGCTCGGTCAGAATTAGGGGCCACAGATATCGTAATACTGCCTGAAATAGCATTGAACAATAAACTTATGCGGGTAAGATTGGTGGTTGCGGTTAACATGTGTGCATAATTTATGCACCTGCTAAAATATCAACAAGCAGTACTATACTTTTGGCAGTAGCTATTGCTATAAAATATGATTGCCCCCTCGTAGAAATAACAAATATAGTTGAAATTTGGTTGAAAACATGACATATTTCACTCAGTCAGTGTACGTTTTACACTCTCCTATTTTTCACCGAAGTCACTTTTCATTTTCTGTCCTGAGACGATTTAAAAAATGGCTACTCGTAGGAAGAAGCAATCGCCGAACAACGGATCATCAAGACCATGCATCCCACGTCGGTGAGCTGCGTCGAAGATATGATAAGGCTCGGGGATTTGCAGGAATACGCGATACTGAGGAATTTGCATGCGCGATACATGGCAAATCTCGTATACGTGAGTTGACGCGGGAAATCGTGCGATATTATTAACGATAATGACAAAACGGAGTTTTGATTTGACGCGAATTTCTTTCAAAGACATATACGGGAACGATGCTCATCGCGATAAATCCTTATCGCGTTCTCGACATTTATACGGCCAAGGAGATTGCTACCTACAGGGGCAAAAAGTTGGGCGACGGACCACCCCACATATTCGCCATCGGCGATAATTGTTACGCCGAGATGAAGCGTTCATCTGCAGACCAATGTATAGTCATCAGGTATATGTCAATGAATAAAGTCGTTACTTCGAAAGTTATAACTATGAACATTGTCGTTTTCTCGGATGGCTGAAAAAAAAGCGGCGAAAGCGGGGCCGGCAAGACGGAGAGTACCAAATTGATTTTACAATACATCGCTGCCACAAGCGGCGAGCATTCGTGGATAGAGCAACAAATATTGGAGGCCAATCCAATCCTCGAAGGTTCGTTGCAATCGAGGCATACTGATTATTTAAGGTAGTATTCTAGTCTAAAGGCTTGACAAAAAAACAACAAAAAATATTTTTAGTATCCATTTTTTTAGTTTTTTTTATTGATGCTTCAAGAACTTACAAAAAAGTGTATGTGTGAAAAAAAAATGAAAAAGTTATGGGCCTCTAAATATGGCCGTAAAAAAAGGAATTGAGGTGGTTGACATGATTCTAGAGCACTCATTCATCTGAAACAGGAATGAAACCAGTTTTGATGGCCAATAAGAATGTCATACGGAAGGTACCAGAGAGAAAAAAATATTTTAATGGTGATTGTCTAAAAAGATTTGATTTTTCAGCCTATTCTTTCAATGTTTATAATTTTTTTAAATGGCAATAACAATAATTTCGCATTGCATGAGGTCGGGAGGATAGAGGGATATACAGGGTGGACCATTTAACGTGACCATCCCAGATATCTCCGTTACCTTTAGAACGACGAAAAAAATGTTAGGAAGTAATTTGATTAACTTCGAAGGGTTGATACAGTGGTGAAAAATTCATTCTTGTCAAGGTCATAAATTTGCGTTCTCAAGGTCATTCATGGTTTTTCAAATGGGAACATGTTTTTTTTTTTTATGAAAACGTTCTAGCTAATATTCAGACGAATCCAACGACCTATGATATAATTTCAAGGTCATGACATCATAGGTGTAAAACACCTATAAACGATAACCTTGACAAAAATGAATTTTCCACGACTGTATCAGCCCTTTGAAATCAACCAAATTACCTCCTGGCGTTTTTTTCCGTCACTCTAAAGGCATCGGACATATTTTGGGTGGTCATGTTAAATGGTCCACCCTGTACACTGAAGGTCCATACCAAATTTAAAGTCAATCCGTTAAATATAACTCGACATTTTGTCAATCAGGTTGAAAAAAAGTAGTTTCGAAAAAACGGCGTTTAAAGTGTTGAGCACAATTACAGACAACCACAACTATCTGAGTAGTACAGTGGCATGTTATAGTTACGTTATATTAATCGGCCATTTCCGACCCGAAAAGTGTGACTTTCACGACTTCGAAATGATGATTTTCTGAAGCTCGTTCTTCCCTGCAAGTGGTTCTAGCTTCCTTAGAAGCTTTTGAAGTTCGTAGCTCTAACCGGTCGATCCTATTCTAGTCTCGTTTGTTGGCGTAAATATTGGGAATTTCGAAATTTCCTTTTGAGGACATATTCATTTTTTCAAATTTCTAGAATACTGTCTTAATCATAATACATTTTTTTTAACCATTACAAATCAGCTTTCGGCAACGCGAAAACAATTCGAAACGACAACTCATCGAGATTCGGCAAATACATCGACGTGAATTTCAACAAAAACGGTCTGATCGAGGGTGCGAGAATCGAGCAATACTTGCTGGAAAAGTGTCGTTTGGTTTCCCAATCGAAGGAAGAGAGAAACTATCACATTTTTTACTCTATGCTTTTGGGACTCTCGAAGGACGAGAGGAAGAAATTGTCGCTGGATTCGGAAACAACGTACCGCTATTTGAACGGGGTGATCGAAATATTTTCTTTTTTTTCTTCTATGGCTCGGGCAAAAGGCATCGAATTAAATATATTTCTGCAATTCAAGAAAGGCGAGTGTAAAAGGAGAAACGACGTGAAGGAATTCGCGGACGTCCGAGCCGCCATGAAAGTCCTCAACTTCAGCGAGGACGAATTTTGGAGCATCATGAAGCTCCTGGCCGCGATACTGCACGTTGGCAATTTGAGCTACCGACCAGTCGTTCTCGGTGAGCTGAAAACTTTCGGAATCTCTTCTCTCAATTTTACCACAATCGGCGAATCCTTTTTTTTCGCTAGCCAACATGGACGCCTGTGAGCTACAAGAGGAAGGTCACGCGAAAGCGGTCTCGGAACTTTTGGCAGTCCAAATGCGCGCGCTCAAAGAAGCCCTCACGAGAAAGACAATCTTTGCACAAGGAGATCGCGTGGTACGTGCGATTGGGCATTGAATAAAAACAAACCTCCGAGTAAACGACGTAATTTTTTTTTTGTTGTCGTTCGGAAAGGTAAGAAACTTGTCGAAGGAGCAAGCCATCGAGGCGAGGGACGCGTTCGTCAAGGCGATTTACGGGCGTCTCTTCGTCATGATAGTCGACAGGATAAATCGAACGATATACAAGTCATGCAACAGGAAGGAGACTCGTATAGGGCTCCTCGACATATTCGGCTTCGAAAATTTTCAGACCAACAGCTTCGAACAATTGTGCATCAATTATGCGAACGAGCATCTCCAACAATTCTTCGTCAAGCACATATTCAAGATAGAGCAGGAGACTTACAGTTCCGAGGGTATCGATTGGAAGCACATAGACTTTGTCGATAACCAGGCCGTTTTGGACCTCATCGGGGTTAGGCCGGTCAACATAATGGCGCTCATCGACGAGGAGGGAAAATTTCCCAAGGTCCAAGCAAATTCGAAAGACAATTGAAAAAGCAAGAATTATTTGATATTCCAAAACGAAAAAAAAACAAGAACAAGAAGAAAAGAAACATCTTTTCAGGGAACGGACGAGACTCTGCTGGCAAAGGTCAATCAGATGCACGGTGGGGATGAGAATTACGTCCGGCCGAGGTCCGATCTCGTGAAAGCTTTCGGCGTGAAGCACTTTGCTGGCACGGTAAACTACGAGATCCATGGCTTTTTGGACAAGAATCGTGACACTTTTTCGGCCGACCTGAGACAACTGATAACGACATCGTCCAACGATTTTCTCAAATCGATATTCACCGAAGATCTCCTCGCGACTGTAATCGAGGGAAAAAAAAGATCAGCCACGCTGTCTTCGGAATTTCGGGGCTCTCTCGATCTGCTCATGAAAACGCTCGAGAGCTGCAACCCTTTTTTCGTCAGGTGCATCAAGCCGAACGAGGAGCAAAAGGCCGCGGTAACGTCTAAAAAAAACAAAATGTTGCGTCCACCGAGCTCGGTGCATTTCGAATATCGTGTAAATTTTTTTTGCCGTAAAGAGTTTCGATCGCGCGCTATGCTGTCGCCAGCTCCGATACTCGGGAATGATGGAAACGGCGCGAATACGTCGCGCCGGTTATCCCATTCGACACGAGTACGACGCGTTCGTCGATCGTTTTCGCTTTTTGGCCAAGGGAATTTTCACCGGTGGCAAAACCTCGACGCGTCTCGTCGCGGAAAATATATGCGCGAACGTGCTTGGCAAACGCGATTTGGAATATCAGCTGGGCCATACGAGAATATTCATCAAGGAGGAGCCCGATCGTATTTTGGAGAGCGAGAGGAGTCGCGTTCTCGTTCACGGTGTATTGACCATTCAGAGACACGTCAGAGGCTGGATCGCTCGAAGAAGGTACATTTTTTTTAAGGATATTACTCCAATTTTATTCTTCATTTTTGCTTTTGCTCCGAGAGACATCTCGTGCCCGTTAAAGCTCTCACAATTTCAGATACTCGAGGATGAAAAAATCGGCTTTAATTATACAAAAGATGTGGCGCGGACAGGGGCCGAGGAAGCGATACGGGAAGATGCTACGCGGCTACTCGAGGCTCCAGGCTTGCGCTCGTTCCCGAGTCCTCACACGGGACTATCAGAGAAAACGAAGAACAATAAGAGCCCTCCAGGTTAAGATAGCGCCGGCTCGTCGTCAAAGACATACAAGCGTTTCTTCCTTATTATTTTCTTTCAAAACTACACGAGCTTTTAACGATAGTAATCACGAAAGTCTTGTCTGACCGAACAAAATTACACAGAGTATCGCGCCTTGTCGTTATGCACGTTTGCACGTAATCAAGATTGAGTAAAGTAAGAATGCGTGTATTGCAGGCTGCCGTGCGTGGTTATCTGGTTCGCAAGCTGTGCAAGGAAAAGATCGAGGTAAAAATCTATTGACTTTCAATCATACCTCGTCTTCCTGTGGTTGTCCAACACTAGCGATCATTCTTTGCTCGCAGTGGCGAGACATGAGGCTGCGGGAACTCGAGAATCTCCGGGCGAAAGAGGAGGAGAGCATGAAGAAGGAGGGCACCGACAATTGGAAGGACATCTCTTTGAGAAACTTCGAAGGTAGAGTCCGGGAGTTGAAAAGTCTCGTTGTCAGTTACGATGGTAAGGATCGAGAGATTCAACGACCGAGTCGAGCATCCGAGAGCAACATAGACGTCATGTTTGAATTTTTGGAGAACGAGCCCAAAACTCCCATTGCCAAGGAACTTCCTGGCGATCTGTACGCGGTCAGTTCAACGGAGAAAAATAATTAACCGTCCATATTCGGCCTGTTTTTCTTCACATGTGCTTTGTATCTTTAGGATCTCGCAGGTAATAAGAAGACTGCCGGTGACTCGTCGGGTTTTCTCGAGCTACCGATCGAGCGGATCAACAGTCTCGACGTCTCGTCGTATCCATTTGGAAAATTCGCCGCGACTTACTTCGCGGTGGGTGTGACGGCTCAGTACTCCAAGAGGCCGTTGAAGCAGGCGCTCCTGGATATGCCGTTGCCCGGTGATCATTTGGTAAGCGGTTCAATGAGGACGATTAGAGGGCTGGTATCGGAGAACTCGAAGAAAATCGTGCGTTGTTTTTCGGTGTCAGTCAGCGCAGGCTCTCTGGATAACGATACTGCGATTCATGGGCGACTTGGCCGAGCCGAGAAACCCGATCGAGGCTCCGGCCAACAAGACCGTAATGGCCACCGTCTCGGAGACGCTGTCCAAACGTTTCGCGCGATCAAAAGAATACGCAGAGCTCGTGTATCAGGAAAGAAAGAGGACCGTGGTACGAATGACCCTCAAGAGGCAGAACAAACTTCAAGAAGACATCAGAAAAGGTATGTGAAGCAAAGTGCTCATCGCGAATATGGTTGCCCAGTAATCGTCGCCTCAAACAAATTGCTCGACTTTGCAAATTTATACATATATCAACTTGGGAAGTGGGCAGGAGATATTTTAATTCATTCTTAATCAGTTTATCAAATTACCAAGACGAATAACTTTGTGCAATTCTCTTGCTTGATACACTTTTCGAAAAAAATCTTTCGTGAAGGTTATATAATCCGCTATTGTGAGGGTCATCGTTATTCCACCCTACGGTTATTGGTCTAGTAATCGCCATGTGGACGTCCTACTAATTGTCTCCTGCATTCAACGTGCTCTAATTGATTATGCAAAGATCCCGAGGCGTTTGTTTACTCGATCGTGTCTGCACGTAGAACTGCAGAATAATGTTTAGTTACTCACAAGGAGCATCACTTAAGCGTCCGCCGTTGATTTTGTTGATGTGATAAATCATTGAAAACTATTAGACACGTATTTTTTTATTTGCGGAAAAACGGGATTGAGGTGGGAAATCGCCCCTCAAAGAAAGACGTTTCGAGGGGTGGTTTTGCAGTTTCACCCACAAGCAGTCCACCGATCCGAATGAAACAAAAACCAAAGTTCTAAAGTAAAGAGATGAAAAATCCACTATAGAGTAATTGAAAAAAAATTAAATCAAGGGATGACGTGTCTTTTTGAGAAGCTGTTTCCCTCCTTAAAAACCTTTTTTCGGAGATAAATAGAAATACGTATCTAATAGTTTTCAATGATTTATCACATATATAAGTTTCAACAAAATCGTAGGCGGACACTTAAGTGATGTTACAAACTTTTTTGCTTTTTATTCAAACATTTGTTTTAAACACATTCATTTAAAAAATAAACTAATTATGGCTATTACATCCAATTTTTATTACGTCTAATAATTAAATATTTAATTACGTCTGATAATGAAATATTTTTCCGATCGGGTGCCGTTCACATGTATGCACAGCCGTATCCAGGACTTGCTTGGGGAGGGGGTACATGTTAAATAATTTTTCTAAAAACTGTAACCTGTAACCGTACCTACAAAACTTTCGTGATTGCTTCGCTCGCCTGCAGTCTTTCCCTATCCTGGGATGCAGCCCTGAGCTCACTGCGTTGGCCATTAAAATGCCCCATATATATCTATATAGGGCATTCCACGCGATTTTACCTAGCCCGTGACCCTAACCATTTTTGGTTTTCCTGATTTTTTTGTGTAAAATTGTACCCGATGAAAAGCATATCCAAACCAATTTTTAGATTGTTATCTCTTCTCTTTTAGTAGTTATAATTTTTAAAAAAATGTCGATTTCGGAAGTTTTGGAAACGTTTAAACGCTGATAATTCCTGAACTAATTGAGATATCGACAGATGTCACTATGTCATTAAAAAAATGTTTAAGCATACTTTCGTTAGAAAATATGAAAAAATTATCAATGATCAATGTCAACGTTTTTTTTCTTCTTCTAAAGTGAAAACCATTTTTTTTACATGATTGCGCCTTTTTTTTTTTTTTTTTTAATTCTCTAAAATGAAGTGACCCGTTCTATGATGTTTAAGACTAGTCTCATCGTGGGTCTAGTTTCCTTCTATTTTTTACGAATTTTTTATATTTTTTCAGAAGAATTTTATCATTTTAATCTCCAATAATGTTATTAATGATTTTGTGATTTCCAATTCGGCTTTGTCAGGCCTGAAACAGTTTATTTTTAATTTGTGCTGAAATTAACGAAAAAAAAATGTTTTTTTTTTCAATTCAAAATAATGTTTTTTTCATTAAATTCCGCACAAACTAAAAATCAACCGTTTCAGGCCTAACGAATCCGAATTAGAAATCACAAAATCACTAATAGCATTATTGGAGATTAAAATGATAAAAGTTTTCTGAAAAAAATATTTTTTCAGAAAGAAATCGACATTTTTTGTAAAATTATAACTCCTAAAAGAGAAAAGATAAAAACCAAAAAATTGGTGTGGATATACCTTTCATGGGGTACAATCTTACCAAAAAAAAATCAGAAAAGCCAAAAATGGTCAGGGTCACGGGCTAGGTGAAATGGCGTGGAATGTCCCATATATATAAAATATATACTATATATATAATACATAAATATGAATATATACTTTTTGTAAAATGTTTATACTCGTAAACAAAATAACAACAGTCGTATAAGAGTACGCGCGTACTCCTACACACCCAAGCACTGCGTACTCTTATACCACCTGTACATTTTAAACAAACATGATTGTTACTGCCATTTATCGATGAGATGCGAAATTACTTGCATTTTGAATATTAACCTTAGTAAACCGGCTTACGAAATTAGTAGTTGTTTTTGAAGAAAGTAAATTGTGTATCATACTTGTAATGTTTTGAAAATGTCAAAAATAAATAAGAAATTGCAAGCAAAACTTCAAACTTACCTACCCTCTCCGTTTTATTTCACTTTGGATTTTTTTGGTCAGAAACCCTTACCCTGTGAGGCGGTCTAAACACAACAGAAGTTAGCTTCAATTAGCAAACCGTTTCGTCATTAGCTTAACTGTGTACTCTTATCGCCTGCGTACTCCTATACCAGCTCACCCTACTCATTTATTTATATTTGCAAGACTAATTTGCTCAGATACCTGGGTACGACTAATGCCATTTGTTAAATTGTTCAGCAAGTACTATCGTTTTGTTAATAAAACCTCCGCAGTCAGATTACCAAACTACTTAACTAGACTTTATTTATCTAAATCTAGTCTAGGAAATTAGCGTACTCTTTTGGCTGACTTGTTTGTCACCCAAAACATTTATGACATTTCGATTGACTGGATTCTGGCCCTGAATTCTGTAGGATAGACCGGTGCCGCCACGCGCAGATCATGTTGATCGGTGCCATCTACATACAAATCGGCGCGGTTTTAAAGCAAAGATTTGCTCAGTTCTCATTGTGAATGAGGGACCACACGTTGAGAAACACACTAGGATTATAAGTTTTTTCGGATGTTGGAAAACGTACTTGGCAGATTTGCATAACATTTTCATGGGACCATATTGCCGTGTTTCCCTACACAGCAAATCAGTGTGCATACACGTAAAAAATAATAACAATGAACAGCCAACGCTTGAAGTCGCTTTAAAATTATTTTATTTGAAACGCCCGAAAATAAAACTACTTACTCTTAGTTTCGTACTATTCTGTATTAATTTTGCAATAATTTTGAAACTTTAATATTGAAATTATGTAATTTTATTTTGATATATTTTTCGCTCGACTACATGAGCCAGGGGATCTCACCGCGGTCACGCTCATGCCCTTCATTCGCGACGTTCCCAGTTATCGACATGGCCAGGACCCACTAATCGACGATGTTTATTTATATCTATATACAGGGTATCCCAGAAGTAACGTACGCCTTCCAAGCATCTGCTAGGAAACAAAATTCTCAGACGAAAAGTCCGTAGTCATTTTTTGATCAGACGCATAGATAATTAATTATGAATTAAAATAAATAGCCAATCAGGTACGCGCTACAGCGGAAAGGCAGCATAGAGGGGAGGGATAGGGGAATGCGTTGTCATTGCGTCCGCCTGAAAATGTGTGCGGAGGGAAAATTCCGAAAGCACGTGTGCAAGTGCACACACACACACGCGCATGTGCGCACGTACACTGACACTAGGATACACACACACGCACACACTTACACACACTTGCGCACACATACACACACGCACACACTTGCACACACACACACGCGCACACACTCACACACTTAATCACACTCAATCACACACACACACACGCGCACACACTCACACACTTAATCACACTCAATCACATACACTCAATCTCACACACACACACACACACACGCACGCACGCACGCACACAGACATAGACACAGGCACAGACACAGACACAGAGACAGGCTCAGACACAGACAGACACAGACACACACGCACGCACGCACGCACGCACGCACACACGCACGCACGCACGCATACATGCTTTCGGAATTTTCCCTCCGCACACATTTTCAGGCGATTACAAGGCATTCCCCTATCCCTCCCCTCTACACTGCCTTTCCGCTGTAGCGCGTACCTGATTGGCTATTTATTTTAATTCATAATTAATTATCTATGCGTCCGATCAAAAAATGACTCAGGACTTTTAGTCTCAGAATTTTTTTTCTTACCAGATGCTAGAAGGGTGTGCGTTACTGCTGGGACACCCTGTATATGTTTTCACTATCGCGAATATGTGTATGACGATGACGGATTCGTGGATTGTCCAGACTATGCCAATTACGGGCCCAATATTCCTTTTCTGATTTTCTATAAATGAATATTCGATTGATAAGATTTTTTCTCCAGCCTTTTCCCAGTTATCGGCAACCGCGGCGATTGATCAGCAGAGTGTTTACATTACTGAGCCGATAATCGTAAAATATCAAAACTCGTTATATTAGTATAAAATTATAATTTTCTATGCTGAACCCAAAACTAAGATTCTTGTTTATAACTTGAAGACAAATTTACCTCACGCAAGTCCCTAGGCATTTTCGAATCACCCAAGATGTGGTACAGTTCACTTCAACCCCCAGATGAAGGTTTTAGCCGAAATGGCAGATAGACGCCATAGTCAAATTTATTTAATGTCATTATTCAAGAATTAAAAAATCAAATATATTCAGCTATGACGTCTATCTGCCATTTCGGGGCGAATCCTTCATCTGTGGGTTAATGTGAACCGTACCACATCTTGGGTGATTCGACAATGCCTAGGGACTTGCGTGAGGTAAATTTGTCTTCAAGTTAATATTACTATTATCTTAATAAACACCTCCTGGGCGCTAATATGTAACAAATCTGCACGAATGACTGATTCTCATCTCAAAGTACGTAATTAATATGTAAACATGACGATCACTAGGATCCTGACGACCACTAGGCTGACCACCTTAGTCCGCGTTTCCTCTCGTCCGCAGGTATAACGGAGGACGAATTTGCTCGGGAGTCTTACGGCAATTGGCTGCAGACGCGTCGTACGAATCTCGAAAAGTTTCACTTCGTGATCGGCCACGGTGTCCTCAGACCGGAGCTTCGAGACGAGATTTACTGTCAGATAGTCAAGCAACTGACGAACAATCCGAGCAAGGCATCGCACGCGCGCGGCTGGATACTGTTGTCTCTATGCTTGGGCTGTTTCGCGCCGAGCGAGCGTTTCGTCAATTATTTGCGCGCCTTCATAGCCTCGGGTCCGCCCGGTTACGGGCCCTACTGCGATCGTCGCTTGGGTAGAACGTACAAGAACGGTGCCAGGACTCAGCCGCCGAGTTGGCTCGAGTTACAGGCGAGCAGGAGCAAAGAGCCGATCCTGCTGACGGTCACTTTCATGGATGGCGAGACGAAAACGGTCCAGGCCGATTCGGCGAGCACCGCAAGCGAGATCGTCGACGCTTTGGCCAATAACATTCGACTTGTCGATACCTTTGGCTTCTCGCTCTTCGTCACTCTCTACGACAAGGTCTTGTCCCTCGGTGCGGGAAGGTAGGCATTATCCGAGGCGCGAATTGCTGGGACGATTCGACAGACGGATAACTTTTGCAGGGACCATGTGATGGACGCCATTTCTCAGTGCGAACAGTACGCGCGGGAGCAAGGCCAGCCGGAACGATCAGCACCCTGGAGGCTCTTCTTCAGGAAGGAGATATTTGCACCCTGGCACGATCCTACCCACGACGTGGTTGCCACACGTTTAATTTATCATCAGGTCGTTCGAGGCCTCAAATACGGCGAGTACAGATGCAGCAACGTGAGTCTCGAATGTGCAGGCGGACAGAATCTACGTGGAGCACAAGTCCATCTTGTTCGTCGTTATCTTTCAGGAGCACGACATAGCGATGCTGATCGCTCAACAGCTCTACGTCGACCACGAAAAGAGCCTGACTGCAGCGAATCTCAAGAGCATCATGCCAATCTACGTGCCGAATCATCTTGTCCAGGGTGCTGCCGACGAGGCTTTTCCCAAGTGGGAAAAGCTCACTCTGGACGCCTATCGAACGGTAAGATTGTCCCAAACGCCTAACCGATCAGTCGCCAATCACTATATTTTATCTTTTTCTTCTTTCGCTGGAGAACCCGAACGTGATCGCGTCGGCACCGGTGGAAAGAGCGAAGCAGGACATGGTCGTATTCGCCAAGCTCACCTGGCCTATACTGTTCTCAAGATTTTACGAGGCCAGGAGGACTTCCGGTCCTGGCCTGCCAGTCGACAAGATCATCGTAGCGGTCAATTGGACGGGTATCTATTTCGTTGATGACCAGGAACAAGTGTTGGTGGAACTCACGTTCCCCGAGGTCACCGAGATCACCTTCCAGAAGTAAGTATCACTGGAGTGTGGAAAAAGGAGCAATGTGCAAAGGCCCCGCAAGTTTGACGGATTCTTACCGTTCTCCCGGCCAGATTCGACAACTCGATATTGAGAAATTTCGTGATAACGACCGTGCAGATCGAGGAGTACGTTTTTCAGAGCGCAGACGCTGAGGACATTGTTACGTTGGTGAACTTTCTGATTGACGGATTGAAGGAAAGATCCTGCTACGCTGTGGCCACTCAAGACTACATGATCGATGGTAAATCACGCGCCCCTCCTCCTCTTCTCATTCCTCTTCATTTGATCCAGGGGGGCTCGAGGCTTGAGAGAAATATATTTGCTCGCAGCGACTCCGGGGATCGACGAGTCTTGTTTGGCACTGAGGCGCGGAGACCTCATCAGGTTGTCAGCGAGTTCCGCAACCGGAAAGCGGCTGCTCGAGTCGAGCTGGGCCTATGGCGAATGCAATGGAATACACGGTCAATTCCCAACGGAATGCGTCTATCTGTTGCCGACGATCGTCAGGCCGGCGCAACCGATAATCGTCAGTAAACGAAAGCTAAAAAAAACTTCATTCAATTTGAGTAGAGCGCTACGATCTTCGAATTTTTCATTCGTTGACCGGCAGGATTGCTTCAAGAGCGTCAACGTGGCGCAAGAAAATTTTGACAAGCGTCGCAACGTCGTCAATCGCGAGACGATTGCTATGCACACTCTGCGAAAATTCGCTGAGCAACACTTTCGCCCGAGCTACAACGTGACGGTGTCGAGGGGCTCGAGCATATCGGCGGCGAAGCGAACAGTGGCCGAAAAATTGTGGAAGCACACGAGATCGCCGATAAAGGCTCCTCATCTCGCGAGGTTCAGCGATAACGAGGATCTAGCTCAACAGGCGGTGGGCATTTTCTCTAGTGTCCTCAAGTACATGGGCGATCTACCGAGCAACAGACAGCGCCTGGGTACCGAATACACCGACCTCATCTTCAAGCCGGCCCTCGAGCACGTGAGCAATCCTTTCCGCAAAAAAAGTAAAAAAGAAAACCGTATCGGCCCTAAAATGCGGTAAGATTTTTTTGTCTTCAAGGCTGCTCTTCGCGACGAGATTTACTGTCAACTAATGAGGCAACTGACGGACAACAAGATACGCCTGAGCGAGGAACGGGGCTGGGAGCTGATGTGGCTTGCGACTGGAATAATGTGCTGCGCAAGCGGAAACGTACAGAGGGAGCTTGGAAAATTCCTCGATTCGACGCGAACCCCGATAGCGAAGGATTGTCTGGCTAGGCTAGCGCGTACCGCCAAGTGCGGCGATCGCAAATATTCCCCTTACATCCTCGAGGTCGAGGCCATAAGGTACAAGAGCATGAGGATCTTCCACCGGGTCTACTTTCCCAATGACACGGACGAGGCGTTTGAGGTGACGAATCATAATTGCCTATCAGCAACGATTTTTCCCGATCGTGTAGATAATAGTTGTGTTCCCGCCGAAGGTTCAATCCTCAACGCGGGCCAGCGATCTCTGCGAGGAGATCGGTGCGAGGATGCGGCTAAGGAGTATCGACGGTTTTAGCCTCTTCGTCAAGATAATCGATAAGGTATTTTCGGTGCCGTACTCGTACTTCTTCTTCGATTTCATCCACGAGCTGATGGAATGGACCCGCCAATCGCGGCCAACGGCCAAGTCCTCGGCAGCACCGCAAGTCCATTACCAAATCTTCTTCATGAAGAAGCTCTGGGTGAACGCCTATCCAGGCAGAGATCCAAACGCCGACGAGACCTTTTACTTTCATCAGGAGTTGCCGAAATTCCTGAGGGGCTATCATCTTTGCGGCAAGCAGGAAGCTATCAAACTTGGTGCTCTTATATACAGAAGCAAGTACGACCAGAGCAAGGACCAATTGCCCGAAATACCGTGAGTCTAATTGTTCAGCTCGGATCTTCTTCGTTCAGCTGTCACTCCAACTCCTAAAAAGTCTGATTTTGAGTAATTTTTTAACTATTAGGTGGGTAAATTAATTATCGGCCTTTTTCCGACTATTTTGGCATTTATTTAAAGAAAAATGAGTACAGATTTATTTTTTAAAATAATACCCGTCATTTTGCACGAATTTCCCCCATCTATTGGGCAATTGTCGGATCCCGGCTGGAAAGAAAGATGGTGGTTTTAACTGGATGAAGTCGTCAATCCTCTGATGGATTTCGTTAGGAGATCGAAACTAGGTATCCATCAGGTGATGTTTTAGCGCCCGAAAAAGGTCATAGTCGGAAGGCGCAAGGTTTGGAGAATATGCTGCACGAGGCAGAATTTCCCAGCCCAAAGTAGAGATAACTTTTGGGGTGTCTTTCGCTGTGTGTGGCAGCATGATGTCCTCCAGCAAAATCACTGGCCCCGTTCCACTACTGCTGAAGTGTCTTTTTTTTTTCAATAGCATTACTCAATTTCATCATTTGCTCCTAATAACGCTAAGCAGTAATGGTTCCCCCCGATTCGGGTGTCTCATAATGAATTACACCTTTGTAATCCCACCAAATACACACCAGCAATTTCTTCCCGCGGACGTTCGATTTTGCAGTGCTTGTTGATGGCTTGGATGAACCCCCGACTTTCGTCTCTTAGAAATGTCGTACAATATTTACTTGTCATCCCCAGTCACAATTTTACGTAAAAAGCGTTCCTGTTTGGATCTGGTTAGTAGGCACATTGCAATTTCACAGCGTCGACTTTTCTTTTCTGAGGTAATATCATAGGGTACCCAACGACCTTCCTTTTGTATCCTCCCGAGTCTTTTTAAACGTACCGAAACAGCTGGTTGAGTCACTCGGATACTATTAGCAAGCTTCTTGTGTGTTCGACAGGAATTTTCGTTGAGTAGATTTTCCAACTCTTCGTCCTCAACCTTTTTTAATTATCCAGGACGATCTCCATCCCGGAACGTTTGAAATCAGTTTTTTACATGTTCTACAAGATAGAGCACTCTTCCCAAAGGCCGAAAAAAATCAATTCTTGTGCTTTTGCGGCATTTTTTTGAAGTTCGAAGGCGAAAAGAAGGCTGCTGTCCAATAACATCTTTATTCACTTTGTTTTTTGAGGTTAGGTTAATCGGACCACAATCGGACTGAGTGGTTTCATACCTCATAGATGCAGAAACGCTCTATGCAGCAGGATTTTTTTTTTCAATTCAAATAGATGTTTCAATGAATATAATTTCGGGCCGAGAACGTATTTATACACCACAGCACAATGGAAGCACTAAAAATTGAATTGGAAAACTGTAATCTGAATTAATATTCAATGCCAGCACTTCACACGAACATTCTCCTCTTTGTTCTATCTTCTGAAAATTTCAATATCTTTCTCTTGCTTTTGTCTTTGTGCAACAGCAACAAAGTTCGGGAATACGTACCTGCCGATCTCGCTCATGTCATGAGCGGCAACGACTGGAAAAAGCAAATCACCGCTGCCTACAATCAGCAAACTCGCAAGTTCTTCTTCTATTTGTCATTCTGCCTGCTGCAGACTCCTTCATGGTCTTTCACAACGATTTTCTAAACGTTTGCAGGTTTCAACAGCTCCGAAGCGAAGCTCGAGTTCCTCCGCGAGGTGCATCAGTGGGGGACTTTTGGTTCGGCATTTTTCGAGGTGAAGCAATCGACGGACACGAGTCTACCCGAATTTTTGATACTCGCGATAAACAGAAACGGCGTGAGCGCCATAGACACTCGTACGAAGGAGATCCTCGCGATGTGGGGCTTCAACGAATTGTCCAATTGGTCCTCGGGCAACACGTACTTTCACATGACCATCGGCAATTTCATGAAAGGCCGTAAGATCCTCTGCGAGACTGCGCTCGGCTACAAAATGGACGACCTCATATCCTCCTACATAAATCACATGCGCTCGAGTTTGGACAACGACATGGAGCCAGGATTGTGAGACCAAAAAAAAAGAACTGTCCCCCACTCGACGCTGTGCAAATTCACGACAAGAGAAAACGAAATAAATGGCGTATCCTTGTGACAAGGCGCGTAAGCACACGTATAGGTAATTTGCCCAAGTACGAGGAGGTTACGTTTTAACGTCGTGAATTTATCTTCGGGGAAGCCTCGACGAGCCCTTAAAATGGCGTTCGAGGGTGGTTTATAGTGCAAGTTTCGGTGTTGGGCGCGTCGTTCGCTCTCTCCGACTTTCGTAGCTCCGACTTACGAGTGGGGAGGGGTGAGGTTGGGGTGATTTCTCCTGCGGGATACCCGAGCGTCTTACGAGAGCGGAAGAGAGAGAGAGAGAGGGGGGGGGAGAGAGCGAGAGAGAGAGAGAGAGAGCGAGAGAGAGAGAGAGAGCGAGAGAGAGAGAGAGACTTCTCTCACTAGGGAGTTTGTGTATTTGTGTGTGTGCGTCGAGAATGGCTGTTTGCGTGTCTCTCGACAAATAAGGGGAAGTCGTTACCCTGGCCTGTGCCAAGGCGGAGAGGCGTTTTCGCCGAGTAATTAACCGCTCCAGTATCCACGAGTGGGAGCGAGAGAGGAGCCTCTTTGCCCAGCTAGACCATCTTCCGTACACCTACAGCAGACCCCCCCCTGTAAGATCCTTCTCGTTGCGAATTCTCTTTCCGACTCCGGTGAGCGAGGCAACGCGGAGAGCTTAAAGGAGAAGATCTCTCGCCGCGCGGGTACACTCGTGTCTTCATTATTCAAGCGCTAATCTCCTTTCTCCCGAACACCCTCCTTGTCCCTCACCTATAAGCACACACGCTTGGATATGAATGTACGTATAATGCAAGGTGACGACATCTGCCGGTGAATTATATCGCAGATCCCTCGTTTCATCGAGCGCATACTATTCACGCCATTTTCTTCTCTCTCTTTTTATCACAATCTTCAGCATCACGTGTTTATCGATAAAGAAAGTATCGAGGATCTCGCCGGGAGAAATTTGTATGAGAGTTCCCAGATCTTGCGACATCCTTACAGGGCTTTGATAGGTAAATCGGTAAAAGTGCTTTGACAGGTAAAATAGGTAAAAGAGGGGATAGTAAAATTCGCAATATTTAATATTGATAGCTTAGTCGTAATATGGTTAACACAACTAGAAGCGAAAAGTATATCTAGTGTCACATCCGGAAGGGACAAGATCATAAAATAACGTTTTCCTATTTTTTTTGCTCACGCCTAGCGCAATAGCACGGAAGGAAGTTGAAAAGGGGATGTGTGTGTGTGTGTGTGTGTGTGTGTGTGTGTGTGTGTGTGTGTGTGTGTGTGTGTGTGTGTGTGTGTGTAAATGGCGTTACGGACTTCCCGCGATTGGATAGGTATTTGAGGAATAATTCGACAGACTTGTATACGATTGACACAATATTATTTATTATAAGATACTAGGCGGGTTAAAGCGATCAGGGCTACGATGAATGATACAAGAAAAAAGGTATAGTCAGCTTACATTTGTTGTGTGTTCGACGCTCGCTCGCGTGGTCGTGTGAATGTTTGTTGTCGCTCGCAATACAAGGGCGTTCGCTCTTGGCCTGGTGCGCTCGATGGTACAATACAATCGCTGGTAAGGCGCTCGCAGGATTTTACGCCGGTGCGTGTTTACTTAACGTGTTCACTACAAAAGACACTACGCGTAGATAGAAATATGAACTTGGCCCGAGGTCGATGAATTGAGACTGATCTTTAGGGACCGATGATGATATAAAACTTTCGAGACCCGAAAAATGAAGATTGTTCGTATAAGGATCGATAGAAGAGCGATTCGTATGGAAGTTAATTGGAGATATTAATTATCGTTAGGCTGCTGGATTAAGACTCGATAGAAGAACTTGATTCGATGGTAGTTGACGGGAGAGTGTTTCGAATTTTTGCACACTAACCCTTGTTGGTTTGCATGCGATCTTTTGAGAGTGTGGGGGCAATCTTTGGTTTCTCTTCTTAGAAATAATAGTGCTGATGGAAGGGTCAACGCGCATGAGGTGTGCAGCCGAAATTCGCGCTGACTCGTTCGCGATAACGCGGCGACCATTTGATTTGGACGGCCCGGCTGTTTTTGTACTCCGCTTTGGTTACCGGGTCGAATCATGCAGGCTTCTCTTTGTCTCCACGCAGATGGGTCAGCGTAAGGTTTTATGGAGTCTGTTGATCGCGTTGCTGTTTGATTTTACGTTCGGCGGCTGTTGGTGGAATATGCGCCTAAGATCATGTTCTTGTTGAAAGCCAAGATGATAGAGAAAATCGATGGCTGAAAGTGCTGCTACTGTGTACATTTCGTTGTGGTTTGAATATGCGTGCGAAACGTACGCACAACGTTTTTTGTCTGGTGTTACGGGTCTTATTCTTAAATGAATACATATTAGTGCAGTAGTGCGGTCGCTGAAAAACCCCGTAATCGGACAAAATTAGAAGAACGCTAATTTTTTGACAGGTGATTTTGTAGGTGCCGCGGGTGCTACATCCAAGTTTGCCTAAACATCGGGGTGTAGGGTTTTTTAGGGGATAAAAGGGGATGGGGGTGGATTAATGCCAAACTACAACCCCTACGAGGTCGGCGCAGTGAGACGAAATGTGCAGAAAAATCCAGACTTTAGTTTTGTCCATAGCGCCGAAGTCGTGGAAGTTCATTTTAGGAGTGAAAAAGTG
Source organism: Ophion obscuratus (assembly GCA_964007375.1). NCBI lineage: Eukaryota > Metazoa > Arthropoda > Insecta > Hymenoptera > Ichneumonidae > Ophion > Ophion obscuratus. The sequence continues at coordinate 15,892,643 of OZ023324.1, forward strand.
GGGTGAAATTTTGAAGAAAACAGTTTTAATTCGACAATTCTTTAGAATAAATTTGTACACTCTTCGTTCAAATGGAAACGTTGTGCCCTTGAAAAGACGCGTCGATCAAGTATTTGATCATCAATCTCCGATAATATATTCACCTTCCAACAAATGGTTAAAATACCAAAAAAATTGTTTATTGAATAACTCAGAAGCAATCGATTTTTCGGGTATGGTTCGAATGTACGAAATATAGAGAATATTTTTCTCTATATTTTCGTTTCTATGGACCACCCTTGAATTTTCATTTTCCAACCCCCCTCGGGGGTTGGAAATTCAAAATGAAATTCTGGGAAAACTATTGACCGTAGTTAGTATTTGTAGCTTGAACCCTCAGCTACATTTTTGTCCACGGCGCCAAACTCGGTTCTCTTTATTTTCGGTCAATAGTTTTCCCAGAATTTCATTTTGAATTTTCAACCCCTGAGAGGAGTTCGGAAAAGCAAACTTCAAGGGTGATCTATAGGAACGACAATATAGAGAAAATTATCCTCTACATTTCGTTCATTTAAACCATCCCCGAAAAATCGATTGTTTTTGAGTTATTCAATAAACAATTTTTTTCATACTTCAACAATTCTTTTGGGGGTGAAGATATTTTCGGAGAGGGTTGATCAAATACCCGATCGACGCGTCTTTTCAAGGGCTACAACTTTCCCATTTGAACAAAAATTGTATGAATTTTTTCTCAAGAGTTATCCAATGAAAACTGGTTTTTCAAAATTTCACCCCACTTTTTCACCCCCAAAATAAACTTCCACTTCGGCGCTGTGGACAAAAATAAAGCTCGGATTTTTCTGATCATTTTGTCTCTCGGCGCCGACCTCGTGGTGGTTGTAATTTGGCATTAATCCACTTCCATCCCCTTTCATTCCCTAAAAAAACTCTACCCACCGATTTTTAGGCAAACTTGGATTTAGCACCCGCGGCACCTAAAAAATCACCTCTCAAAAAAGTAGCCTTCTTCTAATTTTTTCCGATTCCAATATACAGCACGACTGTACTATATAGTAGAATTGTGACGGCAAATGAGGATACTGGGGACAACCGCGAGAAGAGTCCCTCTAACACTAGACATGCGACTTGGGTGGCGTGGTTGACTATCTAAATATTATCCTCGAAATAATTATCAACTATTGCGAAAGGCTTGACAGTATAAAGGGTGTCTCAAAATTACCCGACATTTTAAATTGTGCGCCATTTTTTTGTGACGAACGTAGAATACTAATCTTTGACAACTGGTATCAGGAAGTATTGACGTTTAGTCATGGAGAATTACACGATCGAGCAACGAATAGAAATTGTAAAAATGCACTACAAAAATGGTGAAAATTTTGATGAGACCGTTCGAAAAGTCCGCAACCTGCCACACTGTGGGCAAAACAATGCAGTTATTGCCGACGGAGTTGCATGGTCGTGTTATCTCGCGGCGCGGAGATGTGAATTGGGCACCAAGATCTTGACGTCATTTGACTTCTTTCACAACATTTGACATTTGACACAATTTGACGTCATTGGACTTCTTTCTTTGGGGTTTTCTGAAAAGAAAATTGTATGCCAATGATCCACAGACTATTCCGGCGCTCAAGAAAGCAATTGGACGCACCATTAATGAAATTAGTCCACAATTATGCCAAAGTGTTATTGAAAATTTCGCCGAAAGCGTGAATGTTTGCAAAAAGGGACGAGGCGGCCATTTATCGGATATTGCGTTCCACACATAACCTTCATGTTTCTACCTTATATTGAAATAAAAAAATTCGTACTTCTCAAATAAATAATACCTTTTATTAATAAGTTAAAATGTCGGGTTATTTTGAGACACCGTATACAGGGTGTCTCTCTTATCTCTGCCTCTCGAAATAACTCGGTAATTATCGACGTCACAAAAAAATTTTCCAGACAAAAGTTGTACGGTGTGAAGGGGACCATCAAAGGCGACCAATTTTTTTATTTCGGAGGCAGCGCTGATGCACAGTGAAGGCCACCTTCACGATTTTTTTAATGCTATGGTACATTTTTTTCCAACCATCTTGTGAAGCACCTCATCAAACGTTAGGGGGTCAAAGTCGGTCAAGGTCATTCAAGGTCAGTATGGATTACACAAATCTAAACATCTAAATATCTCGGATCACTATCAAATATTTGTATTTCATTTTAATAGTTGTTCGAAATAACCTTGAACGATTTTGACCCCCTAATGTTTTTTTATGCGGCTTTAGATGCTCCACAAGTTGGTTAAAAAAATGTACCAAAAATGGTCGCATTTGATGGCCCCCTTCAAACCGTACAACTTTTGTCTGGAACATTTTTTGTGACGTCGATAATTACGGAGGTATTTTGGGTGGAAGATATAAGAGGGACGGCCTGTATATATATGCTTGATTCAGTGCTATCACGAAATCGGTGGACAAATACTAATGTTGCATACATTAGTATGCAACATTAGTAGGTTTTGTATGCAACATTAGTTAGGTTTTGTTCAGTCAAACTTCTACTATTGCTTTGAAGTTTGTACAACTCAGATGGTTAACAATGAGGTTCGTCGATTATAATTTGATAAAAAACCTTATAAAAAGTGACTATTCGAACAAAAATTATGGTAATGTTCACTTATAGCAAAGACGTAAATCATTTGCAGTTGGGGCAATCACGGCTTATCTAGTAGGTTTAAGAACTACTTACGCGTGTTTCACGAACTGTGGCATAGCAGTATGCTTGTTGCATTGCAAAAACAGGATATCAGTTCTTCTTAGAGTTCACCTTCTGTTCTTGTGGGACACATATTACTATGCATTTAGCAGGTCGTATCGTACAATTTTTTTCGCTACTCGCTACATTTGTATCGAGTAGCAAATTTTTTTTCGCTCCCCGCTACATTTGTATCGAGTAGCGATTTTTTTTGCTTATCGCTACAAATGTATCGAGTAGCGAAATTTTTTTCGCTACTCGCTACATTTGGATCGAGTAGCGACATTTTTTTCGCTACTTGCTACATTTGTATCGAGTAGCGACATTTTTTTCGCTACTCGCTACATTTGTATCCGGTAGCGAGATTTTTTTCGCTACACGCTACATTTGTATCGAGGTTTTTTTCGCTACTCGTTACTCTTGGATCGAGTAGCGAAATTTTTTTCGCTACTCGCTACAAATGTATCGAGTAGCGATTTTTTTTCGCTACTCGCGACAAATGTATCAAGTAGCGAATTTTTTTTGCTACCCGCTACAAATGTATCCAGTAGAGAAATTTTTTTCGCTACTCGATACAAATGTAGCGAGTAGCGACATTTTTTTCGCTACGGGCTACTCCATACTTCGGTATGAAAGTATCGAAAATGTATCGAGTAAGCGCAATTTTGTTCGAAAAATCGGTATACCGATATAGCACTGTGGTGGCGAACACAGACACTTTTCGCCTTCTTCTCCCTATATATAACCGACAGTTAATCATAGGCAATACAACGGCACGTGAAATTAAAAAAAATCAAGATCGCTGTTCATCTTATATACGGGAGACCGGGGCAAAACGGGATGCGCAAACAAAAGACGGATTTTTTTTTCTTCAACATTCTGTTTTTTTTTCAAGTCGTTTCAATTTTTAAAAATCACTTTTAATTCAATAACTGCTTAGGTTAAATTCGTACAATTTTTGTTCAAATGGGAACGTTGTAGCTCTTGAAAAGACGCGTCGATCGAATATTTTATCATTACTTTTCAATAATGTCTTCAACCTCAAAAAAATTATTGAAATACCAAAAAAAGGGTTTATTGAATAATTCAAAAACAATCAATTTTTCGGGGATGGCTTAAGTGTACGAATAGTAGAGAATAATTTTCTTTATATTTTCGTTTCTATGGACTACCCTTGAAATTTGCTTTTTCCACCCCCCCACCCGGGGGTTGAAAATAAAAAATGAAATTTTGGGAAAACTATTGACCGCACGAATTCGCCGCCGTGGAACAATTTGTAGCTTGAACGATCAGCTACATTTTTGTCCACAGCGCCATACTCGTGTCTCTTTATTTTCGGTCAATAGTTTTCCCAGAATTTCATTTTGAATTTTCAACCCCTGGGAGGGGTTGAAAAAAGCAACATTCAAGGGTGGTCCATAGGATCGAAAATATAGAGAAAAATATTCTTTATATTTCGTACATTAAAATCATCCCCGAAAAAGCTAGTGTTTTTGAGTTATTCAATAAACCATTTTTTTAAATATTTTAACAATTTTTTTCGCGGTGAAGACATTATTGGAGAGGGATGACCAAAAACTCAATCGACGCGTCATTTCAATGGCTACGACGTTCCCATTTGAACAAAAATAGTATGAATTTTCCTTAAAGCGTTATCGAATTAAAACTGATTTTTCAATATTTCACCCCACTTTTTCACCCCCAAAATAAACTTCCACGACTTCGGCGCTGCGGACAAAAATAAAGCCCGGATTTTTCTGAACATTTTGTCTCCCGGCGCCGACCTTGTGACGGTTGTACTTTGGCATTAATCCACCCCCATCCCCTTCATCCCTTTAAACAACCCTACACCCCGATTTTTAGGTAAACTTGGATTTAGCACCCGCGGCACTTCCAAAATCAGCTATCAAAATCTAGCCTTCTTCTATTTTTTTCCGATTTTCCGATTTTAATATACAGCACGACTATACTAATATGCGATTATCGGTCAGCGATCTAGTCGCCCGATGGATTTTTACTTTTTTCATTTAATTAAATTTTAATATCTCATAGAGTTTCTCCAAAACAAATATTTAATTTACGTGGAAGCGTGTACTTTTCATGAAAAGCTTCGAGTACCGACTGTTAACTCATTTATAAATTCGTTGATATATCGCCACTTCTATAAACCACTATGTAAATATTAAGATAATATCCGAAAAAATCTTAACTTTTTCTTATTATTTAAATATATTGGTTATATTAATTATTATTTATTTAATTATCAATGCCTACGGGTTATTTTTATTCCTGCAATTACACCTTCCCTGATTCCACTCATTGCTACTACTACCATTGAGTCATTTTGGTTTTGGCATCGAAAAAATTTCGCTACTCGATACAAATGTAGCGAGTAGCGAAAAAAATTTCGTTACTCGATCCAAATGTAGCGAGCAGCGAAAAAAAATTCGCTACTCGATATAAATGTATCGAGTAGCGAGTATCGGTCGATACAAATTTTGGACATCTCTGCTCGGAAGTATAGCCGGAATCACTTTTGTCTGTTATGCCATATCTGGGATCAACATGCCACAAGCACTCGGTAGAATAGTGGCAGTGTGCGTAATATATACAGACGATATGCAGGTAGGTTGTAAGTTCGATTCCCATGTGTAGGCGAAATATTTTTGTCGACATTCATCACGACAGGAGGTTAGGGAATGACGAATGACAAACAAAAAAATCATCGAGGTAAATCTCTCAGTTGTGTATTTTATTTTACTTTAGTATAAATTAGTTCGATAATGTGGGAATCCTTTGGGACTCAAGTTGGGTTCATACATTCCAATGGGGAATCCAAATCCGAATCCAAGAGCACGCTCTGCCGTTTTAATACAAGACCTAAGGCCCCTAACAGGAAGTGGTAACACGTATCGTCATCCAATTGGAGGGCAACGATAATTTCTGCACGTGCTATCGTTGATTCGATCAGATCCCGCGTACACGAGCAGGATGGCGGCTCAAGTGCAAGGAGGCCGGAGAACAAAGCGGCGTTATAGCGAGAGGAGGTAAATAAAAAACAAAAAGGATCGACAGGCTGACGTGCGATCTGCATACAGCATGCATACTCGGGACAAAACGAAAGAAAACATGAAGGAAAAACACAGTTATAGGGTTACGTGCGGTCCGGTGAAACTGGCAAGTGAAGCTAATTACGTGCAAATCATAATAGGGCGAATACGCGTGGAGTCCTGACTCGTTTGAGCTACTGGGGCTACGGGGCTGTTATACTTTGGCTTCTGGTGCTCGCCCGGCTCGCGAGCTAACGACCGTTTCCTCTTTCTCGCGTTCTCTCTCTCTCTCTCTCTCTCTCTCTCTCTCTCTCTCTCTCTCTCTCTCTCTCTTTCACTTTTCCCGATCCTACAGCTCGTTCCATCACCCGAGAGCACCTGTTACTCCCTGGCAGGCTGGTCGAAGACTGGGTTGCACGCGAGCCACATATGCCGAAGACGGCAGGAAGAACAACGAGAGAGCGAGACCGGGGGGCGGGGGGTTAGTCGTCGAGGAGCCGTCAAGACAAAACGACCCCGGGGCAACTGTTTCTCGACTGCCCTCGAATCGAGAAAGACACACGCGTGTGACTACCTATACGTATATCGAGTATTAGGCTCTTCGAATCGATGAGAGCTTGAAAAAAATAGCCAAAGGGACACCGAGCAAAATAGCCCAGTCAGGATGTACAAGAAAATCACCTGAAATTGCAATAATGGAATACCATTATTTTCTTTTTCTAATCCGTACAGGTACCATAGGTAGTATGAATAAAAATTTTTTATCGTGTTCTGCAGGAGCTTCGGCCGTTCTCTTCAATTCAAGGGGAATTTGTTTTTATCATATAACTCGCCCATTTTCAACTTTTGAGGGAAGAAAATCGTAACTAAACTTGTAGGAACTCAATTTGTTACTACTTTGGTTAGAACAAAGTTTCATCTACGATTGATATTTTCCAGCTTAGGCCTGAAAAAGACAGTAACATTGAATTATTGCATTATTTCGTTTATTTTCAACTTTAGCGCATAAACAAACAGGAACAAGCATGTAGAGTATAACATTCTCTACAACTTTAGTCGTTACCTGTTTTTCTTAGGGTACATATTTTCGTACTTACGCCTACGGTAAAGCAAAAGAGGGGTGTAAAAGGCTGAGCGGATGAGAACTGATCTTTGAGGGACGAAGATATATTCCGATAACACGCGGCCGATACAGAAGCCAACGATAAAGTAAATAGTAATAATACCTAATTATTGCTTGCTATCTAAAGATTCTCCAGAGTTTGATTAAGGCGGGATATACATTCGAATCGATTTCTTTTTTGTTCTTGAAACAATAGAACTATATATGTATGTTATTTTCCCAAAATTTCAAAGCTAAATTCGAAAAACTTCAACCGTTACAGTCCGTCAACACTGTGTCTCACCGCTCAGATTCGGAGCGCTCACCGAAGATAGAAGAAAGATCGTAGAGGGGCTGGCAGATATAGGCAAAACGTAATTAAATTAACAACTAACAATTACAATTACTATTGTAATTGATGATTTAATTAGATTGTAACATATTACTAAAGTAATTAGTTACCACAAGTACCTAGGGCAATTTAATTTAAATTCTATGTAAACTTGATACGCGTTTTTTTCAAAACTGCATCATCGATATTGGCGTACAGGATTACTCGAAAACTGTTAAGTCGATTGAGTTGAAACTCGATTTTGTTCGCAATTCTGCGGCAACTCTTTGACAGATCCGCCATTGTGATGATCAATGAATTTAAAAAATAGTTTTGTATACTTAAATGTACTATTAAAGTATACCTACAGTTTGATAAATGGACAATAATTATTTATTAGTTTAAAAAATCCCTCAAAGTTGCTTAATTTTTTCTCGTCTGAATATGTATCCCGCCTTAATGCCAAGCTGGACAAACTGTCCTGTTCCAATTGTACAAAGTGACCGATGATGCGTGAATGATGTTTACGTTTCGTGGTCGTTTTGAATTGCCCCCCCCCCCCCTCCCGCCGCCAAGTGATGAGCTCGCGAGACCAACTGTATTCTCTCTCCACAAATCATACACGTACGCACGAGGCGAATTGTGAAACACGAGAGACGATTTTCCGCAAGGTTTGTTCAACGTTCCCATCACAATTTTTCGCTCCGTGGGTCGCGGTGCTCGCGATCTCGTCTGCATAGACAGAAAGATACACGGAGACAGAAACGTATATATGGGAGTTCGTTTCTGCTGGCCTCGTTAGGCAGATGACGTTAATTAGAGTGAAATCGTGATGACGGATGCTGCAGGCGAGGTCCCGCAGTCCGTGACCTCTCTTTTCGCATCTCCGAGCCTGGAGAATCCAGAGACCGTTGCGGGTTTACGTCAAAACGTACGTATAGGTCTCGGCCATATAGGTATATTCGGATGGAGAGATGGTCTCTCTATCAACGGTGGAGCAGGACCAGCAGCGGCAGCGCCCGGGGAGCCCAAAGTCCGGCCTCCTGGCTCTGCTGCTGCTACTATGCTGCTGATGCTGTTCACCAGGCTGGATTAAAAGCTCGTCGCTAATTGTGTAGACCGAAGCATCATCCCCTGGGCCGTTCATCCGGACGTTACATCGTGGCATTTCGACGGCTGACCATTGGCCCCTCGGGCGCCACATACAAAGAGAAATAATATCGCTATTTCTCATATATATATGTATATGTATATGTATATATATATATATTTGTGTGTACATGCAGGGACGTATAATATGATCTTTCGGTACGGTGGGGGGATCTTTGGATCTCCTCACGCCATTTTGCATTCTCATTTCGCCGTGACAATATACACGTGAGTATGTCGCTGCCGCGATCTTGTTTTCAAATTCGAAGCACATCACGAACGCGATTATATTTTTGCTCTCTCTCGCGTCTATATTTTATATATATGTGTGGGTGTAAAAGGGTTAAAAACTTTCGTCTCGAATTCTCGCTCAAATACAGATATATATATATATATATAGACAAAAAAAGCTTTTAGAATTTCACCATCTCGGTGAAATTGAAATTCCAGCTCGGGGCATGCGTAAAATACAGAATTCGAAGGGAATGCATATACGAAGCGTGAGCCCTAGTAGCTCCAAGGTATTGTCGGCGCCCCCCCCCCCCCTTACGGGAGAATGCATATACGTTAATTTCCACACCTTATGCAAAAATTCTGCGTTTTGAGAAATTGCCTCCGTATATATAGCTCCGAGCATTTTCGCGAAAGCCGATCTTTGAAAAAATTCTCTTTTTTTTCACGAGAAGATATTTTTTTCTCCGGATGCGCCGTTTCTTATTTTCCTTTTTTTTCGTCGCGTCTCGTCGAGTAATTCGTTTGGATGCAGTTTCGGGTTGTCTCCACGCGACCGTCTTTCTTTTCTCTTTGGCTTGCGCGCGCGTTCGCACTCTCGTGGTTCCTCGTCGATTTTTGCGGAGACACGAACACGCAAGGGCATATACATATATGTATATTCGATAAGTTGGCAGGTCCACGAAAAAAGCGTTTTGTCGTGAATTTCTAAATTCACCCCCCCCCCCCCCCGCGATGCACGCATATACTTTACGCGCGATAATAATGCGCACATTCGCACGTGTGCGCGCGCGTTCCTCAATTAGAGAGGACGTATGGACTTTGAGGAGGATGGGGGGGGGGGGGTGTCCGCCCGGGGGGCCATAAATTCAACCCTCCTCGAAGAAGCTCCATAATACATCTTTCGCACTTATTGTTCTATACGGCGAGAGGTAGAGAGGGGTGACGAGATTGATTTAGATCGGGGAATATGAGGCCCTTTCATTATGGGAGTTGAGCCGCGGCGTGGCACGATGCACGCGATCAGCATCGTACGATATACCTTCGGGGTCTCCCGCTCTCCGCATTGACGCTAAACACTTATTTTCTAATTTTTTTACTTCTAAGCTTGGTGTCTTGTCCCAAAGGGGTTTTGTTCGTGGCTATTCTTCGAGCTTCATTTTTCCGCGACGTCTTTCGTCGCTCCCCGTCTCGAGGATTTTGCAACCGTGCAAAATTACATTACCGACAATCTTTTCCGTTATAATGACAAAATAGACTTTCCCGTTACAGGCCAAGACGAATAAACTTACTCACTCGTATTTTCGTATGAGAGCGCACTTTTTTTTTGCCTCGCTCGTATACGCTGAATGTGACGCGGGGTCATCGCGTGAGATGTCCATTATCCTGCGTGAATCGCGAATACGCAGGGACTAAAGCAATTCCAGTTGTTTAAAAAAGGGTAATTTTAAGATATTTTTTAACCAGTACAATGAGAGCAAAAAAAATTGAATGGGACAACTTTGTTATGCATAGTAGTAGGTGAATAAAAAAATTTTATTTTCCAATTGAAAATAGCGGTGTCAGTGGCCAAGACCGTAGAATACCTCTCGCGGTGTTCCGCGACTGGAAATTGAAGAAAAACGGTGTTTCCCAGTACCGCAGATTTCTGCAATTTCCACGGATTCGAAGAAAAACTTTCATTTTTGAGAAAAAGCACACGGGTCGTTTATATGAAAAAAAGTTAACGACCAATCGCAAATTCAGTACGCAGTTTCATGGAGAATGCATCTGAGAGAAATACTGATGAAGTTTGCATCGTTGGAATGCAACGGAGCTTTTGTTCTTGTTTCCTTCTTGCCCGATTTTATTGTTTTCAAAAATATTTTTCGATAGAGTTAGGTTGTAGGTCTCTAATGAGGATCTTAAAAATATTATCGTGGGTTTGATCTGCTTAAAAATTGCTAGAAGAGAAAAGAAAAGAAAATTCGTTTCATTTCAACGATGCAAATCATCTGAGAAGATACGTACGAAACTTTAAGCGAATCGGTGCATATTTGGCTGCTTTACGTTTCCGGCCAGTTTAAACAACATGGTTTCGAGAACAACGCGTTAATAGTCTGAAATAACATATAGCGATAGAAAAGTTCGATTTACCTTTTATTTGCAATGCCAGAACGTGGCCTTCCAAATTAAGGAGTTAGGCTACTGTGAAAATGTCGAATACTCGTTCGTCGCTCGAGGCAACTGAAATTTACGACGAAGGTCCAACATATGGTGCAGGAATTGCAGATTGAAGGTAAACTTGTGACTACAACGATACAACTGCTAGTCAAACTTTAAACTCGTTTTTCCCGAAACTATGTTTTTCAAAACGGTGTATACGATTTCTTGACATCTAACGAACGGATTGACTTGAAATTTTGTACACTTATTCAGTGTAATAGTAGTGTAGTCTTGACAGACGTTTTTCTGCTTAATATTTTTTTCAGTAATCCGTAACAATAATGTAATTTTCCCTTGAAAAATCGAAAAAAATTCATTATCTTTGACGATTGAAACACGATAACGAAAAAGAGCTGGATGAAGTCTTAGCCAAGATTATCTATTAAAAAAAAAGTCTATTATTTTTTTTCAGATCAACCGAGTGGACAGAATCAAGTACACCGTTGAGCCCCTCACGTTGAAAGGTCTTAGGCGAGATTGTTTATAACTTCTTCAATTATTAATATTTGTGAATAAAATTCGGTACACCACTTCGTATATATACGTGTTACCGGCAGTCTGTATAATCCGGTATTTTATAGAATACTTACGCATTCTATAGAATGCCTAAAACGGTCAGGCATTGCATAAAATATTATTTATCCCACACTTTACCTAGGCATTCTCTACAATACCAAATGCACGGCCAGCAAAGTGTTTAATAGATGCGGTTGGCGAGAGGGGGGGCGACCATGTTCAACAAATAGTTCAACATGTAAGACATGTTGAACTTTTGAAGACCACAAACAAAATGTCACAATAGTTCAATATGTAAGAACAAATAAATACCATTTTACTGAAACGCTTTATTGAATTCATGATTTTGAGTAAACAAAAGATGTTTTGTTTGTCCATCATTATATACTTTACCTGATATCCTAATGGCATTCTATATAATTCCTAGGTATCGCATACATTACCAATTTACAGTATGTAATGGCTAACAATAATTAAAATATTTTATGCATTGCCTTGACGAACCCGGTATTGTATTGAAGAACTAGGTATTCTATATAATGACTGCATTATACATATTGCCGGTAACATAATACAAATTACTGTTTAAACGATTTTTCAATCATCTTACTTATTTCTTTAAAATTTTTTTTTTTCAAAGAACTTTGATTTTCGGGTCGTCACAGTAGCCCAAAGCCACAGCATTGTCCTCCACCTTTTATTTTCTGAAAATTTCGAACTCTTGGAGTGACTTTACCCGTTAATCGTACTTGAGATCACAATTACTCGGGTGACCCAATGATCGATTATATTTTTTCAAAAGAGCTCCGAAAAAAATGACTAAATTTTTGCCATATATACCTGTATCTATCGAGAATCCAAGTCGATGCGTTTCCCACAAGATATCGTGATCCTCTTCCATGCAATATATAAAAGTCGGCCTTTTTTCGGTCGACAGGTACGAGAAGGGTGGGAAGGGTTGGTGCATTGTCGTAACATATGTGTAACGCGCGATGGGCGTTACCGTGGTTCTTGCGGTCCTCTTCACCTAACCGCCTTCCCCGCGCTGCGCACTTCTTTTATCCCTTTTTTTCTTTTGTTTTTTCTTCCTTCGCGGTATACCTTCCCGTTCGATCTACGCGGACCGCGACAACCTTGTGCGCGCCTTCCTAAAAAAGCTCTCTCTCTCTCTCTCTCTCTCTCTCTCTCTCTCTCTCTCTCTCTCTTTTTCTGAGAGAAAAGGCGAGGGACAGCAGCGTGGTCGCGGGCGACAGCGCTTCGAGAGGACCTACGACGAGAGCGCGCGCCGCACGGTAATTGCCGGTGGATCCTCGGGATGCAGCAGCAGCAACGATGCAGCCCCGATTCACGCAACTCGCGCCTTAGGCGATCTCCTCTTTCGTAATATATAGTGGGGGGGGGGGGGGGGGGGAAGCGACAGGATCGAATAGAAATAATGGTCTTGAAGTTTGCATCGTTGGAACGCAACGAAAATTCTTTGTTATATTTTTATTTCCCCATTTTTATTATTTCACGAAATCTTTTTTTGCTGATTCAAATTCTAGATATTTAACCCATCGTTGACACCCTTATATTTGGCCACGATTTTGACACACTGGGTCAATTTAACCCGGATAGTCCACTTCATCCACCTGCCATTAACAACCCTTCGATATGTTTTGATTGCAAAAATGCTTTAAGGGGTAAGGCCACTGTAACGGCCCAAAAAAAAGGTTTTTTCACTAATTTTTTGCTTCCGAAATTGAAGGTATTTGAAAAAAAACTTTTAATGGTGTTATCGGGCATACATTAAACTTTATTATAAAATTTTTTTACAGTAAAAAAAAACAAAATGGCGGTTCCACAGCTATCTTCCCGGGACATGTTTTGCTTCCAGGGCTCCGCGGCACGCAGCACCACTGGTGCACTTTTGAATCTAGAACAAAAAAAAACCATTAATCTAGAGGGCTATAGCTAGAGAATGTCGATCGGATTTTAAAAAGTATCAATTTTTGTGGATTTGGCGTGCGTTTGAAAAAAAAAAATTGATTTTTGACGAAAAAAACGGCAAGTTTTTTGTTAATAAAAAATCAATAAATAAAGTTCTTGAAAATTCCGATCGACATTCTTAAGATAATGTAAATGTTCACATCTGGTTAAAATTTCAAGTAAAAAAAATGAAAATTGTTCGAGTTATGCTGCGTGCCATTTTGAAAAACCATGTTTCGAGAAAAACGCGTTTAAAGTTTTGCGAATAGTTTTTTATTGGAAAAAATTTAAAAAAGAAGTTAAAAGGATTTAAACTATTTTTAAACTAGAGGGTTTAAACTATTTTTTAAGCCAATAAAAAAAAATCAATTTTTCAAAAAATTTACAGTGGCCTTACCCCTTAAATGTTCAAAGTTTTGATTGCAAAATGTTAACATTTCTCAATATGTGTGCATAATTAAAAATCGGAAAGTATCAAATTAAACCGTTAAAACGAATTACTGTAAATGTTCAATTTTGGCAAGGTGAGCATTTTACCAAAAAAATCAATTTTTGGCATATTCTCAAAGTATACATATTTAAGGGAATGAGACGGACGATTGAGTGAGAACAGGTAGCGCAACGATTCCAATTTTTAAAAAATGCCTTAATTGCAGTAGCTATCGTTGTACGTGGCCGTTTTCCAAATTTAGTTTTTTAAGACCCTGGATATAATCCAAAATTTCGCCAAAACACTTTTTTTAACATCCGCCTTTTAATATTTTTTTTACCGGTACTATATTCATATAGATTACAAAACTGCTTTACTTTTATTTTTCAGACGAACCATTGTCAAGTTATTGATCTGACCGTTGGGCCACATTCTTCATACAGAGGTTCTATTATACCTCACTAGCGTAGTTAATTTTTATTGAAAAAAAAATTACATGAAATAAGTTCAATGTATGCTCCATCACACTTTTTTTTCCAAATATCAAATAAATAATGTAGTAGATAAAACAAATTCGGAAGAAATGCCCTTTTTCGGTCTGTCACAATGATATTTTCCTTAAAAAATGATGAAGGGACTTTCGTAGCGAAGATTTACCACTAAAAATTTGGGCCATTGAAAAATAATCACTTTCGTGGTATTCCAGCTATGCAAACTTTAATCTTATTAGAAACAGGCTGCTACAGAATTGATGTTTTGAAATTTGCATCGTTGGAATGCAATGAGAATAAAGTCTTTTTAATTGTTAACATTTTTTTTTCCTTTTCAGGTTGAGAAGAGTCAATCAAACGTTACGAATTCTCATTAGAGCCATACAGCTTCAATTTTCAAAAAAGGCTTTGAATAATGATAGAGACAAGAGAGTGAAAAATGACGAAAAAGCTTCTTGCATTCCCACGATGCAAGCTTTAACGTCATACAGCATGAGCCCTGTTATCGCGCGATGCAACTCACTTCCGGTTATTCGAACTCTCGTTTTGTAATTCTAAAGTTCCACCACGACCAACCGATCAAGCGTCCTCAGACATTGGATGCTGTCGAAGTTCGCATATTGTGGAAGTTTGCATTGTTGCAACGAAATGAAAATTGTTCGTTATTTTCCCATTTCTTTATTTTTATAACTACATAAATTCTGTTTGGTGCAGGTTCATGTTACGGATCTCTAATCAGGATCTCTAATTTGAAAAATATTTCAATAACTTTTGCAGTCTAAATTTGCTGGAAAATTTGGCAAATGCGAAAAAAGATCTTTTCGTTGCGTTACGACGATGCAAACTTCAATAGGGTGAACTTGCATCGTTGGCACACATGGACAAAAATTATTTTTTTTAAATCGCAAAACATTATTCTGGTCGGTTTGGGCTACGAAAGTTATGCAAACGTTTTTCAGGATTCATATTTTTCAATCCACGTCATAAATTAGTGAACAAATATTTCCTATAATAATGATAATAAAAGAACAAGCGAATTTTCGTTGCATTCCAACGATGCAATCTTCAACACACTGACATTTTACCTACCGAGAGCAATGACAAAAATGTTCAAAAATGCAATTTGGTCGTCCAATTGTGATTGAGCCTGTAGCGAGGGTCGAAGACGCTACACGGGCATTAAAAGGCTCCCCGGGCAGAGGGAATAATACACAGGGGGGTGCAGGGAAGGTGGATCAATTTTGTAGGACGTTTTGGCGGTCGATGTCAATGTCGTCGTCGTCGTCGTCGTCGTCGTCGTCACCGTCGCACGTCAAGGAAACCCTCGAGTATACTCGCTCTCTGTGATCCTCTCTCATACATATGCATAACGAAAATTTGCAGCCGAGTGATCTCGGGCTTCCGTCACGCGACCCTACGGTGTATACACGCCGCGTATACGTATGTACACACACGCACACCCACACTTGACACAAACACACACACACACACACGCGCGCGCGCGCGCGCACACACACACATACATATCCTCCTCTCGCCGCAGGATCTTTCGCGCGAAGAGGATCCTTCCACGCTTCGACGATTATCCTCTCTCACGATTATTATCGTTGTATCGTGAGGGCGCGTTCAATATTTTCTCTATCGATTTTACAGTTTTTCGGTCATGACACGAGAAAGCGTAGAAACAAAAAAAAGACAATTACTGTCTTTCCATGCATTTTCGACGATGTTCAATGAAAATTTAAGACGACGGAAAAACCGAATTACCTTCCGGTGAATTCATAAAAATGCGCAGGAAGTGGAATTATCGTAAATTTCGTGTTTAACAGATTTGGTGGCCGCGTTCGATCGGTGTGCACTTTGGCGTCGGCCTCTTGGAGAGAATTTCGGCAATAAGACGGGGTGCGTTGAAGAGGGCAACTTTGATGTGGTATGGAACTGTTTCCGGTCCAACCGGATATTCGCACTGTAATTTTGAAACTTTCGCTCCTTGCCACCACACCCATACATCCATAGCGTTTACACGTCGAACCTCGAGCTGTCAGTTCTGACCGGAAAGCAAACCATAATTCGTGAAAGAAAAAGAAAAAAGACCGCGTTACTTGCAGGAAGAGGACGACGACACGAGGCGACGTTGAAAACGATCAATTATATGGGCCCGGACACATGCGATTATTTCGTAACGCGAGGCACGGTAATCAATAGCATTATTAAGGGGTTAGGCTACTGTGGAAATGAAGAACACTCGTACGTTGCTTGAGACATCTCAAATTAAAAAGGAAGGTCCAAAACATGGTGCAGAAATTGCAGATTGATGGTAAACTTGTTTACAAAAGATAAGTTATGAAACTTCAAGGTTGTTGCTTAAAAATATTGTGGTAAATAGATATTAATGAAAATTTTACTAATCGTCATGGTATATTTTCTGAGTATACTGGCAACAGGAGAACGGAGGTTCCCGCACTCGTTTATTGAGTATTAAGTTTTTACGTTTACATCAATCTCCACTTGTTCGCATTGGTTGTACGGGGCAACGTCGTTACCGTTTCAGTTTCTCGCGTATACCTTCTACATTTATGAATAAAGCGACCCAAAAAACGAATGTTATGTGTAGGATAGTGTACAGAACAATATTACCAAAAAAATAGACAGGTTACGTATCTAATCAAGGAAAATGTATCAAAAATATGGGACCAGTTTACTAAAAAGTGAGGCTTGTTTAGGAGTATGTATTATAATGTGGCAATGTTGGAACTATCGGAATAGCAGAACCAATCGAAAACCTAGCGCGCCAATTTGAAATACATTAAAGTCAAATGCGACTAAGGGGAACTCATTCATTTATTTATTGTGATGTATTCCCTTTTTTCTAGTTTCGGTGAGCATAGTACGATGCTTGTGGGCACAATCACTGACAAATCCTCTTTTCCATCGGAAACTTTGCGGTGCACTAATATTTTTTTCTGAATCATTTGTTGCCTCCTTTTGCCCTGGCATAACCTCTGAAAACGCCGACCGGCACGGAATGCACGTAACACAGCTGCGACCTGTGGCCGTTACTACAGTCAACCTAACAGCCTCGAATTACTACCGAACCGTGCGCCGTTGCCAAAGCTCCTGTTTGTGTTAATAAGATTTTTCAACATTCAATTTTCTGATAATCCTAACTCCGTCAAATGACCACATATGTTAATAATAATTACGATTATTTACCGTATATTTGAAAAATTTCGCGATATTCAGTCCTGCGAGTCATAAATATTTAGCTACAATGAGTTGGTACTGGTGACGTCACACAATAATGTAGTAGCGTAGGAACTTCGTTTCTCCCCCTACCCTTCAAAAATGATTTAGCAACAACCTTAAAAGCGTTTTTCTCGAAACCATATTGCTCAAAACGGCGTATACGATTTCTTGACATCTACCCGAGTGGAAAACGTAACTCATCACCGCACCGCCTAGCCACAAGCTAGTAAAGTTATGTTTCGAATTCCCTATTAGCTGGCCGTTTCAGCCGTTGACTGCCCAGCCTTGTAACGCTTTGGTCGTGTAGTGCCTGAATACAAAAAATTAGATGGTGACTAGATAGAAAGAAATATCTCCCGGCTGTATAATATTTCTGACCTAGCCATGACATACACTGGCGGAAAAATTCTATTCATATTAACCCATTAACGCCCAAGAATCGCGATTTTTTCCTTAATTTTCAAGCCAGATTTTTATTATATAAAAAAATCATAAAAAATGAAGAGATACGTTCCCTAGTATTTTCGGAGGTGCTCTTTCAGAATCTGGGTTCAAAATCGGGTTTTGTCCATTAGGAAAAAAAAATATGGCGGCTTTTAAACAAAAAAAACAGGAAAAATCGATGACACTTAAAAAAAAAAAAAATTTTCACCTCGACGCCGTTGAAAAGTCCGGTTTTTTTTCAACCCTGGGTGCATAGAATAGTGACGATTGAACAATAAATTTTTTAAATTCGTCGTTGTCAACATTTTCAGCTCCAAAATGGCGCTTTTCACCCCCTGAGTGACATGAAAAATTTCACGCTCGGTGTCCCAAATGAAAAGTAGTTGGATTTGGACGAAAATTGGTACTCGGAGGTTTTTGAGGTCGCCGATTACGATTCTGTTCTAGAAATTCCGAAATTCAAAATGGCCGATCCAATATAGCGGACACAAATGCAAAAGTTCATTTGAATTGGATAAAATATGGCACTCGGGGGTTTTCGAGGTCGCTGATTATGATTCTGCTCTCAAAATTCCGAAATGAAAAATGGCGGATCCAATATGGCGGACACAAATGCAAAAGTTCATTTGAATTGGATAAAACGTTGCCCTCGGGGGTTTTCAAGGTCGCTGATTATGATTCTGCCCCCAAAATTCCGAAATTCAAAATGGCGGATCCAATATGGCGGACACTAATGCAAAAGTTCATTTGAATTGGATAAAACGTTGCCCTCGGGGGTTTTCGAGGTCGCTGATTATGATTCTGCTCTCAAAATTCCTAAATTCAAAATGGCGGATCCAATATGGCGGACACTAATGCAAAAGTTCATTTGAATTGGATAAAATGTGGCACTCGGGGGTTTTCGAGGTCGCTGATTATGATTCTGCTCTCAAAATTCCGAAATTCAAAATGGCGGATGCAATATGACGGACACAAATTCAAAAGTTCATTTGAATTGAATAAAACATGGCATTCGGGGGTTTTCGAGGTCGCTGATTGTGATTCCGTTCTCAAAATTCCGAAATTAAAAATGGCGGATCCAATATGGCGGACACAAATGCAAAAGTTCATTTGAATTGGATAAAACGTGGCACTCGGAGGTTTTCGAGGTCGCTGATTATGATTCTGCTCTCAAAATTCGGAAATTAAAAATGGCGGATCCAATATGGCGGACACAAATGCAAAAGTTCATTTGAATTGGATGTAACGTGGCACTCAGGGGTTTTCGAGGTCGCTGATTATGATTCTGCTCTCAAAATTCCGAAATTAAAAATGGCGGATCCAATATGGCGGACACAAATGCAAAAGTTCATTTGAATTGGATAAAACGTGGCACTCGAGGGTTTTCTAGGTCGCTTATTATATTTCTGCTCCCAAAATTCGAAAGCCTTTGGGTATTTAACTACCTGGTATTTTCAGGTATTTAAATACCCAAAGGCTTTTAAATTTTGAGAGCAGAATCATAATCAGCGACCTCGAAAACCCCCGAGTGCCACGTTTTATCAAATTCAAATGAACTTTTGCATTTGTGTCCGCCATATTGGATCCGCCATTTTTATTTTCGGAATTTTGAGAGCAGAATCATAATCAGCGACCTCGCAAATCCCCGAGTGCCACATTCCATCCGATACAAATGAACTTTTGCATTTTTGTCCGCCATATTGGATCCGCCATTTTTAATTTCGAAATTTTGAGAGCAGAATCATAATCAGCGACCTCGAAAACCCCCGAGTGCCACGTTTTATCCAATTCAAATGAACTTTTGCATTTGTGTTCGCCACATTGGATCCGCCATTTTGAATTTCGGAATTTTGAGAGCAGAATCATAATCAGCGACCTCGAAAACCCCCGAGGGCAACGTTTAATTGGTTATTTTCCAATTCAAATGAACTTTTGCATTTGTGGCCGCCATATTGGATCTGCCATTTTTAATTTCGGAATTTTGAGAGCAGAATCATAATAAGCGACCTCGAAAACCCGCGAGTGCCATGTTTTATCCAATTCAAATGAACTTTTGCATTTGTGTCCGCCATATTGGATCCGCCATTTTTAATTTCGGAATTTTTAGAGCAGAATCATAATCAGCGACCTCGAAAACCTCCGAGTGCCACGTTTTATCCAGTTCAAATGAACTTTTGCATTTGTGTCCGCCATATTGGATCGGCTATTTTAAATTTAGGAATTTTGAGAACAGAATCGTAATCAGCGACCTCAAAAACCTCCGAGTACCAATTTTCGTCCAAATCCAACTACTTTTCATTTGGGACACCGAGCGTGAAATTTTTCGTGTCACTCAGGGGGTGAAAAGCGCCATTTTGGGGGTGAAAATGTTGGCAACGACGAATTTAAAAAATTAAATGATTGTTCAATCGTCACTATTCCATGCACCCATGGTTGAAAAAAAACCGGACTTTTCAACGGCATCGAGGTGAAATTTTTTTTTTTTTAAAAAGTGTCATCGATTTTTCCTGTTTTTTTTTGTTTATAAACCGCCATATTTTTTTTCCTAATGGACAAAACCCGATTTTGACCCCAGATTCTGAAAGAGCACCCCCGAAAATACTAGGGAACGCATCTCTTCATTTTTTATGATTTTTTTTATATAATAAAAATCTGGCTCGAAAATTAAGGAAAAAATCGCGATTCTTGGGCGTTAATGGGTTAAATAGATCCTATGTGAGTTAAATATTGTTTTGGCAGCGTAATTTTTTTCAGCTACTCACTGGGAACAAAAAATTAGTTGACGACTAGATAACAAAAATCTTACGGCTATATATATGTAAATTTTCGTAAATTTTTTTGCAGTGTATTGACATTATTGCCCCCTCTTATGATATTCTTCGTTATTAATTAAATACGGCTATGATATTTGCGCTGTGCATATATTAATGATTCAATCTTAAAATATTTCAGGCCAATGCTTACGCGTAACGTGGTTTCGATGCCGGGACCTCTGGGTGATGAGTTGCTACGTTGTCCACTGACATATGAGCCAGTTCTACTTGTTCAGTTTCTGAATTTTCGTATCGTCTACATATGTTACAAAACACAAAGATGGATTATTGGAAAATGAGTGGGTCAACAAATGTAAATTACGTTATCGGAGCAATAACTTATTTTCGTTCGCATTGAGAGAGATAATCGCATAGAATTACATAACCTTAAATTGTATTGGTCCGGTCATTGATTCTGGCTAGTGCGGTCGCCGTTGACTAGTGTTGGCTAGGTCATCGCGAGATAGCGACTTGAAGATATTTTTCATTCGTAATGCCTTCTATAACTCAAGTTGCTTAGCCAGCCATGAGTCAATCGTTCGATGGAACGGCACGTAGTCACATAACCTCACTTTATCATTTGTGGCCAAGATCGGCTGGGCACTCACGAGCGAAAGGGCCATAACCGCAGTTAAGTTGTGTCAGCTACATGATGGCGAGATACCCACTTGAAATTTTTTCACTTGCAACGCCATCTAATACTTGCATTGGCTAGCCAGCCATAAGTCATTTGCTTGATGGATCTATTATAGGTAGTCACATAACCTCACTTCGTAATTTGTGACCAACATCGGCGGGGCAGTGACTGGCCAAGGCGTTCATAGCCGCAGTTAGCTAAAATAGGTCATGACGAGATACCCACTTGAGATTTTTTTTTCATCCACAACGCTATCTGTAATTCAAGTTGCGTAGCCACCCATGAGCCCATCGCTCGATGGTCACAAGTCACTTTGTCACAAGTGACTTTGTCACTTGTGATCAAGATCGGCTGGGCAGTGGCTAAACAAGGGCTGGACAACAAAACATTCAGGATATTACGAGTTCATAGCGAGACAACCATTGGTCACTTCGTATAAGCTGAATTGAGCGAGCCAGTTACTACGTCATAATTCAGACAGACTAGCGGAATTTTCACTCGGGTAATGGATGGAAAGCCTTGAAATTTGGTACACTTGGTCAGTGTAATAGTAGTTTAGTCATGACTAATGCTTTTAGGTTTGAAATTTTGTTTCCATTCGTTATTAACAATAATGTTATTTTTCTTCGTGGAATCGAAAACAAAATGTTTCTTTGACTAATTGAAACACGATAACAAAAAAAGCTTGATCAAGTTTGAGCCATCATTATCTATTTTAAAAAACTCGTGTTTTTGTTTTTGATAAACCAGCCGGTCAAAATCAAATACACCGTTGAGCTCCTCACATTCAAAAGTCCTTCACCAGGTTGTTTATAACTTCTCCAATTATTAATCCTTTCCTTATGAAATTTGGTACAAAACTGGTTGATGTACATCAAAACGATCATTTATTGTTCAAAGGTATATAAGGCCTTTAAGGAGTTTCGGGACAATTGACGAAATGTTACACTTTGATTTCAATTTATACGGAAAATTATTTGTTATATACTGACGCACGCCCCAAATTTAAAATTGATCTTCTATATATCGTTTCTATAAAATTAGCAATTTTCACATTTCATTTGTAAAAGTTGGGCAAGTTTTTCACATTTCATAAGCGTAGGCTATGTTCAAAGTCTTTTCTGAATCGTAAATTTGGCAGAAACGGTGTAAACAAACGAACGACTAAACATTTGAAGGGGGCACTCACTATATGACAAAGAATTTACTGTATAAATTTGAATCAAATGATAACATTTCGTCAATGGTCCCGAAATTTCTTAAGGGGGTAATTTCATGTGACAGGTATTTTTTTGCTTTCTTTGGGAATTTTTCTTTATGAACCATTAAAATACACTATCGTTGAACTTCTACCACACATGTATTAACATTTTTACAGCCCCACAAACCTTTATCAAACAATAATAACGAGTTGAATCGACTTTACACCGTTCGGAAGATGCTCACGTGTAAAAAAAGGTGGCTGACAGCTGCCATGATTCTGGAGGTTTTGCTCATCTGAAAAGAAAAAAATCAAACGGCATTTTAATTTGTAGACTAAGGAAATGTTGACTCACCACGTCCAAGCGACGTTAGTCTGCTATGCTGGGTCCATATTACACGCACACATTTCTTGCAATCTATGCAGAATGTTTTTTCCTTCGTTTTTTTAGACCTGTCGCATGAGGTGACTGCCTTAATAACGCTGACTTTCCGCTCGTTATAGTAGCCTGACCCCCTTAAAGATCATTGGCGATGACAACCACGTCCTGAAAACTAATTTATATTACCGCTTTCGTAAACCGGCAATATGTTTTACCACGTTTTTTTAACTCGCTTTCTTGTCTGTTTGTTTGTTTGTCTGTTCGGTGCAACTTTTGCTATTGATTTGAAACTCAAACAGTTAGAGAGAGAGAGAGAGGGGGGGATGGAGGGTGGGAGGGGGCGGGGGGGAGAGGGAGAGGGAGAGAATCCTGAATAAAAATAATGAATAAAAATAAACAAAGAAATAAAATACTGTTTAGTGAATGAGACAAAATAATTTTTAAAATAATTTCCTTTCGATATACCACGTTTTTAAAATTGACAAAGTATCAAATAATTTACCCCAGTCCCATACAGATTCCTAACCTCATATAGATTGTCCTAAAAATGTGTGATTGTTAATTTTAAATACCTATCAAAATATTTGTAACATTTACAATGAAAAGCGTGAGGCTCACTCCTTACTGTTACACGGCTGGAAATTTAGTTATGGCGCTGATCACGCTCGGATCAGGTTGCCAGACTGCCATTATATGGCGCTAGCATGGCAACCTGATCACGACGTGAATAACAATGTAACGCTGTTCCCGATAACGGCGGGATCTGGCAGCCTGGTTACGCCCAAATCCGGCAGCCTCATTGGGTCGCTAGTATGGCAACCTGATCACGGCGTGAACAAAAATGTAACGCTGTTCCCGATAACGGCGGGATCTGGCGGCCTCATTGGGCCACTATTCTGGCGCCTCATGATAGCGTGTATACAGCTGCCTGATCGGATGTATTAATATTACAGAAAATATACGGAACGAATAACATACAACTTTTTTTGTTTATTGAATATTTAAGACCAACAGTTTAACAAAATATAAATTTTTGAACTTACTGACAGTCTTTTGTTTTTTTGTTCTTATTTTTGTTAATTTTTATTATTATTCTTATATTTATTATTTTTATATTTTTGTTTATATATTTATTTAAAATATATATTTAAAGGCTAGATCCGTACACTTGTGGTCATTCTTTTTTTTGTCGTTCTGAGCGGTGCCCGTTCCAGTCCTTCGCGTTGTTCAGCACCTTGTCGACAGCTTACTGGACTTGATTTAAATAATGGCAGTCCATCAATATTAAATTGTAAATACAAAATCTTTTTTCTGTGGATATCTGTATTCAGATACCTCTGAAAGTAATTTTTCATGCCAAAGTACACAAAGTGACCATTGGTTTCACCATTTTCGTCTGTAAAATCGACTATTTCGTATGTAGCTGAATCTGTTTTCAAAAAAGTTTTCGCTGACTGGGGTAAATTAGGTAAAATCTTCGTCGCAAAATTTTCAACAAACCGTCAACTTGAGTGTGTGGGTTAATGTTGTTGATGACCCATTCTCGCAGTTCTTCAACTTCATCCCTGTTCCTACGTTGCACATTTTCTTGACCCGGCTCTTCATCTTCGCTGCCATTAAGATCCTCTCCGCTGACATGGGGATCTTCTTCGCTGCCGTTCGAACCCTCTTCGCTGACATGGAGATCTTCTTCGCTGGGGTTGAGATTCTCTCTGCTGACATGGGGATCTTCTTCGCTGCCATTAAAACCCTCTCCGCTGGCATGGAGATCTTCTGCGCTGCCGTTCGAACCCTCTCCGCTGACATGGAGAGCTTCTTCACTGGGGTTGAGATTCTCTTCGCTGACATAGGGATCTTCTTCGCTGCCATTAAAATCCTCTCCGCTGGCATCGAGATCTTCTTCGCTGGTGTTTGAATTCTCTCCGCTGGCATTAGGATATTGTTTGCTGGTAGCTTTATCAAGACTTTCCTGATCTTGAATTTTATCATTCGGGCCTCTTTCTGTAAATATTCAAATTTTTCGTAAACAAAATAACGTATATCATTCTCATTTTTCAAATTATATTTTATATTGATATTATACTATTTTTAATTTTTAATTTTACTTTTATTTTTTAATTATATTTTATATTGATATTATTCTATACCCAAGTGTATAAAAATTCATAAAGTTTGTAAAAGTTGAAAAAAGTAAGGTTATACATACTTGGTACTTGTACCGATGATCGGGAGTCGTCAACTTTTTTCTTCAAACAACATCTCCTAACACGCAGCCGTGTCAAATACCGCTTCCTCTCTTTGTGATTCATAACGTTTTCACTTTATGTGCTCCTTTTTATATTTCGTGAAAACTTTCAAGTTTTAACCCAAACACGATGTATGAATTTCCAGCCGGGTATACAATGACACATGTGCAAGCATATATATACAGTTTTTAAATGCAACACGAGCGCCACCACTTTACCGCTAGCCTGAGCACTGCCATGCATGGGCCTCCTAATAGAGCCATATTAGGGCACTGATAAGGCAAACCACATTATGGCCACTTTCAGGTTTGCCATAAGTTTGCCTGACCTGTGACTGCCTGTTAACGGCAGGCTCACGGCCGAATCAAAATTCCCGTAATACGGATAGCCACACAGCTCCCTCATTACGGCCCGATCATAAGTCTGGCTAGCCTGAACAAATTTCCAGCCGGGTATCTATTGCAGGCGCCACACGTTTTTCGTTTTCAATGTTACCCGTATTTTCATAGATATTAAAAATGTACAATCCCAAATGTTCAGGAGAATCTGTATGAGGTTAGGAGAAATTATTTTATACTTTTTAGTCCGTCTTAAAAACATGGTATATTTTACAAAACTTGATTTAAATATTTGTCCTTCAAAATATCGCAGGCAAACTTTGGCAAGTCACAACCTTCTTACACTCGAGAATAGCTCGAGGAAGAGCAACCTCTAGCTTCCTCGGAACTGCTGACGAAAAATCGTGAAATTCTCCCCGCTGCCACCTTTCGTTTAAGTGCCGCGGAGGACGAAAATTTGCGCGTTGATATATGCGAATGCATATACATATCGAGAAGGAGATCACGCGCGAGCAGGCAACTGACAATATTGAGTAGAAGATTACCCCATGGGGGGCTCCCGGGCCGATAATGATGATTGGTTGGAACGATTTCGTTGCAGTTTCGCGGCTTCTTTGAGTGACACGCCATCTCTCTGCACCCCTTTGCTATTCCTTCTTCACTCTCTCTTTCTCTCCTTTTCTCTCTCTCTCTCTCGCTCTCTCTCTCTCTCTCTCTCTCTCTCTCTCTCTCTCTCTCTCTCTCTCTCTTCCTCTCCCTCTATCTCTTCTCCCTCTTCTCGTTTTTCCAGCTCCCGTATACAAATCCTTTTTTCCTATTTTTCATATCGCCTGATTGTTTTTTCCACCTGGAGAAAGTTGGGACAACTAGCGCGCTCGTTTCGCTGCTACTTTTTTTTCTTCTTTTGTTTTGTTATTTCGTTGATTCGAGGCACATCCATGTGCATGCAAGACATCCCGCGCCTTCTTCGGTCCGGGGGATGCTCATAACGCGTCGGATGCACGCAACGTGCAGTGCTGTGTGTCGAAGCGACACCTCGACACGTTTTTTTCTCTCTACTCCCCTTTTTTTATCCCATTCGACCGAGAATTTTTTGTTTTTCTTCATAAAATTGTTATTGCGTTACCTTTGGTACGAGACTTGATTTTATATGGAAGAAGAGTTGATTTTTTGCCATTATTGGCATCGTAAATATTTCATGAATCGCGAGAGCTGTCGGGAATATCGAGAGAAAAAAGATGGAGAGCCAAAAGACATACATATGTATGTGCACGGTCGTCCAAGTGCCTCCCGTTGCGCCGAGAGCGCTTAACATCTCAAAAGGTATGAAATCGAGAACGAGAGACACGGCCGTAATACCCGAGAAGATCTCCAAATCTCGCGACGCGATAACCTTTATTACAATTACAAAGCGTCCCAGTTATTATACGTCTCTCTCCATCTCTCTCTGTCTTTGGATACAGATCCCTCGGAGTTCAAAGATCACAAACTCTCTCTCACTTGATGTCTCATTCTCCCGCCTCTCTCTATACCTTCGTTGTATTAGGTGTACAAATAAGTTTTCGGCCTGAGAATAAAAACAGCTGCATTGAATATTTGAACGAAAAAAAATTTCCTCCAGCTCTGGGTATCATATCATACCAACTTAGTAGGCTATTTTTCTCGTACCAACAGCTCAATATAACCTGAAAATAAACATCGCGAACACAGTAAGCAAAATGAGTTGCAATAACGCGCATATCGGGCACTGTATGCTTCCCGCGTTCAAATTGAAAAACAAAAATATTTCCGAGGCTGAGAGAATGTTCGTCAGGCATTGGGGGAAGATGCCGTATCCATTAGCACCGTGAACAAGTAGTTTCAAAGGTTCCGGAGTGGAAATTTTGTCCCCTACGAAGGAGAGAGCAGGACGACTAAAAAAATTGACGACGAGCTTGCTATTACATTACGAGGTACCCACCAAGATATTTCCAAGTCGTTTAAAAAAGCTCGGCAAGATTCAAATGGTGGGCTTCTGGATTACGCACTTGCCCACGGAAATCAATAAAGCCGGACGATACGACACAGCTTTGTCTTTGTTCTCTCGCTTCGAAAGGAAATACTTTTCGCACGAAATAGTGACTGGCGACGACTCGTGGGTGCTATGTGACAATCCAAAAAAACGTAACTCGTGGGTTAACCCTGTTGAACCATCCGGATCGAGCCAATATTCACGGTGAGAAACTTCTTCGGTGACTATCAACCGTATTTGTAGTCGTTCCTTGAGGGGTGAGATGCAGAGGCGTGAAAAAACGAGCATTTTGAATAATTTTTTTTAGTCATTAAGTTTGTTTTACAAAAGTGGTTACACAGACTTTTTATGCTATATTTCAACTTGACTTGTGCAAATTTTCAAAGAAAAATATTGATTATTTATAAAAAATATCGCCATCTTTGTAGACCCCCTTCGGCATGTAGGGCTTTGCGACGACCATCATAAAATTTTACTGGATCATCTGAAATCAAAGAACCAAAAAAAAATCATTAGTTTAATAATAAATCTAGTCCTTAATCGAAGCTTTCTTTTAAATTAACAAAATGGCGGCTTCCGACAGATAACTTTCCATTTTCGACCAAAAAGTCGCTCGTTTATCGTTAAAGAATAGAAATTTTCAACAAAAATAAAAATCCTTCTGATAAGGACTAGTTTTTAATGCTATCAATAAGCACACCAAATTTCATCAAAATCCATCGAGTAACATTTCTAAAAGAGTTTTCCAACTTTACACTTGATTTATGTATAGAAATACGAATTTAAAAATTACATCGAATCATCAATTCCTGGCCCATACAATAGGGCTTCCAAAATATAAATTTATTGTTATCTTCGAAGCATGCTGCCTTCCCGGGTATTATCGTTTGCGTGTTTGTCAGCCACATCTGCCGACCGCTACCAGTCATGGGGACTCGACGTCCCTTCACTAATTGTGGGATATCCCGGAAACTATGCATAGGATTGACTTGAAATTTTCAGGGAATATTTTCGAAACATCATACTTTGAGAAAATGTAAAAAAATCGATTTTTTGAAAATTCTGACTGCATCTCACCCTTTAAGAAATAACGCCGGTTTGTTCTATGTTCTGAACAAAGAATTAGGAATAAGGATTCCTCAAGGTACATCTATGAATACGGGTGTATGGTGGGATTTGAAGGGTGTTCCGTACTTTGAGCTGTTCAAACCTGGTAAGACCATCACGGCTGAACGCTATGAACACCAACTGCAGCGTTTAAGTGACGAACTTGAGCGCAAGTGGCTTTATACACAAGCAAAAGCCCAAGGGCGGTCAAATAGCTGCATGACAATGCCATACCACACAGAGTGAAAAGGACCAGAGACGCTTTACATTCGTTGCGCTGGGAAGTTTTGCCACACCCGGCGTATTTACCAGACTTGGCTCCATCGGATTTTCACTTGTTCCGATCGTTCCAGCATAATTTGGCTGATAGCCACTTCAACATATTCGATGAAGTCAAAAATTCCATTACCGCCTTCATCGACGCAAAACCACAATCTTTTTACCGCCGAGGAATTCACAATCTGCCTGACCGGTGGGGGAAATGTGTGGAAGCAAATGGAGACTACTTTCCTGATCAAAATGTAACTTAATTTTAAGGAGATTGGGGACTATTGACGATTTGTTACCATTCGATTCAAACTTACACAGTAAATTCAATAGCATGCACTGAATACACCCTCCGAATTTCAAATCTGTAGGTCCGCCGTATAACCTCCAGACCCTCCATTCAGCCTGCTGTAGGCACTCCGAATACCCTCCGGACCCTCCATTCAACCTACTGTATCCGTGCCGTATACTCTCCAGACCCTCCTTTGAGCCTACTGTAGGCGCTCCAAATACCCTCCCGACCCTCCATTTGACCTACTGTAGGCGCACCATAGACCCTCCGGAACCTCCATACGCTAAGAGTATCGTAGCCCATCCATTCAGTCTATTAATGCTACATGTCGCAGGAATAAATAAAAACGTACATCGAATATACAGGTAGCAATATTTTTTAAATTTCTATACGTTTATTTTTCCCATACATGAACGTACTAACATAGTACAACGTAATGAACATTACGAATGAAAATTGTGTTTTTTTGCGCATAGTAAAAAAAACACCGTGAGTGTCACCAAACAAATGTAGGTAAAATAATGGAGCTTTTGACTGACTACATTTGGTGATACTCGGTTCTCTCGGAAGTTCGAGGATCTGGAATACCCATTCTCCCAAGTCCCATCTGGAATAGCCAACTCTCTTATCTGCACGAGTACCATAGAACGGATAATATGTCACTTATACGGGTAGCCTCATTAGAATCCGTAGGTGTCTTTATGTCAATTGATCATCACTCATTTATAGGCACGCCGGTAAATTCGATGGAATTAGAGTAAGTCTGGATATACAAGCCTTTTTCCACGAATCACCTATAAAATGATTATAAACAGATATTGAGAAACATTGATTGCTTGCGCGTTTAAATATTGCACTGATAATTTAATAAAGTGATGATATAATTTTACTTTCCGTGTAGTATTTATTCATCATCTGTCACATGGCGAAACAACTGACAATGCATATTTATTATAATGCATATGAACGGTTTTACATAAGAATTTTTTGAATAATTCTATAGTGGATTTTTCATCGCTTGACGTTGGAAGAATTTGTTTTTTGTTTCATTCAGATTCCGTGGGCTGCTTGTGGGTGAAACTGCACAACCACCCCTTGACACGCCTTTCTTTGAGGGGTGGTTTCCGCCCTTAAAACCGTTTTTCCGCAGAAAAAATACTTGTCTAATAGTTTTCAATGCTTCATCACATATATGAGTTAAACAAAAAGAAGGCGGACATTCATAAGTTATGTTCCTTGTCTCTACATTATGGCTACTTCGTCTTCCTTTACATTATGATAATTAGGCATCTCCCTATGTTAAAAAGTGTGTCTTCAGTTGTGCATTTTATTGAAACGATGTAGACTATCGATTTAAAATGTGTGTGGGGGGGGGGGGGGGGGTGCGTAAATTATATAACAAAGAGTTTAGTGGTTAAATTTGAATCACATGGTAACATATCGTCAATTGTCCCGAAACTCTTTAAGTAAATAAAACAATATTTTCATGAAAAAAAAGGTCGAAAAGTTATTTGTACATCAAATATCCAACAGCTCGGCTCCGAAATGCTTTCGCAGCTCTTTCATCCTAACACTACACAATCGTCCCGAATTTCACGCCTAAAATAATAACGTCGAAAAAAAATTGAAATGAGAGCGAAGAATATTTTTTTTAATATTTAACAAGAGAGAAGAGAAAAAAATTAAACAAATCCTCGAGACTACAAAGGTCAGACTTGTCTCGCGAATTTATTATTTATCGTAATGGAACGTTTACGGCCTACGTAAGATGAGAGTTCATTCCGTGATTTATCGTTAAAGTGTGCCGGCGCTAATTAATTTGAGAATATCCAATCAACCGATAGCTCTTTCTCCACGCCCACGCCCTCCCTCTCTTGCTCTCTTTGCTCGGACGACCACGTTCATGCTTAGCGTTAACTAAACAGAGATGCACGAGGGAGAAAGACACACGGTTTCGTGTTCAAGACCATATACCGTAATTTTCTCATTGCATGTGCATCCACACCCATCCACCTTCCCTCCGAGCCTTTTTCTTAACCCACCCGGGACAGAGAGAGAGAGAGAGAGAGAGAGAGAGAGAGACCCCACGTGGTCACTTTGCCAATTGATTGTTCATTTGTATTCGATCAAAGATTGGCCCCTATCATCACCTGTTGAACGATCAACCAATCGAAAAAAAAACTTCGATCGATCAGTTTAAAAAACTTTTTGCGCGATTCGTTGTTCGAATAATTCGAGTCTTACGCGCTCCCCTATTGGCGACGAAAGAAAGAAAAAAAGGAGTAAAATACGACGCTATATTTCCAAGCCATGAAATTATTTTATGAGAATTATTAAATTGTTACGTACGTGCGAAACGATTTGTACCCTTTTTTTTCATTTTGTCTTCATCGATAAACTCGAAGGGACCACCCGTTAAGCGAGAAGTAGCGAGCGGGCAAGGGAGCAGGGGGCTGGTTACCGCATATTGGTACGATGTGATTTACGGGTTCCCTGATTTACACTGATTACGGGCTCTCCCCGGCACGTCGCAAAACAAATATACCCATTCTCTCCTTCTTCTCACCGGCCTTACTCTTACGCTCTTTTTTTCCCTCTTCTTTCTCATCATCTCAATTCTCTTCTCTTTCGCCAAAGTCCTTGCCGCTCCACGGCTGCTCCCCTTACGCTTGTGTATCGATGCACCGGTATGGGGCATACGAGATTTCGGGATAAATTTGTCGATTTTTAAGGGGGGGTGGGGGGCTTTAGATAAGGAAAAAAATTGCCGATTTTTATGATTATTTTTATAGGGAAGATTTCTTCATCCATTTTGAGACTTAGGATATGTTTTATTGCTACTTTTGGCTGATCGGTAGAATTTTATTTATTTATTAATCTGTAAAAATGGCTTCGGTAGGGCACGGTCATCTAAACTGGATTTTCTAAACTGGCATGACGTATTGCTAAAAAACTAATCTTTCGATTTTCATGAAATTTCGTATAAATCTTTCTAACCTCATTGTCTAAAACATGACCTTACATGTATTTGAAAAATAAAAAAATATTTTTTTTTATCACAAAATGCAGCCATACTTTTGACGGAAAATTCAATCTTTTTTTTCTTGGTTCGTATGCTGCGTGTGAGTGTTATTGAAAGAAAAATCTTCGTTGGTTTTTTCAATTTATTCCCGCCGATCCTACTTGTCACGCTGTCTGACAACATCCACCGCAACCAGTTCTAAAAACCGTGCGATACCTCCGCCGTTTTTAAAGATAAATTAAAAAAACAATACCATACGAAACGTAGTAACGGGCCGGCCATATATTACGTCATCGATTTCTGCTGATTATTACCCCCCCCCCCCCCCCGAAATCACCCTATCCATACTATCGTTAGAATCCAATTATCATTACCGTCATCCAACGACCAGACCCCCCCACCCTCCATTAAAAATGTGACGTAATTTATGGACGGCCCCTAATAAAACATACCCTAATTCTCAAAAATAGTGAGAAAAATCTTTCCTTAAACAAATCATGAAAATCAGCAATTTTTTCCTTGTCCAAAAGTGCCCCCCCCCCCCTCCTAAATAACGAAGGGAGGAAACGAAAAAAAGGCTTAAGAATCGAACAAAAATTGATAGACGTGAGAAAAAAATAGGAAAAAGTTTCACTGAGATGTTTGTCACCAAGGGAAACTCAAAGGACCATTCTACATATAGCGGCGAGGGGCCTCGACGAAACGCGCGCTCGGTAAGCAAAACGACGACCTGGTATGGCTAAGGACGACGCGAGATCGTTTGGCGCATGGTATACAACGGCCTGGCCTCCTTTTACTCCCTCGCTCCCCGTGCTGGATTCGAAATATTACGGGCCACGCATATTTCGCGCGCAATTTACCCGTTATTATCCTCGACCTTTAACGCTGTCGAAGGCACACGTTGGGCGCACTGCCTCGGTCGGCGCCCCTTTGATTTTTTAGCAAAAAAGAAGAATACGTCAAACATTCTTGAGGGACAGCACTATGACGGGTAAAAAATGGATTTTTTGAATTTTCTCAAAGCATCCACTACCGCCAAAAGTTTCCGGACACGTGAGATAATTGCAATATTGTCGATCTCTTTAGATAATTGCAAAATTATATTAGAATAATATAATTCATTGTATAGGGCTATATAGTATCTTCGTAAAATAATAAATAAAATGAATTATATTATTCTAACATTATTTGGCAATTATCCAGTGATCGAAAGTTTTGAAATTATCTAAAGTGCCCGGAAACTTTTGACCGGCAGTGTACATATTCAAGAATATGTGAAAAAATGTTTAAGTTGAAATATTGAAAATTAACGAACCTATATAGGAAAGGAAAGAATAGGAAGTTGCTGAAACTAATCGACTATCATTTTAAAACACATGCACAGAATCAGAAAACCCAAATTGCTTTAAATAAAGGAAACACTGCAGTTTTAAACACACATAAATAAAACCCAGTCAAATATTTTTTATGCCAATTTATTACATCTTATAAAAATAACGAAAAAGTACAGTGATTAATGATACATATTTTCGAAGTGCAAACCGTTAGATTGTGCACAAAAATCAATTCTCTTTTGAAAACTGTGAAGAACTGTGTCCAACATATCGTTTGTAATGCCGCGAACCACTTCCTGGATGACCGCGATCAGTTATTCTACTGTGCTGGGGTTTTTAGCGTAACAATGATCTTAAATGTAACCCCACAAGAAAAAATCACAAGGGCTCAGGTCCGGTGAGTACGGAGGCCATTCGAGTCCGCCTTGAGCAAATTTAGGGTACCCCAGACCGATTACTCGAGTCCCATATACGCGATGAATAGCTTCAAACACCTCATGAGTCCGGTGCGGCGTCGCTCCATCTTGCATGAAGTAAACATTTTTAACCAGTCCTCTCTTTTTTGCATAAGGGAAGAATTTCGTTTCCAAAAGCTGTTTGTAACTCTCTCCTGTTACCGTAGATCCCAAGAATTGCAAATAAATTCCTTTTACTGAAATCGCTGCTCATGCCGTTACTTTCTGTGGATGAAGGGACTTCGCTAGCGATATGTTGGGATTTTCCGTTCCCCAAAACCAGTAATTTTGCTTCTTTATGTACCCATTCATCCAAAAATGTGCTTCATCGAAATAAATAATCAATTTCTCATTAAGTTCTTTGGCTTCAAACATTCCCGTAATAGTGTTACAAAATTCGATGCGTTTCATCATGGCATGTTCAGTTAACAATTGATGAATGCTTATTTTATACGGATAAAAATTTAAAACATACTTCAAAATGTTGAAATATTTTGAAATAGTTGAATATTTAAATATATTGAAATATTTCGGAAAGCTGCTTAAGTAAAAATGAAGTAAAATTTTTCAACCATTCCCCTCTTATTTGCATAAGGGAAGAATTTTATTTCTAAAAGCTGTTTGTAACTCTCTCCTGTTACCGTAGATTCCAAGAATTGCAAATAAATTCCTTTTACTGAAATCGCTGCCCATGCCGTTATTTTCTGTGGATGAAGGGACTGCGCTAGCGATATGTTGGGATTTTCCGTTCCCCAAAACCGGTCATTTGGCTTGTTTACGTACCCATTCATCCAAAAATGTGCTTCATCAGAATAAATAATCAATTTATCATTAAGTTCTTCGGCTTCAAACATTCCCGTAATAGTGTTAGAAAATTCGATGCGTTTCGTCATGGCA
Organism: Ophion obscuratus; assembly: GCA_964007375.1. Classification (NCBI taxonomy): domain Eukaryota; kingdom Metazoa; phylum Arthropoda; class Insecta; order Hymenoptera; family Ichneumonidae; genus Ophion; species Ophion obscuratus. The sequence continues at coordinate 15,927,541 of OZ023324.1, forward strand.
TGTTCAGTTAACAATTGATGAGTGCTTATTTTATAAGGATGAAACTTTAAAAAATATTTCAAAATGTTGTGTAATGATGATTTGGTTATTTTTAATGCTTGAGCAGCTTTCCGAATCGAATCATTTCGATTTTGTTTGAAATAATTATCAACTTCGTTGATCTTCTCTGATGTAGTCACCGTAACAGATGGACCTGGCAACTCGTGCCTACCGTCCTGGAGTGTACCATACTTCACAAAGTTATCGATTATCCTATAAAAATTAACGTAAAATTACTTCAATGCAGTTTAATTGAATTGAAACACAAGTTGTGTGATAGATGAATATGAATAAATATTAAATTCTTACCTTTTCAGAGTGTTTTCGCTGGCAACTCTATGAGTTCCAAACTTAGTACGAAACCCTCTATACGCATTACTATAAATTTTTCCCCTCGAGAAGAAGCGCTCAATAAGATATACTTTTTCTTCCGTGGTAAGCTCACTCATTATGACGCGCGCGTACTTGCTTTAACCATGGCTAGAATAAAACTGCGGGGCCTCAGGTATCCGCCTTAGAAAAAGGGACCCATATTAAATTCATGGAGGGAAGAGACACTTATTTAGTTTTAGCAACTTCCTATTGGACACCCTGTATAATTGTTCGAATTTCAATTTACCCTCTTAAGGACAGGAGTGGTCGATATGTCGACCAGCTAGGGGCCACATAATATTTAGGCAAGGGGACTCACGAAAATCGAGCACCCTAAAGGAATCACATTTTCGCCACATCCACGTTGTTGATCCTGGGTCACGCTAAGAACGAAAGTTGGCGCATTTGTGAAAATAATGCACGATTTTTCTGTAATCTTCTTGTGACATACTTTGGGCAGTGACTATGTTTACTGACGAAGCTTGTTCTAGAATAACTGGCTTCCTTGAAATATTCTTTAGGTTAACATTTACGACATATATGCCTATTTTGTTGAACTCAGTGTATCCACAATGTGAGTATATAATTTTTGAGGCCAAACTCGCAGAGAAAAAAATTTGGCCTTGAAATAGCGATTTTCAAGGTCAAGGACGCCACCAGGATTTTTTCATTATTTTTTCCGTATTTAGCGCATCAAATTACATAAGAATACGCTTTCAATTTTTTGTAAATAAATTTTTAGAATTGGACTTTTCGTTGCGGACGGGGCTGGTCGATATGTCGACCAGCAGTTAGGCTTGGGACTCCAATTGAAAAATTCATCGATTTTCTTGATATCTTTCATGTTAAAAATGTCGATTTTAATGGAATTTTCCCCGTCCTTAAAATGTTCAGAAGGTTGGAGCGGTCCAGTTGAGTCAAATGACGGATTATAAATTTGTTTTCAATTAGTCTCAAAAAAAGCATCGAGGTATAGATAGATTTAACCTGTTGCTGCTAATTTTTCATAAAATATGTAATCAAAGGGAACAATTATGCACTCTTATATTTTTTTTAAGTGAATAAGAAAATCTTTGGTGTTGCTACCCACTTGAAAAAGTAAAAAATAATCAATGATTATTATGAAAAAAAACTGCGTTTCTGAATTCTTCATACAACTCAGAATGAAATTTTGAGTCATTTATAATTATACCTAATTATATTTATGTCACGAGTTATTTTAGTATTACCATTAACTAATATTACACGTTAGCAAAATAGAGAAGCGTCGGGGACATTGCGGTTGGCAGCAATGCTCTTCATTCGCCAGCCAAGATTCGTAATCTTTTAGCAAACCTCGCTGGTTCATTATTGAATATATTTGGTTTACGATGGGCAAGATGGGTTTTTTTTCTTCCAAATGTTTACAAAGGTTTGTTTGGGTTGAATCGTTATTAGAAAAGGTTGAACTTGGTACTAAATGGCCGAAAGATCACCCATAGCATAGATCACCCATAGCGTGAACGCTTTGCCCATCTGACCGCACGTAAAAGGGCATACGGTCGACATTTTTTAACTGTGGTGAAAAAATGTCAAAAAATTCTTACAGACTCAGCATCGTCGAGAAAATAGCATGTCCGTAGACACGTACACACACACACACACACACACACACACGCGCGCGCGCGCGCGCACGCACGCACACACGCATACACACACACACACACACGCGCGCGCGCGCGCGCGCATACACACACACACACACACACACACACACACACACACACACACACACACACAGTTAAATCTTGGATTGTGGCTAACGCTCCAACCTCCTTGAAAACACCAAAATTTCCGTAATTGCAGTAGCTATCGTGTATGTCGCCATTTTTTTAATTTGTATTTTTGAAGCTCTCGAATATAAATAAGGACGTCGCCAAAATTACACTCTTATTTATGAATCTCCGCCATTTCGTGATCTTTTTCTTCGAAGAACAGCTACGTATTACGTGAACTGTGAAGGCTCTGTTTTATGTTTTGTTATATCTGTTATTCCTCAATAACATAGTTAATTTTTAATTTTTTTATTTAAAATTTACATGGAATTAGTTCAATGTATGCTCAACAATATAGTGATTTTTCCAAATCCAAAGTAAATAATGTAGTAAACAAAAAAATCGGTAAAACGTCCTCTTTTCGGTCCGTCACAGTGGTGTCCTCCGTCACTTCTTTGTTCGTTTTTTTCTCGAACATTTTCGATTCTCTTCTTGCAATCGACCTTTTCAAGTACACTGTTGCGGCATTGCATCTTTGGGATTATCGCACACGTCTTATCTACCATTTCCCAACTCGTGTATTTTTTTTGTTCCGCATGTCTGTCCTCTTTGTTATTCTTGAGCTTCGAAGGGGAACGAAGAGAGAGAAAGAAAGAAAGAAAGGAAGATAGAGAGAGAGAGAGAGAGAGAGAGAGAGAGAGAGAGAGAGAGAGAGAGTAGGGAAAGGGCCAGGCCGCAGCTTCGTGGCTGAATCATAAATTCCATCCGGTAATGTAACGTCCGCCGCGATTATTTACCGATACTTATACTCGATGCGAGGGCGCGGATGTATACATGTATATGGGCCGTCAAGCAGCCTGCCTATATTTTTCCTTAGTGATCGCCTTACCTCTTGCGTGCGTCCCTTTCTGCACCCCCCCCGCAGCCGGCTTCGAGGACCGACGATTTCGAAATGTACCTTTTAATGATACGGACGGAAAAAAATAAATATGCGTGATTCTTATTTTAGCGTGCAAAATTGTCTCTTGGCTTGACGAGCTAGAGCTGAAGAAAAAGAATAATCAAGCGGCCTCTCGTGAGCTGTGCAATGAGAAAGAAAAAACGGATAAAAAAAACGAAAGAAAAAAAAGTCTGACTCGTACAGCCGCACGAAACGAATCCCCTCGAAGCGTCGGAAATAAGATGCTCGTTGCGCGCTCTACTGCCGCGCGCCGATTTTCTCGAAATCGTTCAAACCGTAATATACCTCGTAATTTTGCCTCCATTTACTTTACTCGCGCTCTCGTTTTCCGCTCGGCTCGTTTCGTCGCAAATAAAGAAAAAAAATAAAAGAGCAAAGCAAGAACAGATTCGTAAAGTATTATCGGTAAAAAGGATGATATGTATATATATATATATATATATATATATATATATATATAAGTGTGTGTGCGTGTGTGTGTGTGTACGGATAAAATATAATGACCAATGACACGTGATACGCGAACGAGGAATAATTTAGACATTTGACGTCTTTATTTGCAATTTATTCTTCTTCCCTTTACCACCGAGGGCGCAAATAATTTGGAACATCACCAGAAAATATGTGCGAAACCACACCATCGACAAGCTTAGTTGTTCGATTCGTTCCAATCGAGAAAAAAAAACAAAAAGGCTACCTCGGTATGTGTAAAAAATTCATTAAGAAAAAAATCGACAAATCCAATTAATTACGAAATCAATTCATTCATTGTCATCAAAGATATTGAATGCTGTGTGCGTTCGCAATAGAATTTTTTTTACGTTGATTCGTTTCCTTTTTAATTCTTTTTAATCAAATATACGTCGACGAGGGGTATATATGAATCAATAGTTGGTTGAAAGTGATCGTTACCGCCCGAACGCCGGATTAATTACCAAAACGTTGATTGCTGCACTGTGCCGGCTGTACCTCCCTCTCACTCTTTCATTTCCCTCCCTCTCTCGCCCCCGCGCGACCCCTTGGGATACACCGCAGGGGAATTTTATTCACTGTATATGTGGGAAAGCGCGACGGGACTCGTGCGCTAATGAAAATCCCTGGCGTATGTTTCCTCATGACTGTGTGTATGGGTGTGTGCGTTCGTGTGTGCGTGCGCGCGCTCGTGTGCGTGTGGGCGTGTGTGTGTCTGTGGGGGTGTATATGAGTGGGTGGGTGTAGGTGTGTGGGTGCCAGTGTGTGTGTGTGTGTACCTATAGTGTAGGCGGTATTGTGAAAATTGAAAGGATTTTCCACGAGTGCACTTTAGCGTTGACTCGTTTTCCAAAACCTGTGCCCGGGGGCGCGGCCCACCCTCTCGGTCTCTCCTTATCATAGGGGCGCGAGGGGGAGGTAGGGGAGAGAGCGGCTACACGACGAAAGGGTTGATTGTTTCTACTACTTGTCCAAATATACATATGCGCAACGTTAATTCGCAAATTAGTATATATAAGCATTATTATTACGCGAGAAACTGTGCGCGCAAAAAAAGAACAAAGTCTTATTCGTAATTGAAAAGCCGATGGTTGGGCCGGTGAACGGGCGAGCCAATTTTTGCCGTTGCGAGAATTTATCGTTGCATTTAGAGTATAAGTAAAAATAAAAGAAATGGAAAATAATAGAGAGGAAGAGAGAGAGAGAGAGAGAGAGAGAGAGAGAGAGAGAGAGAGAGAGAGAAATCACGCGTTTTCTCGGAACCGCGATCACCACAAAATAATGTACTAGCTCGGCGTTAAGGTACTAGCGTATTTTCGCGTGTGGCGTCAAGGCGTAACGCGCCCTGTACGCTCTGTAATTTTACATCGTCAAGAATATATATATATATGTGTGTGTGTGTGTGTGTTTTTAACGCAGGTGGGATACTCTCGATTGCTGAGAATTTCCCATGCAATTTTCACGCCAATGAGGATTAGGAAACCGAGGAATGCGATCGGCCCGCAAGAAAATGAGAAACAAAAATCACTATGCCCGGAAAATATGCGGAAGAGTATAAATATAGCAGATGCGCGGCCCGCTCGTATCGAGAGAGTTATGTACCGTGCGAGAACTTGCTCCATAACGTGTAATTCAAAACTCTTAGCTTACTTTTTTTCCCCGTCTTTTTTCGCACTTCGCACACGCGCGTTCGAGACAATAAAATTATCCGAGTTACATTAATTTTAACGCATCCGGAAATTCCGGAACATCGAAGCACGAAACGAGCGCTCGTTATTCGAGCGAGAGAAAAACGTGAGAAATCATCGATCCTAATCGACGGTACTGATAAGATTGAAGTTTACATCGTTGGGCAACAAACAAATTTATTGTTTTTCAATTTCTTGAATTTTATTCTGCAAATTCCTTCGTTGCAAAAATTCCTCGAATCATTTTATTACATTGAAGTTTGCATCGTGGCCTGGAACGATTTTTTTTCGTTCTTCTAATAGCAAGTTTTTTTTGGCCAACCAAAGTTACGATAAACTTTTTTTAATCCTCATTAGAGACCTACAACGTAACTCTATCGAAAAATATTTTCGATAACGATAAGAATGGAGAAAAAGGAAAGAAAAAAGTATTTCCGTTTGATTCCAATGATGCGAGCTACGGCCAACTTTAAAAAAAATTCTCTTTGTTACGACAATCCCTCAATTATTCGATTATATCGAAGTTTGCATCGTTAGCATGCAACGATGTTTTCTCTATTCTAATTGAAAGTTTTCCTTGACAGATCAAAGTTGCGATAAACTTTTTTTCAAATCCTCATTAGAGACCTACAACCTAACTCCATCGAAAAATATTTTGGATAACGACGCACGTAGAAATCTTGCTCCAGCTACAATAAACACCTGATCAGGCATCCTGATTTATTTTTCCAGCCTTGATCAGACTTTTTTATCAAGCCCTGATAATTTTTGAATCACAATACCTGACTTCCGCCTGACTAGGCTAAAAAACCAAGGCCTAATTAGGCTAAACTATAAAGGCCTGGTCAGGGTAAAAAATCAAGGCCTGAAGAAGCTCCATTTTTCACGGCTCAGGATGACCCATTTATTCTTGAATTAAAAAATACAACGCATACACAAAATAGAAAAAGGCACGAAATTAGAAATAACGCTGATCGTTTATTTTGTAATCTTAGTTCAAAATTTATCACATACATTTTTCAAATATATCTATGTGGAATACACATATAATTTTATCTTGTATTTGTAATAGAACAAAAACTCGTAATAAACTAATATATTTTTTAAACAAAAACTTAAGAAACTTCGTGAATAATGTAAATAGAGCTCAAAGTTTTTATGACCAGACGTTTCTAGGGAACGTTACATTGGGCGTTCTGTGCGTTCTTTTTCCGCGACGCTCGAAACATGTCCCAGTCTTTTGCTAAATTAATCAGGCTTTGATACCGCTCCATCGGTTTGTCTAATTTGCTTCGAAAGAACTTCTATTCCGCGTTCCCTGCATTTCGAAAGGACAGCCACTGAAAAATACGAAAATGTATATCCCACTTAGAATTCAAAGTGTACATATATATCTATATAAGGTATACATTAGGGTGAGACAAATTTGAGCTCTATTTTTTCCTTTTTCTCACCATCCAATTATCTACTTTAAAGAAGAAAACAAATTGTTGCGAAGGCTTCGAGCGGTCAATAAATATTTTAATCCCGCTCGAGCCTCCCAATAATTCTAATTTTTATTAAAAAATCGATTTTCTCTCGTCCACTTTTACCCATCAATCTTACGCTTTATAATTTTTTACTTGTTTAAGAGCTTCTAAATTTCCAATTGTCGCAAATTTTGTTGTCTTCTCACTCGGAAAATTTAACACTTTATACAAATTTCAGAATTTTCAATCCTTTTTTCTTTAGAAACGATTTTTTTTAAATTTACCTCACACTCCTAATCCAATAAAACGGGGAACCTATAATTTTGTTTACGGAAAAGAGCCTTAAAGAATTATTTTATGAGAACAAAAATGATAACTCTTGAGTTAGTAGTGTGAGGTAAATTTGAAAAATCTGTTTCTAAAGAAAAACGATTAATTGTTTTGAACATTTTACAAAGCGTCAAATTTATGAGTGAGGAGATTTAAAAAAAAATTGGCGAAAATGGGAAATTTTGAAGCTTTTGAGTGTCCGCTAAATATTCATCGACCGGCTAGAGCTTTCACGAGCTCAATCTAAAAATTACAAAGCATTACAAAACTCATTGGTGAGAAGTGGACGAAAGAAAATCGATTTTTAAATGAAAATCAGAATCGAAGGTCAGTCTAGTGAATGTGATACTATCGGTGCAAGAGAGCCCAAACAGCGGCCAACCAAATAATGGTAAGTTGAAAGCGTATTGCAGTTCAGTAAATGTAATGTTCATCCGAAGTGCATTTCTTATGGGCTAACTTGCACCGATGGAATTACTTTCACTTAACTGAACTACACTGTCAGCTTACCATTATTGGGTTGGCCTATGCTATCCGGGCTAATCAGCGCCGATGGCAGAGCCTGTATAGCGAAGGCCAACCGAATAATGGTAAGTTGACAGCGTAGTGCAGTTCAGTGAATGTAATGCCCATCCGAAGTGCATTTCTTATGGCATCGCGGTCGGTATGGTAGAACAATTATAGATACCCAAACATCTCTGAAACGGCTCTTCAGATCCCGTCGAAACTTTTCCAAACGATGTGAAATAGATAGACAAACAGCTGGCTGCCCCTCAAATTTTCTGAATTTGAGAAAGAAAACGTGGATTTGCTTATCATAAGGCAATCTACGTTTTTTTCTACCATACCGACCGCGATGAGGTGTCATTCCGGCTTAACTGAACTACACTGTCAGCTTACCATTTTTTGGTTGGCCTATGCTGTTTCTTTTTCTCCTCTGACAAAGGAGACGGGCCAAGTAAAAGAAAATAAAAGCGATACACAAAACAAATATAAATCTACTTACATAATGGTAGCGCCAATATATGCCAATCCTCAGGAACTTCGAGTCGTTCCTCGGTGAGAGGATCTGTTCTCGATCTGTTAAATGTATCATAATAAAGATTTTAACCAATGCAGTATTCGATATATGTATTTAGCATTTAGTGTATAATGTTGCGAGACATCATAAACGAGGAGCGATGACTGTGTCGTTGATTTGGCACCACTGTGTAAAACCGTCGATTTTGACGAAGCGAGAAGGACGCTGAGAGAAAAAAGATTTTGCGGCAGTCTCGTTACCGGCTTACGAGCGAGCGTATCATCCAGTAAATATTCCGTCTTTCAAATAAACGTTTATCCTCGTATCTACGTGTATTATTGACCATCCTGTCCGTCGAGAATGACTTCCTCCTTAGTTGGCCAAAAATCCCCGCGTCTTCTATAAATGTATATCTTACACCAATGCATATCTAATTTTGCGTATGGTTAATTTACAGTCAGATTTAATCCAATTTGTGTTTATAGATATAAGAATTGTAAGTCTTGGAAAAAATTTAATTGTTATGATAACCTCCTGCTGTATCATTTCTTCATTTCTTCCCCTATTTAGAGCCCGCTAATCACGCAGACGCAGTCGTTGCGCAATTTTCTTCCGATCGTGTTTGTCCATCTTATTCACAACGTACACGTTATATGTCGAAATGTGAAAATTGATTAATAATATGTCTCGTGCTTCTCTCGTGGCTGTGTATCATTTGTCAAGATGAGGTTAGGCACGTTTTTAGCGCCAAGTTAGACGAATTAAAGTAAGCCGTAAGTCCGGTTGCTCGACCACCACCTGACCCCAGCTTGATCAGGCAAACTAAGGCATACTTAAGTAAGGCCTCCGTACTACAACGTGATCAGGCGCAGATTAAATATCAGGCCAGCCTGACAATATTTCTACTCGGGGATACGAATGAAGAAAAAGGTAATGAAAAAGTTGCATTCCAACCCTCCTAGAGATTCAGAAATTAAATCTGCAATAAAAGATTTTTTAAAATAATAAAAAAACAGAAGAAAAAAATGTTCGCTGCACACCAACGAGACAAGCTTCAAGACCATCGATCCTGGCAGGGGTTCGTAAGTTAAAATGTAGGCTTTTCTTTTAACAATTAATATTCGAAAATGTTGGCTGAAATAAAAGGTGTCTCAAAATGACCTGACATTTTAATTTATCGAGAAAACATATTATTTATTTAAAAAGTACGAATATTTTTATGTTAATATAAGGTACAAACATGGAGTGGAACACAATATCCGATAAATGGCGCAAACGGCGTGGACTTGGAAGACATATTTTTTCAACAAGATGGCGCACTCTGCCACACTGCGGGTGAAACAATGCAGTTATTGCAGACGAAGTTTCATGACCGTTTTATCTCGCCCCGCGGCGATTTGAATTAGCCACCAAGATTGTGTGACTTGACACCATTGGACTCCTTTCTTTGGGGTTTTCTGAAAGGAAAAGTGTACGCCAATGATCCACAAACCGTTCCGGAGTTCAAGGGGACGCACTATTAATGAAATTAGTCCGCAATTATGACAAAATGTTATTGATAAATATCTTCGAAAGGGTGAACGATTGCAAAAAAGGACGAGGCGGCCATTTATCGGATATTGTGTTCGAGACATAACCTCTATGTTTGTACCTTGTATTAAAATAAAAATATTCGTACTTTTCGAATGAAAAATACGTTTTATTAAGATGGTCTTTGAGGATTCGGCTTCGATCCGGCCAGTCAAGGTTATTCCAAAGTCAGCAATGGAAATAAAGGATGTTTTTACGTTTCGGCCCTCTGGATCGGGTCCTCTTCAGAAATTTTATTTTTCTGTATGTAATATGATACACATTTCTTTTAACGATAATGTTTGAAAAATGAAGAAATATGAACGTTTTTGGTCATAATTCGGATACATAAGTCATATAAGTTTTAAGTCATTTTGTATAATAATTTTGTTAGTTCCGTTTTGGTCATAATTATGTTAGTGTAATGTGAATAATTTCGTCTATTGCGTTATTTATTATTTTTGGTGTGTTAGCATTTGAAATGTAAGATGTGTGATCTAAAGGGTTATTCAATTATGGAAAAAAATAGAGAGATGAAATGTAAGAAATGACTAACCTCGATGTTGTTGATATTTCAAATTTTTGCTGATATTAGGAAGGTTGTTTCGAACACCATTATTTATGGGTGTAAATAATGTTAGGTGAGAAAATATTCAATCAATAGAGATGTTATCGTTTATCACCAATTTTTCATGTCTGTAACGGATAATTAATTATAAAGCAAACAAAAGAAAAAGTTGTGTGTTTTTTTTGTTTAAAGACTATAATAATTACCTATTGAGCTAGTTTTTAAATTTTGTTTTCCCTTCCAAGATGAGCAAAAACTCGAAATTTACAATTTTTTTCCCTACATGTTGAGTTGTGTGGTCAACGAAGGTTCGAGAGAAACTGAGAGGTGTGTTTATAGTTTGAAGCTTATTCGAGTGTCTGTACGGTGAATCGGGGAAGAAAGATCCTTTAGGCAGTGGCGTGTCAAGGAAAATAAAATAGATGTGTCAAGATAGGAATATTTAAGATTGGTGATAATGTCTTTAAAAAAGTTAGTTTATCGTGTCAGTGTATTAAATTAGTTTTTAGTGTCAATAATTTTAAAGTTGTTATGTGAGGTGAATGCTGTAAAATGTTTAAATAATTATATTATAGAGTTGTAAATTGAGCTTAGTTTTTGTATGTCAGTTCTAAAATTCATAACGTTGGAGTGTGTCTTAATTTAGATCATTTCTATGATTAATCTTTTTTTGAGCCAGTTCTCATTGTTTAGAATTTTAACGTTGTCAAATTAAAAATCGTGTTTTCGTTCTATTGCATGTTGTGCTAAAGCAGTGTGTATTGTGGTGGTGTGTTTTATGCTATTTTTGTGTTCTTTGATTCTGGTTTCAAGGTATCTTTTGGTTTGACCAATGTATGTGGCGTTGCAGTCTTTACAGTCGATTTGGTAAACTATGTTTGATTTTTGGTAGTTATTTATTTTGTCTTTGGTGGAGCCAATGATTGATGAAATGTTGTGTTTGTTGTTTGCGACTAGTGTTATGTTGTACTGTCGGAAGAGATGAATTAGTTGATGATGTATGCTTTTGGTGTAGGGAAGGTTTATTAATCTGGAAGAATCAAAATTGTTGTTATTGGTTTTTTTATTGTTGATTATGGAGAGCCGATGTTTTATTATTTTTTCTGTGAACGTGATTGGATAACAATTTTTTGTCATTGTGTTACTGATGAGTTTTAGATTTTCATTGTGAAATGATGGATGAGATAGTTTTATTGCTCTGTCAACTAGCATGTAGATTATGCCTATTTTTGAGAAAGTGGGTGGTGTGAGAAGAAATTTATGAATCTGCCTGACCAGGTTGGTTTTCTGTACCAATTAGTGATAATTGAGTTTTGTTTGCGGATTAAAAGTAAATCTAGAAACGGGATTTTGTTGTCTATTTCATTTTCGGATGTGAATTGTAATTTTGGATGATAAGAGTTAAAGATCTTTTTAGTGGGTTCTATTTCGTTTGTTGGTAGAGCAATAATAATATCATTAACGTACCTTTTATATAGTGGTGATGAGAATTTTAATTTTTCTAGACACTTTGTTTCGAGATCTATCATGACAATGTTGGATAATATTGGAGCTAATGGTGAACCCATATGTAATCCTGAGATTTGTTGGTAAATTTTGTTTTGGAATGTGAAGAATGTTGAGAACATGATGTATTCTATGGCTTTAATTATTTCTTGTAAAGGAAATGTTATTGAAAATAAGTTTGATCGTTTTTGTAGGCTTTGAATGACTAATTGTAATGGGATATTGGTGTAGAGAGAAACGACGTCAAATGAGACTAATTTCTGGTTGAGTGGGATTGAGATGTTAGAGAGTGAGTGTTTTAGGTGGAAGCTATCTTTGACATGCGAATTGGTCGTGCTGATTAACTTAGATACGAGGGTGGGGTGAAAAGTTTCCGGCCTGACCAAGACATGGTGCCACTAGGTGTAGTTTTGGAGCGGCGTCCTACAGTACCATTCCTACCGAGCTTGTATGTACAGTTTCAGCCCAATCGCTACGTTAGTTTGCGTTTGAGAGCACGTTGCGCGAGACGCTTCCGTTGTTTTCGTAAAAATGGAAAAATTGGATAAACGTGCTGTCATCAAATACTTCCATTTGAAAGGTTTTACACCAAAACAAATAAAAGAAGAGATAGATTCAACACTAGGAGACTCCTCGCCATCATATTCAACTATTAAGCAGTGGGTTTCTGAATTTAAAATGGGTCGTGTGAGCACCTCTGACGAGCCTCGCTCAGGACGGCCCGTTGAAGTCACAACTTCAGAGATGATTGAAAAAATCCATAAAATAGTGTTGGAAGACCGCAGGTTGAAAGTGCATGAGATAGCTGAGACCTGTAGGATGTCAGCTGAACGTGTGCGAAATATTTTGCACAACCATTTGAACATGGAAAAGCTGTGTGCAAGGTGGGTGCCGCGTTTGCTAACGCTCGACCAAAAACTGCTTCGAAAAACCATTTCTACCGACAATTTGGCGCTGTATAGGCGTAATCGAAACGAATTTTTGCGTCGATTCATAACTGTTGATGAGAAATGGGTCCACCACTACACTCCTGAAAATAAAGAACAGTCAAAACAGTGGGTTGGAAAAGGGGAACCAACCCCAAAGAAGGCAAAAATTTTTATCGGCAAACAAGGTTATGGCTACTGTTTTTTGGGATGCGAGAGGAATTAAATACATTGATTACCTTGAAAAGGGTAAGACTATCACTGGTCAATAATATGCAGAGTTATTGCAACGTTTGAAGCACGAGGTACAAATTAAACGACCTCATTTGGCGAAAAAAAAAGTTTTGTTTCATCACGATAACGCACCAGCGCATTCGTCAATTGTTGCCAAGTCCAAAATCCACGAATTGAAGTTTGAATTGATGCCGCATCCTCCCTACTCTCCAGACTTAGCCCCCAGCGACTATTACCTGTTTCCTAATCTCAAAAAATGGCTTGGCGGAAAAAGATTTAAGAGCAACGAAGAAGTTATCGAAGCTGTAAATCAGTATTTTGAGGAGCTTGACGAATCTACGTTTAAAACTGGTATAACTAAATTAGAACACCGTTATGAGAAATGTATCAGTGTTGATGGAGATTATGTTGAAAAATAAAGCAAAAAAAATTTTTTAAACATCGTTTTTCTTGGTCAGGACGGAAACTTTTCACCCCACCCTCGTAGTTTTGATTGTATGAATTTCGCAAGTTTATGTGTTGGACTGTTTATAGATGATACTATTGGACGAAGTGGATAGTTATTTTTGTGAATTTTGTGCAAACAGTAGAGACGGGATAGGTTGCAATTTTCGGTTTTTAAATGTTTGTACTTAGTTTCATCGATGATTTTTAGGGTCTTCCATCGGGAGAGAATATTGTTAATGCCTTTTTGTAGTGTGTTGATGGAATTTTTATTTGTTGCTTTGTAAATTGTGGAGTCTGCAAGTAAGTCAAGAGTTTTTGTAATGTAGTCTGATTTTTGAAGAATGACGGTTGAGTTTCCTTTGTCAGCTCGTGTGACTAAAGGTTGAGGGTTGTTTTTTAAGAATAAGGATGTGTGTTTTATGATTTGATTTGTGTTGGAAAATGATGTTGGAATATTTATTTTGTTTAGCATTTTATTGAATCTGGTTCTGATTTCTACTTGTCTATGTTTGTCAAGTAAAAAATCTAGTTTAGCTTCAAGTTCGGAGATTGATTTATGGATGTGAGTTTTTATGTTTGAGTGTGTAAGGTAAGGGAAACAGAATTTTTCACCTAGAGACAAAAAAGTGGAGATGTGTAGCAGAATGTCAATATTGGAGAGATTTATGAGCCAATCTTTAGTTTTGTTTAATGTGATTGTTGAATTTATGTTGTTCAGAGGATCGGTGGGAACATTGTTATTTGTGTCCTGTTGTCTATTATTAAGAGTTGAGTATAAGATATTGTGATTTTGTGTTGTTTGATTTGTGTTTTGATAATTTGGGTAATGTGTGTTGTTTTGGTCCATATGTGTTTGTGATGATATTGTTTTTAAGAATTCTTGATGGTTGAAAATGTGCTGATGCATGTTCTTGGTACGTTGAAGTCTAAGATGTTGGAGTTAAATACGTTTTATTAATAAATGAAAATGTCCAGTCGTTTTGAGACACCCTATAGTTAAACACGCCCGTCCAAAAAGTTGACGAATAAAAATTAATATAAGATGGATATGAAATTCGTTGGCGGAGGTGGAAGAAAAAGCTTTGTTGGGGATGGTTAGGGTGTTTCTAGGCGGTCGGGCGAAACTTTGCTCACGCTCGGCAAAGTAATACAATAATTACTCGGGTGGTAGTAATAAAATTAATCTACGGGAAACGGCGCGTGGGCGAGCTCCGAGCGTCGCGAGAGGGCACTATCGCCTGCGACCCTCGCGACCAACATTTTGCTCTCTTATAAATCAAACGCAGTTTAGCTTTAAATAATTCGCCAAAAGAGAGAGAGAGAGAGAGAGAGAGAGAGAGAGAGAGAGAGAGAGAGAGAAGGGGGGGGGGGACCTAGGGAGAGGAAAAAATAGGGATCGGAAGAGAAAGAGTGGCGTATGGAGAGCGTCGAGAAAATGCTCCAGTAATTTATACGACCGGGACTTCATTCTTTAACCTGACTAGGGTAGAACAGACAAGCGCGTGAATGGATTCTTTTAGTATAGGAACAAGTCGTTTTTCTCCGACTATTCTGCAAAGTCACGAGCTTTCGACAAAAACTCGGTGATATTCGTAATTGGCGTAAAACTTTCCACCGGATAGATCCTTAAAATGACTTGAAGGTCGAAAAAACATTTTTTAACCCTTTGGCCATTTTTTCGCAATCGCGAAAGATGCCTAATTTCAAAGAGCTGTAGCGTTGGTTTCATCCCAGTGACATAAATTGATTGGGTGGATTTTAAAAAGAATTTCAACAGGCTTAGAGAATGCCATTGGATTCATCCCGATATCTCAATTAGTTTTTTCGGAAAGTCCACTTGAAAAATAGCAGAAACAGCGACAAAGTGGTAGGTATTATGGAACAATTCGTAAAATTCGATGGTCCTCCTTTGAAACTCTGCCAAACATCGAATAATTATCGGAGCTCGTTGAACCAACGGGCATTTTAAAGAGCAGATGGCCACGAACAAAATGAGCTTAGAGTGGAATACCAAGTCCAAAGGGAAAAGCAATGATCGAAGATTGAGTGAAGAAACGTTCTTTTTGTGAGAGTGGAAAAACAATTTGGATAGGCATTTTTTCTGTAGGCCCAATTCGATGTATTTTGACCCCCTCAACCCGAATGCATGATTCATTTCCCCCAAAACTCTAAATTGTTATCAAAATTCGTCAAAAGTGTGATAAAACAGGTTTTTCTCTTTTAGCCAGCGTAATTTCGAGCTTTCGACATTAACTCGACAATCCTTGAAAAGGTTCAAAGGTCTAAAAAAAGAAGAAACTCTTATCCACGTCTACAACCCATTATCCTCAGACAAAAAAAAACGAACAACATATATAAGTCTCAATATCCGTAGAAGCTTCATCCCCAACATGCAATCACTGTGAATAAATATTCATAACATAATAAATAAAATAATAAGAACGCGTGTGCGAGCGGGAGAGCTAGAGCGAAACGAAAGAAAAATTCGAAGAAGCTAAAGGAGAAAAAAAGAAAGAAAAAACGACGGGTATGTAAACGAACGGCGAATAAAGGAAAGTGAGTAAAAGAGTCGGAGGAATATCGCGAAAGCGAGTAAAAGGGTTGTGCGGAAGTGAAGAAAAGCAGTCGCAGGGGGTGGCTCGGGCAGCAGGTTGTCGGGTACGAGGTATGCGAGAGAGCGAGAGTCTCTCCGGCGATGTGAATATAGATAAAGGAAGAAGACCGCAACGCAACGAGAAGACGAAGAAGAGGAACAAGTTTTGTGAGCAGGGCGAAAAAGCGCTCAGGCGAGGAGATGGAGGGGGTGACTGTGCTTTGGTTAAAAAGGAGGTTGAAGAAAACGGGGACGGAGAGAGTGCGGAGAGAGTACGGAGAGGGTGCAAAGGGTGCGAGAAAGCGAGGACTCTCTCGCGATTAATGAGCGGTGTTTGTTGTTAATTGCTGCCGCCATTAGGTTGGCATCTCCGAGTTCTTCTCTCTCTCTCTCTCTCTCTCTCTCTCTTTCTCTCTCCCCCTTCGAAACCGTGCAACCCCCGTTGCACATCGCCGTTCCATTGCATTCCACCCTCAATTTCTTGCCGTCTCCCAACGCGGGAGATACAAAAGGGACCCATCATTCATCGCTATATATCGCGATGACATACACTCCCACTTGAGAGAGAAGAGGGGTGGGGATTCGCTGGCGCCATCATACGGCAACACGCAGCGCTATCTGCGGGGCAGAATCCCTTTCATTGTTTCTCTATCCTGATCCCGATTTCCCTATCCCTTTATCAATTTCGTGCACCAATAGAAAGATAAGAAGAAATAAAAAAGATAAATCAGAGAGCTACCTCATGAGCCTATGAGGATTTAATGCTCGCGGGCCATCTAGAAAAATGTCGACTGGCGTGGGATTCGCGCGTTTGCATATCTCAAATGAGAGAATGAAAAAGGACAAGATGGCGCCTGCGAGAGTTTTGCACGATGCACTCGCGTCACCGAAACAAGGTGAGAGAGAGAGAGAGAGAGAGAGAGAGAGAGAGAGAGAGAGAGAGAGAGAGAGAGAGAGCTCCTCGAAAAGCTCGTGGACGCGCAATGTTAATGATCGCTAGGCTTCATCTCGGCTCGCGGCTTTATCTTTTCCACCTCATTTGCGCGTCCACGAGTGGGCCCCGGGCGTCTACTTCACTCGGCGCTATTCGAGCTTTTTCCTCTCTCTCTCTCTCTCTCGCTCGCACTCACACACACGCATCCACTTTTTCTTCCGATTCAGCGGCGAGCCTTTATTTAGCCTTGCGGGGAGCCTTGAGACCAGGAAGTGTCAAAATTCATCGTTCGAACGCAAACTCTTCCACATGCAACATCACTCGCCATTTCGCTCTTACTAAAATTGAAACAATCGATCTCACACAAATAAATTATGTAAAAATGAATATATCACAAAATGCGAATATTCATCATTTATCAAACTTAAATGCGCCTCGTCGCCTTTCAGGCATCCTCATCATCGCAATTGTGACTTGCCCGTTTGGGCGAATTTGCTGTTAGGTCGAAATTGATACAGCCAATGAAAAATAAAGAAGCGTAATGTCGAAAAAAATTGTTTCTGCTCTCGTTTCGCGGCTATATTATTGTGCGGGAAAAAGGAGGGAAGCTATACACCACAGAGGCGTGAAAAGGAGGACGAACAAGAATATATATATATATATATATATATATATATATATATAAGAATAAACGTCGCGCGAACGAAAGTGCGACAGGACATGCGATGAGGAGGAGAGCGTGCACACGTGATGAATCTCGATCACGCACACGCTCCTTCTCCGACTACACCCCTCGTTCTTTTCTCTTTCCTTCCCGATCGCGGCATCCTTCCTTCGTCTCTGTT